>OX276378.1:7970678-8426632 GCA_946251855.1 Alsophila aescularia | reverse complement strand
AGCAAACTGTGTGGCCAGTTCTCCAACCAAGAAAGAGTGTTTAGTGTGCTCTAGCACGTGTCGGGCGACCGATATGGCACTTTTAATGCGTCTGAGGGCGCCAACGGCAACTACGTTCATGGTACGTCTGAAATTACAAAAATAATAGTTATGTACACTGAGGTACTGCTGGAAAGTACAAAATTAAGGAGAACAAATGACACTCTACTTCAGCTCTCTAGGTCTAGGTATCTAGAACTTTATCTCGACTTGATAACAAAAAGACTTCTAGACTTGATCTTATTACCAAGGAAGTCCTTCTTCGACTCCAAAAAAAAGGACACACAACACTCTTTAATGGAATTATGAGAGTAAGCTATTATCCAAGTATATGGAAAATATCTCAAATCATAATGATTTACAAAGATGGAAAACTTATCAACGAAGTGGGCTCGTATAGACCGATTAGCCTCCTTCCTGTAATATCCAAGCTCTTCGAGAAAATATAATTACAACGCATATCAAAAATCGATATGCGACCTACCCGAATCACCCGATGTAGTAACTGCCACATTCGCAGATGACACTGCTATCCTCGCAAGCAGTAAGGACCGAAACCAAGCCTCGCAGAATCTCCAACACGGGCTAGATAAAATTGAACCATGGCTCAGAAAATGGAGAATTAAAGCTAGTGCCTCAAAGTCGACTCAGATCACATTTGCTCTCCGCCCTGGAGACTGTCCACCTGTACATCTAGGTAATACCACCCTGCCACACAATGGGTCGGTGAAATACATGCACCTAGACCGAAGGCTCACCTGGAAAAATCACCTGCAGAAGAAAAGAGAGCAATTAAACCAGAGATATCGAGGGCTAAATTGGTTGCTCGGTAGAAACTCAGTGTTGAGCACAGACAACAAACACCTGATATACAAAGTTGTTCTCAAACCAATCTGGACTTACGGCATCCAACTCTGGGGATCGGCGTGCAATTCCAACATCGCAATCATACAGAGAGCTCAAAATGGCATCCTGAGAAACTTATCCAGCGCTCCGTGGTTCCTAAGAAACTGTGAACTTCACGAAGAGCTAAGCTTTAACACAGTTAGTGAGGAGATTAAGCAGTTTTCTGCTAACTACAAGCAAAGACTAGCCACCCACCCAAACCCCCTTGCGGCAGAGTTACTGACGATCAATCTCCCAAAGAGATTGAAAAGAAACCACATCATGAAACTGGATGTAAAGTGAGAGGAGGACGGGTCGATGGACCCGCTACTCCCACAAGACAGACGCCCAACACATCTGCTAAAAGTTTATGAACTGATTGCAGATAAAACTGGAAAAAAAAACCCCTCGTCCTCGCCGCATGCACAGGAAGGGGAATCAACAATTCGAAGCCTAGCGAGATACGCTGGGCTGAAAACATGGCCTAAACGCATTCTTATTAATGTGGAAGTTACTTTCTTGCATAATTTTAAACTTGAAAACCACGGCTTTGTTACTATATTTGGCTGAACTTTGAAATAGTGCTTTGCCTTTAAGTTGGAAACTGCTACTCCAGACTTTGCGCCAGGTTTCCTGAAGAAAATACTTTGGCAATGATGCAAGATCACGGTAATAGTTTAAGTAAGGAAATATATCTCCACAAGATACAGCTTCATTAGCTAATCGGTCTGCTCTTTCATTGCCCCTAATACCACAGTGACTAGGGATCCAAGTAAAAGAAACAGAATAACCTAGATGTGTGCATAGGTACAGTTTATGACTTGCCTCAATAATAATAGGTATGTGCGATTGACGCTTAAATGGGAATTTTGCTAGTGACTGCAAAGCATTAAATAAATAAATAAATAAAATAAATATATTCGGGACATTTCCACACCAATTACCTAGCCCCAAACTAGGATACCCTGTACTATGGGCACTAGATAACGGATAAACATACATAGATATTACATCCATGACTCGGAAACAAACATTTCTGCCCATCACACAAATGATTGCACCTTGCAGGATTCGAATCCGCGACCGTTCGATTTCGTACCTAGGACTCTAGCCACGAGACCAACCGGTCGTCAATTGTCAATTTGTGTGATGAATCAGAAAAGATAACTGTTTTAGGAAGTTTCATCATTAGAACATATTCTAATGCCCTTAAGATTCCAAAGCACTCGCCTGTGAAAGCAGATGTTTCAGGGGGAAATTTAATTCTTTGCACTATTTTGTATTGGGGGTGATAGACACCCACTTCAACACAGTCTGAAGACGTATGCTTAGATGCGTCACTATATGTGATGCCAAGCATGCCATCTTTCGTCAACAATATATTTGAAATTAGAATTAGCGTTGGGGTCGTCTCTATCAATGCCAATACTGTAATTGACGTTGGGGGACTGAGTCAAACAATCATAATTATCATTATAGATGGACAGTTTTTCATTACTATAAAAAGGTGTCTGTAAGTTAACAAACTTATGCCAGCTATTACTTATACAGGGCGGAGGTTTGTGTAACCGATAACAAGAACGTGAAGTAACATGTTTAGATAAAAAGTGCATTTTGGAGAATATGGGGTGTTTTGAGAGTTGAAGAGAGCGGAAAATAAATGTATCAGGGAGATACTGTCGACGTAACTGTAGTGGAGGATCAACGCATTCGATTTGAAGTGCATTTATGGGACTTAATTTCATTGCTCCAGTAACTATTCTCAAAGCCTTGGCTTGAATAGCATCCAACTTCTTAATTCCGGAAAGGATACAAGGTCTTATCAAGAATGAGCCATGAGCTATGACGCTTCTTATTAGAGCATTGTAAACAAGCCTTAAAGAAGAAGGATTAGCTCCCCACCAGACTCCCGAGAGACATCGTAAAATATTAAGAAGCCGCTCACAGTTTGTTGCAACATAATTGCAATGCGGGACAAATGTAAGTTTGGAGTCCAAAACTAATCCTAAAAATTTGTCCTCATTTTGAATAGGTATTGATTCTCCGTTAAACCATATATTTACTAGAGGAGGTTGGCGTTGTCTTGAAAAGACAACAATATCTTCATTACGAATCTTGTCCTTCAGAGAAACTCCAAGCATAGCTCCAATATGGAGAGCCATAGCTCACTGAGCGACCTTAAATTTGTGGACTAGTTTGACCGTGAGTGTCCACTTTTCGGCACCATAGGTCATGATTGGTAGGACGCACTGATTGAAGACTTTTGTCTTCAGGCACTGCGGTATGGACGAAGAGAAGACTTGACGAAGCTAACCGAATGCTGCCCAGCCCAACTGAATTCTTCTGTTGGCTTCCTTCTCAAAGTTGTTCTTACCCAATTGCAATATTTTCCTAAGGTAAACATTATTGGACAACTTCAAGAGGCACACCATTAACTGCAATCGGTTCCGGGTCAATAAGATCGTTGAACAGGATCTTGGTCTTATCTATGTTCATTCCGAGACTGATCCGTAGAGAAGCATCATCTAGGTTGGTCAGCATACTTTGAAAGTCTTGCAGCGACTCCGCCATTAGGACGATATCATCGGCAAATCGTAAGTGTGAGATGTTCTCGCCATCGATATTAATGCTCATTTCTTTCCAATCCAGCGTTTTAAACATATCTTCCAGGGCATTAGTGAACAGTTTTGGGGATATGACATCCCCCTGTCTCACTCTTCTGCGCAGTTGGATATATTTAGACCGCTGGTTTTGTACTTGGACACTCATAGTCGCGGCGTCATACAGAAACTTAAGCACTTCAATGTATCACCGCTGGCAGCGCTGCAAAGACTCCAGATTCTCCCAGGTTTTAACGGAGTCAAAGGCCTTCTTATAGTCCTCCAAAGCAAGACACAGAGGCTGGTTATACTCTTCAGACTTCTGTATAACCTGCCTCTTTGTGTTTATGTGGTCAATGGCGCTAAATCCTCCGCGAAACCCGGCCTGCTCAAGAGGCTGGAATTCGTCAAGTCTTCTTGCGAGACGATTTGAGATGACCCTCGAAAACAACTTATAGACGTGGCTCAAGAGTGAAATAGGTCGGTAGTTATTTAAAAGGGTTTTATCCCCTTTTTTAAAGAAGAGTACTACCAAACTCCTGCTCCACGCCTCTGAAGTTCTCCCACTGTTAAGGACGGTGCTAAATAACCCTTCAAGGTCCCGAAGTACGGGTTTCCCCCCTGCTTTCAAGAGCTCCAATGTTATACCATCCTCACCGGGGGCCTTTCCATTCTACGTCATTCTACGAGTTCCTCGTCTAAGTCATTTGTGGTTTCCAAGGCAGCGAATCGATTTTCCAACTTGAGTTGAAACTGTTCTGATCCAACAGCGGCCTGGAGCAGGTTGGGTCAGAGCGTAGACTTCACCAGACGGCATCTTTCAAGCTTGTGGTTGATATTCAAGGAGCCTCGGACAAGTCAGTGATTCACTACCTTGCGATCACTGAGACATCCCTGAATATGTGCTTATTGTCCGTCATGATGAAGTTAATTCTAGTCTTAATTAGTCACACCATCGGGATTTTGACAAGTCCACTTCCTAAGGGGTTGCTTTTTGAAGAAAGAGTTTATCAAAAAGAACCCCTCTTTTTCCAAAAAGCGAACTAGCATTTGTTTCCTGTAATTTCTGTCTCCATAGCCGTGTGGACCTATTTTAGATTCACTGCAAGTCTGTACTCCCAATTTGGCGTTAAAGTTTTCCATGATAACGTTGTAGTGGGCCCTTATGGTGTTATGTAGGGCCGAAGATATATCATCAAACATATCTTCTACCTCATCATCCGAGTGTGCCGAGGTCGGCGCGCGTAAACCTGTACGATCTTAAACTTTGATACCTTTCGGTCAGCTTAAGAAACAGGTACGCTACCCTGGTTGACACACTGGATATATCTACAACATTATTAATAAGGACTTTGTTGAAGAGGAACCCCACGCCACCCTGAGACAGCTGATCGCTCTTTCAGAAGTAGAATAGGTGGCCCGATTCCAGGGTTACTGTATCCTCTCTTCTCTTCGGACTTTACTTAACTGTAGGATGTGCCACCTTATCTTGGTAAGCTCCGTCTCGAGTTGCACCATGTGATCGTCAAGCCTTATCGTTCGTCCGTTGTACGTAGCCAGGCTCAGTTGATTTTGTTTCGGGTGGCCTACGGTAGCCCGGGGATTCTTCTCACCTTCTGTCCTACCATTTCCTTGACCACCACTTTGGTCAGGACTAGCAGGGCGACCGGAAACTGGGGGCCATTTATTGTTTGTGCCAATCATAAGGAGGGTTTGTCCATAATCGCCACGCTGGGCATGCGGGTTGGCAATCCGGCGACTGCCCGTCACCGGCCTGTGTCATTTAGATACGCTTATATTAACAGCTTGAGTGCAATAACCTTCCCACCAGAGTGGTGAAGGAATATTATCGGTAATTTTTTTTATGAGGGAATGTTCGTCTGCACCTGTTAAAATTGTTTTAGCTAGGGCATCAGAACAGCTAGTAGTATTAGTTTTGGATACATCAGGTAGATCAGAAAGTTTACTTTCCACGCAAGATTTGAATTTGTCCCAATCATCGTTTTTAATTCTGTAATTAAGGCGAGGTTTCTGAATTGTAGTTGTGGAGAAGAGATGATTATAGAGAAGTGGTCACTTCCATAAGTTGATGTAAGGGTGTACCAGGATAACTGTGATGCTAAATTTGGAGTACAAATAGTTAAATCTACAGTACTAATGCCTTCATAAGGATCCGGTATTCAATAAACATAAATTATTGTGGTCAATTATATGTAATAGATCTATTCCATAAACGGATTGGTGATGGGCATTAAAATCTCCTAATATAATAAATGATTTCGGAAGTTTTGAAAGAAGAGAATTGAACTCATCAAATATAATTACAGAAGATCGTGGAATATATATGGAAACATAACAGATACCATTGATTGAAGCGGCAATAATAGAATACTCAGGACTATGTTGGGGAAGAGAAATAGGATTATAAGAAAGATTATTTTTAATCAGTATGGCAACACCGCCATACTTGTCTTGCCTGTCCTCTCTGAGACATGAATTGCCCCTGATCTGAAATACAAATCTAGGTTCTAGCCATGTCTCAGAGACAGCAAAGACATTTGGTTTCAATTTATTTAAAATGTATATAATTTCACTTTTCATACTTAGTATGCTTCGGCAGTTCCACTGTACTACCTTGACTTGATCCATATTGGACCGATACATTTTGAAAAGCAGCAATAACTGGGGACGGTTGGACGGTTCAATAAATTTGGATTGATAAAGAAGATTTATTAGTGCTATGATAAGATCGGCAACTGACTGTTGCCCGATGTCTGATGAAACATTCTGTTTAAGCGCTCAGCCATTGGAAAGGGATGGAGCATCATATTCCCTTATGATTTCATTATTAGTATTACGATCATATAGATAACCCTTAGAATACTTAGGAGGAGATCAGGTTTTTTAAAAACATTTTTTTGTATGATACTGTGGAACTAGGATGAGGTGATTGTAAACTGACAGGAACAGAGTAGTTCTGAGACATAGGTTTAACATTTGCTGTTGTGTCTGCAAATGAGTTGGAAACTGGAGGATATAATTTGGAAGCCTCAAAGTAGGGCATACAACTTTCAGCCATAGTTAACTTACGGCACGGTCCGAATCTGGCCATAATCAATATTATCGCGCTCATAAGCGGTCCGATTCAGCGTAAGCGCGCCAACGACAGACTGACGATATCGCGTGTGATGTGCGTGAAATCACTGTGAGCTACTTTTGTGGACTAATGCAAAGAGAAAAGAACCCTTACAACCTAAGTTGAGTTGAGATTACAGAATATAATCACTACGTACATCCCCATATCTTTCTATACTCATACTCATACTCATTTATTGATAACAATATTGTTACAGGTCTATATGGTCATTGCTGCCTGCATTTAGAATTTTGGAGAAAATTGAAGTCTCTATTAGTGATGAAGGGGAGCACCGGGAGAAACGGGAGGCAGTTCACCCTCCGTTTGACGCTGCAAGAGGTCAAACGAGCTAAATTGAGTGAGTCCACGTCAAAGAGCAAAATTATCCGTGATCAAAGGAAGATCTGATACAAAATCACGTTGACAGTGACTGACAGCACTGTGAGCTGTTAAAATCGCAATTTTCGATTCGGACTGCAGTTATTTCCGTCAACGCTTTTGAGCAATTAAATTCGTTTCGGACCACGGCCTTAATCTGTTTTTGGCGGGTGAACTCTGGGCATATCTTGCTATTTGCAAAGTGAGGACCTGGGCCCCGACCACAGAACTTGGTTTCAATCAGATTATCACTTTCTTCATAGCAATTTCGACTCTATCGCAACGCATTAATTAATTTGACGAATTGAAACCGATATGATCAATATTGCGTAAAAGCACTGCTGTACACAAACAACATTTAGCACAATCTTCAGCATTACATGTATCTATGACCATATGTAGCTTTTTTAACAGTTATTTTCGCCATTTGCTACAAAACGAACGGCTCCAATATGCTCTATGGGCCAAAGGGTTTGGCCATTTGTGGGTGAAATTAGCGTTCTGAACGTTTTCAATCACCGTTCGTTTTGCAAGTTTCAATTACATGTTGACATAGGAAAATCGACTTTATTTTTTCTAAGATAGGGTCGGTTTTCATCCAGTTTGAAAAGGATCGGTAGTGTCAAAAGTTGCAAAAATGACAAAAATGTTGAAAACGTTCAAAGAAAACGGCTTGTTAAAAATGTACACTTCGAAACTGCCCATAAAGCCATCTCATTATCTCGAACAATGGCTGTGTTCACTTACACGCTCGAATCATCCGTGCGATTATCGCTCGATCATCCGGAGATAGTGAACGACTTTGGACGTCCACATACAACTGACAACTGTCAAGTGTCAGTTTCATACTATTCCTCCCCTCCACTACTATTTTTCGGATGACCCAGGCGAACGCCCGGACGACGCCGCGGCGCGCCGTGAACGATTTCGAGTGTACGCGCGGGTGATCCGTGCGTCCTCGAATGTTTATGTGAACGGGCCCAGACTTGCTTCAATGATAGTGACAGCTATATCAATTGTTTGAAGGTTGACACTTGACAGATATTTGTTGTGTTAGAAAGTTTGTATTGTTCGGTTTGTTATTTTTGTTATTTTCTTTCCTTGTTTATCTTGTGTAGTTTTCCGGTTTTGGGCTTTGAGTTTTGCCAGGTTTTCATTTCACAGATATTATCATCTCATAACAGACGGACACAATGGATGTAGATTTATTTTGTCGTGTTTTACCAAAAGTTGTAAGTGTTTATTTTACAATATCCAGACCAAGCGAAAAAATGCCATAAAATTACGATTATTTTCGTTTCTAGGAGTTGCACGCTCATTTGAATGGTTCTCTGAGCAAGGCTACAATGCTGCAGCTGCAGAGACACTATGCAGACAGGAGGATCGTCGACAAAACTAATGCTTTCTTTGACGAATTTCAAATAGGCGCGGGAGACGCGAGAAGTTTATCGGAGTAAGAAAGTCTTTAATTCATTGAAGCATATTTATAATCTACTTAATTAGGGGGCTCTAAACTGTAGTTGCTATACCGTCGATTTTGGGGAAGGAGGGCACCCCCCGTTTGAAGGAAAAGTTGCGCAGCCCCCCATTTCGGAGTTTTTTCTTTTGTTTTCTTCCATCCTTACTTGCAAATTTACTTCTGATGACATTGATTTAAGTTGAGGGCTGGATGAAGGAGGTGAAGGGCTACCTCCTGTTACTTTCCCCCCCCCCCCCCCCCCCCCCGCGGAGTACCTTAGTTTATGAGATATTTCTGTTTTTAGTTTATTAAATTTTTGGCCAAAGACTAAGGTAGGTTAGGTTAGAACATGACTACACATTGTTAATTTACGGGTGTTTGGTCCAACCTGCCGATTTTTAAGAACATAAAACTGAAATATCTCAAAGGCATCAGAAGTAAATTTGAAAGTAAGGATGGAAAAAAAAAGAAAAAATAACTCGGAAGGGGGGGGGGGGGGGGGGGGGCTGCGCAACTTTTCCTTCAAAGGAGGGGTTCATAAATCCCCCCCTACCCCCTCCACCCCCCCCCCCCCTCCCCCCAAAATCGACGGTATAGCAACTACATTGCTGCCATAATTACTATGCTCATTGAAAATGGGACTGGAATGGGTCCCATATTGTCCCAGACTTCCACTGGATAAAGTTACCTGGTCTTAAACCCTGCAGTTAGTTAGTGATTCATAGCATGATTTATTCCTGTTTCAGCTGTTTCCAAGTGTTTGGCATAGCACATTCACTAACCAGTATGCCAGAGACACTAGAGATGGCAACTACACTCACTCTGCAGGAGTTCCAAGAAGATGGCTGCTGTTATATTGAATTGAGGAGCACTCCTCGTACAACTGAATATATGACAAAGAAGCAATACTTGGAGAGTATCATTCGGGCAATTCAGTATGTACTGACTGATGACTTGTGAACAAAGTAGAAATAATATATTTTGCGGGAATTATATAGAATAGAGGGGCAGGAGTTGAGGAGGGTTGGGAGAGGGGACAGCTGGCACCTGGTATCCCCCTGTGAAGACTCTTAGCTAATGAGATATACAGCCGATTTTTTATAAAATTAAAACTGATATGTTTCATAAACTAAATGTATCCGCGGGGGTAGGGGTACAAGGAGGTAGCCCTCCACCTCCCTCACTCCTCCCACTCCCACCCCCACAAGTCCTGCCCCTCGATTCTATAGCCAACCCTATCTCATAAACTAAGAGTCTCTGCGGGGAGGAGGATTACCAGAGGGTAGCCCTCCACCTCCCCCACCCCTCCTCCAACTCCTGCCCCTCGATTCTATAGCCAACCCCAAAGTTATATTAATTTGAGCCCGAATTGTCTTATAAACACGAAGAATTCAATTTGCAAAGATTAAAAAGTTAAGTTAAAACCTGTCAAAGAGGTTTAAAGATTTGTTCTAATTGCACAATGTAACCTTTATTGTTGAGAAAAGCACAAAGCAAGATGTCAGTTGACAATGCCCAACTTGTCTAGGATCACGTTTTGTGGGATATTTGTTGCCTAGTCAATAAATGAGACTTTCCTCTAACCTCTAATTTAGCTTTGTATATTTTAAAGGATGGACATGTCAGTATGATCTCATATTTTCATCAAAATTGGTTCAGTAGTATTTAGTATTAAAAGTTAATATTTAAAGTTATCAGTTAAAGTTAATATTTGGCATCAAATAATAACATTATTCATAGGTCTCGAACTGGTCATTCGATTCAGGTCATCAAGTTAGCTCAATGAGAGCTTGAGTTGTTCATATGATTTAAGTCATAAGTTAGCACAGTGAGGGCTCGAATTGGTCATTTGATTCATGTCATCAAGTTAGCTCATCTATCTTATTTGTTTCATATTTCAGGAAATCATTGCGGCACCTTACAATAATATCAAAGTTAATTGTTTCCATAAACAGAGCTTCACCAATAACAGAAGCTGAAGAAATAACAAATCTAGCCATAGAATACTATAGGCTGTACCCAGATGTAATTGTGGGTATTGAGATTAGTGGCAATCCAGTAGTTGGGGAGTTTGAGGACTTTGTTCCTCTGTTACTGAAAGCGAGGAAAGCAGGATTAAAGGTATATAATAATAATTAATTAATATAATCTAGTATCACTTTCGTCAACAATTAGTTAGTAGAGCACCTTGCTCCTTCGGTTCAAACCCCCCCGAAATACCTTGCTCGCGCGCGATAAAGCTACCACCAGCTACTACCGCACTACCACGCCCATACTGCGCGTGCGCACGCGTATTAAGGTAGAGGTTATTAAACAATCCACTGTTTTATACACGGAAAGACTGGAAGCTCAATTTATAATGAATTTTTACTATAGGTAAAGTGCAGTTGAAATTACATATTTTTTTTATGTAAACTGGAAAGGACATGGAAATTCTATTATATTTATTTGTGTTTGGTGATTTTATAAAACTAAGAAAGTAAAATTAAGTGTTTATCAAATAATGTTTTCAATTAAAACTAATGTCTATATGAATAGCACCAGTCAATAAAACCATCAAATATTGTAATATTATTGTTTACAATATTTAGTTAGTTTATTGTAAAACTACATACAGTTTTTTTATATTGTTAGGACGCATGAGCGAGAGTAGTTTATATCCAAGTTTGCAACACTGAACTACTACCTGAAAATCTGGCACTTGTTTCAGTTAATTCGAAAAACTACTTTATGGAAGCGTTTTCGGGTACTTATCTTTACATGTCATTTAGTTAAAGCTAATTGAATGAAATTGAACCTAATTAATTTCTCTACAAATTTCCATCTAACGACATTTCTATTAAAAAAAACCAGTACTGTTCTTGGAAATGACCATAATTAAACAAATTTTGTGAATAAATTGCGCTTCTTTGACTGGCTGTGTCTCCAATGGACCAGATTTCAAGTTGAGCTCAAAATTGTAGAAAATTTAGTTTCCTATACAAAAATGAAGATTAAGGATACCCGAAAATCGCTCTCTTAATGTTTTGTTTTGAAAAAAACCGATACAAGTGGTACAATTTCGAGTAGGTACCACTGGAGTAGCACAAGATATTCAGTATTCCGAACTTGAGTACCTACCTATAAACAGTCACAGGGGTCTTAGAAACATAATAATAATAAACACTTAATAAAGTGTTCTTTATTATTATAAAAAATCCTGTTTGGTGTCAATAGAGACCCAAATTATAGGACAAATATAAAGGATAATAAATTATAAATAGGCACAATCGGCGGTCTTATTGCTAAAAGCGATCAACTTATAAACAAGACAAGTTCAAAACTAAAACAAGACTACAGTCGTGTAAGTGCTTCGCCGTAGTCTTTTTATTCTTGCTCTATAAATAAGTCACTCTATAAATGAAGACGAATAGATTGATACCTCGCTTATCAAAATTTTACCTAGTTTTTAGTCTGTAGTCACTGAATACATAACCCTTCCTTAGTTTCGCCATAGTTGAGTAAAAAACTTGCTTATGATATCCCACATACATACATACATACATGCATGCATAGACTGTTGAACTCGATACCCTTCCCTTGCTTGGCCAAACTCGGGTAAAAAAGTGAGTTCCTGGCTACGGCCTTGCATAAAAACATACATGAATGCTAAAAACATAACACTCTTTTATTTTGGGTAGTCGTGTAAAAATACCACGATCTTTGCTGCCAAAGATTTTGAATTGCGCTTATTGGCGTATTTTTTTAGAAGCTATAAATATATAATGGGGTATATATCAAATACTAAAAGTAAGAAAAATGCCGCGGTGTGAGCGCTACCTGTGCGAAGCCGGGGCGAGTCACTAGTCGTACAATGTAAATACAGTTTTTGTAATTTATTTGGTAAAATCAATCCTAATGCACGCCACTGAGCTCGGTCTTCAGCTCTTCTCATCCATTTTCTGCCAGCCGCTTCTCGCAGGTCGTCACTCCACTTGGCCACAGGGCGTCCGTTTGCTTAGACGTGGTCGCCACTCGAGAACTCGTCTACCCCAACGATTCTTCAAGAAATGTGACCAGCCCACTGCCACTTAAGCTTGAAATACTTTCGCGGAAATACCATCCCCCTGTCTCACTCCCCTGCGCAATTGGATATGTTTAGACTGCTGGTTTTGTACTTGGACAGTCATAGTCGCAGCGTCTTACAAAAACCTCAGCACTTTGATGTATGCCAGTCCACATGACACCGCTGCAAAGTCTCCAGACCCGCCCAGGTTTCAACAGAGTCAAAGGCTTTCTCGAAGTCCACAAAATCAAGACACAGGGACTGGTTATACTCCTCAGACTTCTGTATATCAAATCAAATCATTTATTATTTTAAGACCTGCTTCACTGTGTGTATGTGGTCTGTGGTGCTTCTGTGGTGCTAAATCCTCTGCGAAACCCAGCCTGTTCAGGAGTACATACCATATAACCGCTGAATCCCCTTTGGCGCTGTAGCGACCAAGATCCAAAACCGCAAATCCCCCTTGGTCGCTAGAGCAACCAAAAAAAACCACGGAAGTTAATTGTAACGGTTTGATCTACTAAAATCGAGTTAAATGTAATCTATGACAATAAGGTCTAAAATCATATCGAAATATTTTGTTTAGCAATGGTAAACAAAATCTTTCGAACTCAGAGTTATGAAGACGTACTGTCACAAACTCTGAAATGATGTACGTTTACTAGCTGTGCTTGTGGCTTCGCACGCGTGGTCATTTCTGTAGGTTAATAGTGCTCTATGTGCTATTCCAACACCTAAAATTCCAATATACCAATACTTGATCAAAATTGCTTTAGCCGTCTAAAACCCTAAAAAGTTTTTAATCGATTGCTCGGCTTCTACTCATCGGATTGAGATACCAAGACCCCAGTTTTTAAGTCAAACCCTAAGCTATCCAACAGTGAAAACTGCATTGCAATCGGTCCAGTAGTTTGTATGTGATGCGCGAACAAAAATACAGACAGACAAGATTTTTAATAATTATTCTTGTTCGTAGTAGCTTATTTTAAGTACCCTAGACCATTTTTTTTATTATCTTCTTTGTACAGACGGTTTGTACTTATTGCTTTATTATAAGTATATACATATAGATGTAGTAAAACATTATAGATTTTAAACTCTTCCGGAAATCGCCACTAAGGTGGAGATTTCTTCAGGAGGTTGAATTAGTAGTCGCCGTCTGAATCACGCAAATGGAGCCGATGATCAGCCTAATTGTGGAAAAAAACCCGAACATCAAGTACCACTGAGTACCCCACTAGGGTGGCAGCGCTGGGAGGATTTCCAGAATGATCAAAATGGGTTATTCTTGAAATCCCAGGGGTCTCAGTATCGAGAGCTTGTAGTGGGGATTTTCTTTTTTCGATTTTACCTTCTATGGCCACTGGGAAACTTCCAGGGTAGCTCACAAATCGATGAAAAGACAATTTTAAAAAAAGTAACGAGTAAATAAAAAACACAAAAAGTGAAATTGCATTAAAAATAAAAAAGTATTGAAGGTTTTTTGAATTTATTTTTAAATGCTACATTTGTTTTTTGAATTTATTTTTAAATTTATTTTTAAATGCTACATATGTTTTATTTTCAGATAACCTTACATTGCGGCGAAGTCTACAATCGCCAAGAGGTATTGGAAATGCTAAGATTCAATCCCGACAGGATTGGCCATGGGATCTGCATTCATCCAAGACTCGGAGGCACTGACGAAACTTGGTCTCTTTTGTGTAAATCAAAAATACCTGTTGGTTAGTTGGTTTATGAATTTTATATCTTCTCAAAGGAGTTATATTTCACTTACAGATAAAATACCGGTTATTTATTAATTATTTTGCGCCAAGTACTAGTACATTTTTTTAAAAATATTTCTGCTAAGGCCTCTTCTTCTTCTTATTTAAGAGCTCAGCTCTTGTCGGTGGGGTAATTTCCAGCGTTCATCTTCAGACAAAGCTTTGACTTCCCTATACGACATGACATTTATCTTTTCCTTTATTTGATCTGTAAATTTCCTTCTAGGTCTGCCTCTGCCTCTCTTCCTTTCTACCTTCCCTTCTATGATGGTTTTTATGGAGTTGTCATGTCGTATAAGGTAGCCAAACATATTTCCTCTTCTTCTTGGACGAGACGGAGTACTTCTTCGTTCGTCTTATTTTCTCCATGCGCCTCCAACACCACATTTCAAATGCTTTTAGCCCTTTCCCGGTCTTTCTGTGACATTATCCAAGTCTCGCTTCCGTACAGAGCAATGCTCCAGATGTAAATTTTTATTAACCTTTTTCTGAGATGTTTTGCAATTTTGGATTTAAGGAGATGTTTTTTGTTTTTGAATGCTCTTTTTGCTATCAATATTCGAGCTTTAATATCAGGTGTGCATCTGGAGTCATTGCTGATAAGGCTTCCTAAATATTTGAATGTAGTTACTTGTTCTATTTGGCTATTGTTCAATTTAATTTGGTTTCTAGTCGGTGAATCTTTGGTGATTGTCATTTTTTTTTGTTTTGTTGACATTAATTTTTAATCCAATTTCTCAAAAGGATTTCATGAATTTTACAAGATTTTGTAATGCCTTCTGATTTTCTGCCACTGCCGCAATGTCATCTGCGTAACGTATGAAAAATACTCGTTCTCCGTTAATTTTAATTCCTCCGCTAGCCGACTCTATTATTTTACTAATCGCGTTTTCAATAAATATGTTAAATATTGTTGGTGAAAGAGGGCATCCCTGTCTTACGCCTTGCCTTATTCTTGTCTTTGTTGTTTCGTTTCCTACTTATATTTCAGTTTCTTGGTTTTTGTATAGATTGTATATGATTCTTCTATCTCTGTAATCTAAACCTATATTTTTGAGTGTATTAATCATTTTTTCCCAATTTACTTTATCGAATGCTTTTTCGAGATCTATAAATGCTATATGTGTTTCAAGACCTAAATCTATTCATCTGCTGGTAATGAGCCTAAGTGCTAGAATAGCCTCATGCGTGCCTTTTCCTCTTCTAAATCCGTATTGATCATTACTAATGTTGCGCTCGCCTGTTGGTCTTATTCTGTTATGAATAATTAAAATTAAAAAATTTGATGCATAAGAGATAAGACTTAGTGTTCTGTGTTCTTCTCACTTATGTGTATTCAGCTTTTTAGGTAAGTACCATAACTGTTTTTGTGGTTTGAAAGTCATTAGGGATATTTCCTGTAGTATACATACATATGTTGGATTAATTTGAATATTTCATCTAATAATGGGTCGCACGCTGCGTATTTAATCAGTTCAATGTTTATTTGGTCTTTTCCTACTGCTTTTCTTTTTTGCTAAGGCCTATTGGGTAGTTTTATATAACTAGCTTAAAAGTTATAAAAACACGCCTGCCCTGTCAAAAAATAACCTATGCCAATAAATTATATACTGTTGGAATATGCTTATCAAGGCCTTCAATTTGATACTCATATTGTAAAATTGGAACATAAATATTTCTTTCGCCTTTTTAAATGGAGCCATAACAGCTATCCAATTGCATAAGCCAACAGGTAATCCAAGTGAGGGAAGCTTGCTTATAAGGCCGTAGTGCCAGAACCGATCAAAGGCCTTCGCATTCTACCATGCATTTCAATGGCTTCGCTCAGTTCGCTCAGTGGCATAAGCGAGAAGATCCCCAGTAGACCGGTTTCGGCGAATTCCGTATTGCCGGTCACTGAGGAGATCAATGTCCTCAAAGTATGCCAAGAGCCTTATATTGATGACACGCTCCATACACTTACAGAGTAAGGAGGTTATCGAGATTGGACGATAATAGGCCGGATAAGCACGACTACCCTCTTTTAGGTACTGGTTGTACATTGGCAAGCTTCCAGCTCTTCGGAACTTTACCCTAGTGAAGAGTAAGGCGGTACAAACACGTTAAGATGATTTTTCAATGACTCTGAAACAAACATCTATGTTCATCACACAAAATGATTGCACCTTGTGGGTTTCGAAGCCGCGACTTTTTGACTTCGCAGTCAAGGTCACTAGCAACCCGGCCAATCGGTTGGCGAAAAGCTCTACTGGGATGGCAAGAATGGCAAGTTCTGGAATGACCCAAATGGGATGGGATACCAAGTTTCGTCTAGATCGGTTGAGAAATGCGACCTGTAGAGAACAGCCGGAAATTCGAACAGACACCCGGCTAGATTTTTTTCGAAAGAATTTTTGCTGAAGCTTAAACAGAGACGCTTCGCTTGCGCTTCGCGCTCGCTCGGTCAAATATATGTGCTTAGCTATTTAATTATTATATGTATTTACTTAGCTTTCTTATTGTTGCAGAGGTTTGCCTGACAAGCAATGTGAATACAAAGTCCACTCCAGACTACGATTCGCATCATTTTAAAGAGCTTTATGAAGCAGAAGTTCCTATTATTATATGTGTAAGTACCTATAATTTTTAAGCTTTCTTCATACATTAATCATTGAATTTTAGTCAAAGTGTAAACGTGAATCGGACTCCATTATATGACGTCTACGTTATGAGTATTATTTATTCTATGGCTATGCGTAATTAATAACAGAACCGACAATGCGCTATACGTATTTTGCGAATGCAAAATTATTATGTATGGAAAATCAGTATATACATAAACCGCGTACCACAATCAATGTATACTAATAATAAAGCAGTAAGTAACAAAGTTTGTACAAAGAAGATAGTAAAAAAAAAAATAGGCACTAAGGTACTTAAAAAAAGATAAACAAGGATATAAAATTTAAAAAAAATGTGTTTGTTCGCACATCACGTAAAAAGTAATGGACCGATTGCGATGCGGTTTTTACTGTTGGATAGCTTAAGTTCGACTTAAAAACTGGTGTACTTGATATCTTAATCCGATCATAGAAGCCGAGCAATCGATAAAAACTTTTTGACGGCTAAAGGAATTTTGATTAAATTTTGGTATGTTGGTATTTTTGGTCTGGGAATATTAAATAGAGTACTTTTAATCTGGAGAAATGACCACACGTTCGAAGCCGCGTATACAGCTAGTTTAAAATAAATTCATAATCTTGATCTTTTATGACTTTTATTTAAGCACTATAATAGTAGTTTATGAAACGGTTGCATAATGAGGAGAATTAAAACACTAGAGTGAGTTTAAAAACGAGCCGTAGTAGAGTTTTTTAATAGTATCAATTACCTTGTTATGTGCCGTTTCATACACTACTTTATCTAGACATCCAATAGGAATTACTTTTAATGAAAAATAAATATTTCGTAATATTTTCTTGATTCTGCTGGTAAAAGCTCGTTCGTCATGTTCGTTGCTGTTCCGTGATGTCAGGTGGAGTCAAATTCTCCTCACGATGACTGTTTTCACATGTTTAACACATTTTTAATCTGGATAAAACAAATGTTTAAATCATCATAATAAATCACATTATGTTGGCTAGGTAGGTACTAATGTAAAGTAAATTATGACGCCAAAATCCAGTCCACAGCAAATTCGCGCGCATACGGTCGTCACACACGCCGCCGTCTATCCTTACCAATATCTATTATTTATTCTGTGCCAATTTATAAAAGTGAAACGTTGTCTGTTTGTTTGGGGAGCTTTCACGCGATAATGACTGGACGGATTTTGATGAAATTTGGCTTATACCCTGGAATAAAACATAGGATAATTTTTATCCCGGAAAATTGTAAGTTTCCACCGGAAAACTGGAAAATATTAATTACTCACTGTAAGGAACGGTTGCCATCACAACCAAAGGAATGCAACCGTGCAAGTCTGTCAAAAAACATCAAGAGCATTGGTGCTGTACCTACTTTTGCATTGGTTTTTAAAATATCCTAAAAGAAAATAATCGCTTTTTTTCGCGATAAATAGAAGTTCGCGGGCGGGAAAGCTAGTAGATAATAAATGACGAAAACCCTCGTAGTGCGGAGCCAAACCTGTGGTTTAATGGGAAAAAATATATATTATATCATTGTTTAGTTCAAAAAACAGTGTTATAATATATTTTTCTTATTACGTGCCGTGCGTAATGTATGTCATTATGCCACCATTTTTGAGTTCATAATCCGGATTTTACGATATGAGTGTAGATAAAATTGCTTATAATACAGTCTTTATATCATAAAGCTAGTTCTAATATTTTGGGAGTTATTGAGGTTTTATTTACCGACCCGCTTTCTTTGCGGCCCAGTATATTTAACTTGTAAATGAAATGTTATTTTCAGACTGACGACAAAGGAGTTTTTGCCACGTCACTATCTCAAGAATACAGGCTCTGTGCAGAAACCTTCAATTTAACTCCATCGCAGTTATCGAGCATGTCTCTAAATGCCTGCCAGCATGTGTTTGCAGAGGACACGCGGCAAATATTGCAAGACAAATTGCTCAGTTTCATTGAAATGAATGCACTCTGAATGTCAATTAAATTTAAACATTTATTAAATATTGTTATATAAACTGGCTTTTTTAATGTAAGTACACCTTCTACTGTTTTTAACAATAATAGTAGATTATGCACCAAGGGGATAAAGCAGTTGTGACATATTGGAGCAGCGTAGCGAGGGTCACCCGAGCGTACCCGAGAAAGTTTAAAGTTATGTAGAGTCCTGAGAGAAGCGAGGAGTCCAATTTGCCACCCGCGACGTACACTGAGAAGATGTACCGCAATGACGGCCGATTTAGTTGGAAGTAAGGCAAAAAAGCGACTAAATGTAATACCTTCCTTTGCAGAAAGTGTTTTTCACCGTACAGCATTAGGCGAATTCAACAAGCAGCGATACCATTAAAAATGCTCTACAATCGATGTTTTAGGGTCACCGAAAACTTAACTCCCGGCAACGGATCGGCATCACCTCGCCTCGGCGTTGCGTAATAACTATTTAGTCATATGTGCTTAAGGACAGTATTAAAATATATTTGTACGTTTCATTATTTTTAATTTAACCTAGTCAACACCAGTTTAGGCAAAATTTACTATACTCTTCTAAGTTTATCAGTTTTTGAATATTACATACATTGTAAGAACTTATAATATTCTGCAGTGAGAATAAAATCAGTACAATTCATAATTTTTTAGTATTTATACACTCTTTTACCTATTACATAGAGTGTAATAAAATGCATAGTAATTTTCTACGGTGTTCATTTAGTCAAAATGCATCTAAAATCAAGGTACTTCATATCAATAAGATCGAAAATTGTCTGATACCTTCAAAATGATTTTGGAGCTAGGTACATTCCAAAAATTAGCGTTACACGATTTTGACCCTTATTGGCATTAATCAGATTTAGTCAGATTCACTGTGTTCATTTAGTCACAACATTGTAAAAAATAAGGTACTGAGTTCATGTCAAAAAGGTTGATTTTTTGACCCCTTGATTGATGATTTTGGGTCTATGTAATTTTCAAGAGTTAGTACTGTAACGTAGTGTTACACGCAAAAGTGATAGTAACTATCCAAAATAACTTATTAATTAAATTACTTAAAACTAATATAATAATTTACATACATAAATTTACATGCAGACCATTTTATATAGATACAAATGCAGCTAATCCTATTGTTCTCGGCTGCCACTGATAAAAAGCGAAGCGACGCTCGCACTCAGAGCTCGCGCCCGCTACACCGCAGCTAGCCTTCTCAAGGCAAAGACGTATTACTTTGTGTCTAACAAAAAGTTTCGTAAACCTTAAATCTTCATATGTATATTTTGAAACTAAACTGCATACAGCTTGGCAGCTAAGCCTTAGCTTAAATACATGTGAATTGTGTTCCCAACTGGGAACACCTAAAGGATTAAGAGGCGAAACCTCTACTACCTTATCTACCTACCTAATTTGAAGATTTTTGATCACAACTCGACGCTGAGTGCTGACGCTGGACGTAGAACGCCTCTGCCAGCAGACTACGGGACCCGGGAGATCATCAGGAGAGTGTGGTAGCCTGGACCTAAAACGAGTGTGCTTATATGACCTAGGCCGACTACCCCCTTTTTTTTGTCTCAATTCATTTCTTTAAATAAATTTGTAAATTGTTATAATCTTAAATTATTTGTTTCTTTTATATACTTCTTTTGTTCTCGCTCTTAAAGCGTGACAGTACTTATCACACGGTTTTGACTTTAATCAGATTCAGTTTTACATTTAGTAAGCATTTACTATATAAACCAGTAGTCAAAATAAAAAAAATATATTCATGTCAATAAGTTCGAAAATAATTGTCTGACACCTTTAAATTATTTGGCGCTTTGTACAAATATTAAGTTTAATAAAAATATATTTTCATAATTTATTTTCAATAATAGGGTCATATGCTCAAATAAAATAAATAAAGGAGCCTGAAATAATTAATTAAAAACACACATAAAATTAGAATAATTAAAACTGGTTTTATACTTAAAGAACAATCATAGGGTCGATGAGAACAATGGTGAAATTTTATGTGATAAATTTTACAGCGGCTTGATGCAAAACCTAGGTCTAACCTAACCAATGACTTTTCGAAGTTATGTGCGGTTTTCCATCGCTCCGTGTTTCGGAGGGCACGTTAATTTGTCGGTCCCGGCTGCTATTGATTAATAGCAGTCGTTAAGCCATGATGTTTGTCAGGCCGTCAGAGGCCCTCGGACGGCCTGACAAACATCAGAGGCCAGCACTACCTCATACGACAAACAAACATTTCTACAGAACTTATAATTATTTTTCTAAATTTTTTCAACATAGTATGTAAGCTAGTAAACGCCAGGGCAGCAAATCAATTAAACATCACATTAAATTGAAACTTCATTTCCTTCCTACAATGTTTTATCGGCCTTGTTGTCTGTCTGTAGAGAGAGTATCAATAAACTCTCTCTACGTACCTGCCTGCCCAATGAGTGAAAAAAATTGATAATATATTATATACAACGACGTTTCCGGTGAGGACCTCAAAATCGTCAACACAGTATACTTCCCACCCATAGAGTAAGGAATTTTAGACATTTCCTTCGCCATTTTTTCAACCAAGCGTTTTGTAAACCAAAGGAGGTTGAATTACGCTTACTGGCGTAAAACCTTTTAACAGTAAGCGTAGTTCAACTTCCTTGCTTTAAACAGAATAATACTATAGACAAGGATGGTACGTCAATATAAAACGTACAAAACTTAGCCTATAAACAAAACATAGCAAAGAGAAGACCGAAGACAGCATTGTATAACTGCCTCGCTCACGTTTTTCGCATATTCTATCTCGCTCTTAGTTTATGCTGTTTTATCCCCACAGCAGTACCTGCGCAATCGTTCACAGAGCCTAACTTCACAAACATATAGATTGGCTGCGACAAAAGATTCCAAAATGCAGGCTTAGGAAAATCAAAATAGCTGCTTTATCTACAGCGGCAGGAGAACAGCCGTAGTTTATACCTATTCGTAGCTTATTTATCCTGTCATGGAATTTCCCTTCTTCATAATTATTTTATTATAATAAAGAGAAAATAAAATATGAAGTTAGTAAAGAAACAAAGAATTTCAAACAAAGAGCCTGAAATCACTATAGATAGCATATCATATCTGAATTAGAAGTCTTGTAGAGCCAAACAATAAAATATAAATACATAATAGAAATCTGTGCTACTAGAGGTGAGGCGTATTTATCGTCACAGGTAGAAGTCACTGATATTTAAAAGTCACAGACTGTCACAGTGACAAAAGATCATCCATACCAGTGACTGTGACTCTGTACTGTGACATGTGACTCGTATCTGTGTACCATGTTCATATTCTGTGATTCTGTTACCTGTGAAGGCTGTGTAATAGTAAAATACTAGCGTCCATTTCTTTTTCACTTATTTTAAGTAAGGTGTTAGACAGAGATGCCCCTAGTATTTTAGAAATGCACACTGAACTGTGACTTGACTACGAAGTATGAATGAATATAATATTATAAGACTAAATAAATTAAAAAGTTTTGTTCGTTACGATGGAATACCTAACATGAACGGATAATAAATATGCGATGCCTTGTCCAAGATAGATTCTAAATCAGAAGTTTCAGGAGTAATACGTCAGTAAGTGTAATTAAAAATATTCGAAAGTAATAGATTAGGCAACCTAACAAAAACAAATGAAACAGTTTATTTTGCCTAATTTTGAACGTTCGATGTAATCTTTTGGTTCGTTAATTAAAAGGCGTGATGTTTTAATTATACTATCCTACTTATATTATAAATTCGAATGTTAGTTGTTCGTTACCACTTGGCGCTGAAACGGCTGAACGGATTTTGATGAAATATAGTGCAATTTTAGTCCTGAAATAACGCAAATGATACATTTCATCATCACCATCATCAGTCATCATTGTTCACACGGGTAAAACTGCGGAGCGCAGCTAGCAAACAATGAAAATATGTTTGAGCACGTTATTTTAAATAAAATAAAATAATATTATTAAGCAAATTAATCCGTCTAAAATCCATTCAAAATAGTATACTCGATTCTAGTATTTTACGACACGACACGGTGACTTCTGTGATTCTGTCACCTGTGAGTTCTCCGTGAAAGTGATTACTCGATTCGATAGAAGAAAAAAATACTAGCTGGTATTTTGTCACTGGTATTTGTCACAGGTAGCCCCAAGTCACAGTCACAGTGTCACCTAGTATCTCGATTCACCTAGTATGACCCACCTCTATGTGCTACGCTATTTAAGTTTATAGAAATTAAAAATCAACAAAATTTTCTTTTTTAATCATCATAATTGAATTGAACATAATCCAACCAATCCAAATTCTTTAAAGATAGGTTAGGACTTAGGTATTCTATTGTACTCACAGAATAATTAATAAACTTCAGGCAGACTGACGTGACGCAATTCAAGTCGTGAAGTGCGTCATTTTAAAAATACTAATTCAGCAATTTTTCATATTCAGAAGTGGAGTTCGATATTTCGACTTTCGCGCCATCATATCAAGCGAATGAAACGCTTGCGTGTTTTAAGGGTAGCCAGTGCCATCTAGTTTAAACTTTTAGAAAAAAATACAGAGGAATAATGAGCAGCTTTCCATTAGGCATTGTCAGTTTAGTTCTTTCATCGTCAAGAGATGGTGCTCGCGTAACTTTTGGTATTTATTCAACTGAACATAGGGGACTTAGTAGTAATCTTTCAAAGGAGATGTTAAGGGCTGTGTTCACTTACTCGCTCGAATCATCCGTGCGATTATCGCTCGATCATCCGGAGATAGTGAACGACTTTGGACGTCCACATACAACTGTCAAGTGTCAGTTTCATACTATTCCTCCCCTCCACTACTAGTTTTCGGATGACCCAGGCGAACGCCCAGACGACGCCGTGAACGATGTCGAGTGTACGCGCGGGTGATCCGTGCGTCCTCGAACGTTTATATGAACGGGCCCCAGGTAGGGTACTTTATCCCGAGGAAATTCCAGCAGCTATGATATATACTTAATTTAAAAGCTTATTTACTGGGCTACATAAATATAAGTAATTTATATTTTATTGAGCCTCCATTTCTTAAACAAATGAGAAAATATTTTCCTAGATAGTTGAACAAAACTTTTCATATTTTCCATTCTAATGAGTTAGTTTGTGGGTTTTTCGTGCACTACAAATAAAATAAAACAGATTTTTATACTATGTGAATATAAATAATAATAAATTAACAAAACGTTCTTATCGCAATGTAATCTTCTTCTTCTTTTTTTTGAATGGCTTCTGCGGAGGAACTGGCCTACTAGCAATTTCGCCAATGTCAAGTGTATTATATTTTAAAGTAATGTCACGTCACAGTCAATTATTGTCAAAGTCACGAATCAGTAAAATGGTGGACATTTACTGAAACTTCCGAGGGAGATTTGGAAAAATCACAAAATGCCATTTATTTCTGCGTTTGATTCTTTTGTCCGCACTCGTGCACGTTAACGAACACCTAATGGTTAATATTCCACCAATATTACACATTAACACTCGAAGATACACAAGATTGAGAATAAAATCTAACTCTACATTACAATATTTTGATTTTTTTCAAAAAACCTCTTTGTCTCGCGCAATGTAATCAAAAACGTGTGAAGAATGTAATAAAAAACTGACAGTCCTGCCATCTGTCATGCATCAGCTGTCAGTGCCAGGGGCACGACCACATAACTTAGCTTCAATCGGATTGTCAGTATCGATATTACTAATGCCTTTCGATAGAGTCGAAATTGCTATGAAAAAAGTGATAATCCGATTGTAACCAAGTTCTGTAATCGGGCTGCAGCAGTGCGATTACGTAATGTTGATCAGGACGGTTTCAAGCCGTCAAATTCATTAGTGCCTTGCGATAGAGTCGATTTTGCTATGAAAAAAGTAACAATCTGATTGAAGCCAAGTTCTGTGGTCGGGCCCCTGCAGCCCGATTACAGAACTTGGTTACAATCGGATTATCACATTTTTCATAGCAATTTTGACTCTATCGCAAGGCATTAGTTATATCGATACTGACAATCCGATTGAAGTTAAGTCATGTGATTGGGCCCCTGCAGCCCGATTACAGAACTTGGCTTCAGTCGAATTCTCAATATCGCAACCACTAATAACTTGCGATAGAGTCGAAATTACTATGAAAAAAGTGATAATCTGATTGTAACCAAGTTCTGTAATTGGGCCACTGCAGTGCGATTACGTAATGTTGATCATGACGGTTTCAAGCCGTCAAATTCAATAATGCTTTGCGATAGAGTCGATTTTGCTATGAAAAAAGTGACAATCTTATTGAAGCCAAGTTCTGTGGTCGGGCCCCTGCGGTGCGATTACGTAATGTTGATCATGACGGTGTCAAGCCGTCAAATTCCATAATGCTTTGCGATAGAGTCGATTTTGCTATGAAAAAAGTGACAATCTGATTGAAGCCACAGGGGCCCGACCACATAACTTACCTTCAATCGAATTTACAGTATCGATATCACTAATGCCTTGCGATAGAGTTAAAATTGCTATGAAATTTGTTATAATCCGATTGTAACCAAGTCCTGTAATCGGGCCGCTGATCTACATTGTACCGTGATAGATGTCACTGTCGTCCGTAGTATCAAATCAGAGTTGCCAGAGGTAAGGTACTTAGTGTGGCAAGTTTTTTCTTTCTACCAAACGAAAAAAAAACTCAAATAAAAAAAATGCAGGTTATTTTTTTGTTTTCTTTTGCGGATCATTATCAAAATAATATTCACTTTCTCCACAAATATCTAATATCTTGTTAAGAATTTCAAATTATTTTATTACCAGATTTTATACATTTTCCGAACATCTCTTTTGCGAGGATGTATAGATAGATGTTTTATTGATACCACGCGGCCAAAACCCTAATGTAAAAGCTAGATAATAATAATAAAAATGTCTAATGAAATCTAGCGACTTTTGGATCTCAAGTCATTCAGCGACATATAGTGACTTTTCCACTCCACCGGCTTCTTAGAGGAGTTTCAAAAAAAAGGTACAACCCGTATTTTGGAGTGTCCCTCAAATTAATATATTTTTTGAAAGAAGTAGCTCTTAAATATGCATGTTAAGTTGACACTAACTAAAAGTACAGGTTTTAAACTTATTTCGTTTTAAATTACCTTTTGATAAACTAGAAACTGTAATTATAAAGATTTTATTTCAATAACAACACACATAATTTTGGTCTGTCCCCAGTGTATATGAAAAACTTCAGGTTGAATTATTCGTGCATATTTTCTGGACCCCTTGGTGAATTCTGTTGTTAATACCGAAAAAAAACCTTGTTATTTACGTCTATGATTGAATTTATGGCCTAAAATAACTTAAGACCATTAAAAATTGCAGTTAATTGTTGTCCCCATTTATTTTCATTTCGGACATGTCAGTTTTGTAGTCACAATTTCTTACGAAATAATTGTACCAAATATATTTTTTATTTTGCAAATGGCAAAACTCTATGAGATAAGCTTCCATTTTTAAACTAGTGTCAGTTCATTCATTGGCGGAGTGAGGCGACGTGCGAGGCTGGAAACAGAAAAAAAAATAGTTCTCAGGTTTGTTACAGTGCAATAATTACTTTAAAACAAATGTTTTTACTGGTTCGATTGAAAAAAAACACCAGGTTTTTTACAAATAATTTGGTGTAATGTAGTTGTAACCTATAAAAAAACTGAATTGATATATATTTTTTAGAGTAAGGTAGGCACAAATGCTCGCTCGTAGGTTTGATGACTTTCAGCCTCCCGAACAAGCTGGATTCCGGAAAGGCTTTAGCACCGTAGACCACATCCATACGCTCCGGCAGATTATACAGAAGGCCGAAGAGTATAATCGGCCACTATGTCTAGCGTTTGTGGACAACCAAAAAGCCTTTGATTTAGTCGAGACCTGGGCAGTGCTACAGTCATTACAGCGGTGCCGGATTGATTACCGGTACATTGAAGTGTTGAAGTGTTTGTACAGCAAGGCCACCATGACAGTTCATTTTCAGGATCAGAGCACGAATTCTATCCAGCTACAACAAGGGGTGAGACAGGTAGACGTTATTTCTCCGAAACTGTTCACCTCTGCACTGGAAGATATATTCAAGCTTCTGAATTGGAACGGATTTGGTGTTAACATCAATGGCGAATACATACGATACAATACGAAATACTTTATTGTATACCAAAACAAAGAACAAACAATATCAAATAAATATATTCGTTAATTAAATATATTCGATTTGCTGATGATATAGTCATCATGGCTGAAACCCTGGAAGACCTAAGCACAATGCTCAGTGACCTCAATATTGTTTCCCAACAGGTGGGTCTTAAAATGAACATGGGCAAGACGAACATCATGTCAAATTCCCATGTCGTACCCATGCCGGTTTATGTTGGGAACGATATTATCGAAGCTGTTGATCACTATGTCTACTTGGGTCAGACGATCCAATTGGGTAGATCCAACTTCGACAAAGAGGTCAACCGACGAATCCAACTCGGATGGGCAGCGTTCGGGAAATTACGCCATATCTTCTCGTCGCAGATACCGCAGAGCCTTAAGGCGAAAGTTTATAATCAGTGCGTGTTGCCAGTGATGACATACGGCACTGAAACGTGGTCGCTAACTATTGGTCTCATACAAAAGCTCAGAGTTGCGCAGCGTGCAATGGAGAGAGCTATGGTCGGTGTTTCACTACGTGATAGAATCAGTAATGAGGAAATCCGTAGAAGAACGAAGGTTACCGACATAGCTCTCAGAGTTTGCAAGTTGAAGTGGCAATGGACAGGCCATATAGTTCGCAGAACCAACAACCGCTGGGGAATAAAGGTTCTCGAATGGCACAAATGTTACTTCGGTTTTTTTACCAAAGCTATGGTAACATATAGACTGACTGTCAAAGTAATAAAGCTGACAGGCTAAAGCTTGGTTTACATAGCACTTTTATCTGATATATTATACTGATTTAGTCTACCTTAAAAATTTGAATAGAAGCATGCTTTGTTTCTTTTTTATGTGTATTTTTTCTTATGTAGGCAAAGTGTGGTTACTAAAAATGTTGCAGTGGAACTTGCTTTAAATGTATGTAATTAAATCATATATTAACATTTTTTATCTAAGTACCTATAAAATTAGGTAAATAATTTACTCAACCACCTTTTTTAAATAATGTAAAGGTATAAAACGGCTAGTTGGTACGGTTAGTTGGTTTGGTTGGTTTAAATTATGAATCAAGCTGACGTTAGTTTCTATAGTAATTTACTACCTCTTTATATAAAATACTTATTTATATAAATAACAGTGTTGTGGGTTTTTCAATTATCCGGATAGGCAGAGACAGAGGTTTTAGTCTGTGTGAATAGATGCAAAGTGCAAGTAAAAGTAAAGCGATGTGGTAAATCAGTTAATGCACTATTTAGTGTACAACTTTTACTAGAAGATTAACTCTGAAAGTTAGAAAAATAATCAGCAGTTCCATAGAAATAATAAATATCAACCGCGTAAAATACAGGTAACTACTTTTTTTTTCTGTTCTCAGGTCCCATGGTAAAAATTGTTCGTATATGTATATATCATGTATGATCCATTAAACATTTTTATTTTTAAGAATTTAAATGTTTAACGGATCGCAGTGTTAACTACTAACACTCTGTATAGAAAGAACTAGGGACGTAGTAATTAATGATTTACTTTACTACTTTTATTTTTATATGTCAAAAGCTAACTAATTTTCAGAACTATGCCCCTAACAACCAAAGAAAAAATGCGTAGATATAGAGAAAGGTTGAAAAATGTAATTACTACTTAGCACATAAATGAGAAACCGTTGATTATTTTGTAGTTAAAATGTTTAAAGAAGACGACTGATTTTAGTCCTATTACCTTCATAAAAAGAACGAGCGTGTTCATTCAGAAGTCTCATCTTCAAATGTTATATGTTTAAGTTTTTAAGAAGACACTTAAGAATACATTTCTTCTATTAAAATATATATTTTTACTTCTTTTGTTGATAAATCTTTTGTCCGCAAATGTTCCACCATGTAAACCAAGTCTTACAATTTTGTAACCGTCCCCAAAAAAAATGTAGAGGATTATCTTGTAAAAATTTCTATACTATTACAAAGATGCTGAGTTAAGCAGAACAAATAAAAAATTTCATGTTTTCTCGTTGAGCTCTTGGCATGTTTTTGTTCATTATTTCAATATTAAATGAAAAGTTACTGTAGTTCCGGAAACTATGGTAACAAAACAGAGAGAAAATTGAGTTTTTTTACCTGTTTCAATATTTTCTATTTCTTACTGATTTTATCATGTAATAAAAATACATGTAACTAATCAAAAATTAATTTGGATTGGTAGAAATCATCATAGTTATATTTTAATTTCATTTTTATTATGGTAGCAAAACTGTCAAAAATTCACTACTTTCATATTTTTCAATTTTATTCCGAATATAGTATTTTAATTCGAAAGAGGTACTAATTTTCAGAATTTAGATATTTTAAGTTATCAAATGCAGTTCATCAAAATACCCTACAGAATAGTGGACATTTTAAAATATTTTTTCAATGGTTGTGCTATTTTTTTGAAACTCTTACTAGTTAACTTCAGTCGGGTTGGCAACACTGGGTCTAACCTCAAAAGCACGACAGGACCGGACAAATATTCAGATAAAAACTTATTCTTTTATTCTAAGAAATCAGAATGAGTGACATGGATTTTTCAGCGCCCAAGGGAGCTGATTCTGAACTTCAGGATTTTTTGATGGCTGAAAAGCAAAAGGCTCAATTTCATGCTCAGGTACCTATACGTTTTGTTGTTGTATTGTTGTTCACCTGAAACTGCCAGTTTTAATCTCGTTTGCTCGCTCGTGCGTACGTTTAAACAAAATAGATTTGCGTAACAAAGCTTTCGACAGGCTTCGAATGTAGGTAAATTCCCTTATATATTCAATAAAAATAAATTAACCACTGTTTATAGTAGTATTATGAAGTTCGTTTGCATAATCTTACATCACCTATTTACTTTTCATGAAATTGTTTGTATCTATACAAATTCCAGATACATGAATTCAACGACTTCTGTTGGGACAAATGTGTCGACAAGCCTGGAGCAAAATTGGATTCTCGAACTGAAACCTGCATTTCCAACTGTGTCGAAAGGTTCATTGATGTGTCCCTTCTCATCACCAACAGATTTGCACAGATGCTAGAGAAAGGAGGTGGAATGCATTGAAATATTTAGTATCTTTTTTAGGGCACAGACCATGTTAAATTAGAAAATCTTATGTGGCATAACGGGCATATCTCTCCAACAAGACTTTTGGTTGCAAAAGCTATTCACGCATACAATATAGGTTAAACTATTTTTTTAGTCAACTGTAATCATCTCTCAAAGCTGTGCATAATGTTTGAACCAAAATTTATGCAATAATAACTTTCACCTTCCTATCTGTTTGTTCCCTTTTCATGATTAAACTAATGAAATTTGGTATGGAGACAGGTTGAACCCTGAAGGACATAGGATCATTTTAATCGCAAACTGTAGCCTGTGTGGAAAAAGTCACGGGCTAAAGCTAAGGATGTATAATGCCCAATAAATTCCTTCTAGTCAGCTAGTTTTTGCAACCAACAGTGTTGATCTCTGTAGTGTTACATACATATTTTAATTTAGCTATCAATATTTTAATCAAGTATGATGGACAATTGTTTATTACAAAAATGTGTAGTTTTGTTTCTGTGTAAAAAGTTACAATAAAATTAAATAATATAGTTAAATGTATAGTTTTATTATCATAAAATTAAATACAAGATCAGTTCTGGTTGATTACGGTTCACTTTAAACACTTGAAAGATTGAATTCAAATAAGTTGTTAAAGATTAAACTTAGTACAATTTCAATGAGTTACAAAACTGGGCACCCCAAAATGTTAAGATGCATTTATAACACAGAAATTGTGTTTAATAGAAGTACATAATAAAAATGTTTAGTACATAATCTTATGGCATATTTGGTCACTATAACATAGAAATGGCATTTCAGTAAATAATCAAGTCTTGAATGTACACATCCTTTTCATTAAATAATCAAGTCTTATATGTACACATCAAGTGTTTGGATTGGATTATTCCCGAAATCCCCGACAGTGGGAATGAGGGTGTTTTGATCAAACCATTTGGTTTGGGCAACTTGCCATTTTTGGCACTAAAAGGCTTAGTTTAGTTAAGTAGCGAGTTAACTTGCTACTTCAACAAGTTTAGTTCTTATCATCGTTTGGACAGGGACTTACCAGTTACCGATTAAGTACAGTAAATAGAAAGAAGTTATATTTTTTCGGCGATTCAAGTGCAAGTTCAGCCCGCTCGCGCGCCCTTGGCGTCTCCCATACCCCGACAACTAAACTCGCAGGATGTGTAAACAGACAAGTTTAGTACAGTTTGTAAGTTGGCAAGTCGACCGGACACATTGATACACTGAAACTTGAAGCTAAACTCACCTGTATGTTTGGATACAACTTATTACTTAACTGAACTAAATCGCTCAAGTAGCAAGTTAACTTGCTACTTAACTAAACAAAGTGTAAATCAGCCTTAACAATCTTATCCAAACCGAATGTAAAGGGGTTTGGGTAAAAGTGGCGTCATTTCCAGATTTAGCGACCACTAACTAAATTAGTATAGTAGTTTCCAAAATACATGGTAAACTATCGGAACCGAGATATTCGACTCGAAAATCACAAGAAATTATCACTATTTTTCAGGCGCAATCCCAATGTTGAAGGTGAATGTTTTTCCTATATGCTGTTTTATCCCCACAGCAGTACCTGTGCAATAGTTCAGAGCCTAACTTCACAAATGGTATTACATTAATTCCATGTTCTAACCGTAAGTTCCAATTCTTCTCAGCTCCAATATTACTTATAGCAAAGCTAGCTTATTATATAATGTTGATTCATGTAGGACTACAAAATAATTACACGTGCCAGACTGGTCTCTGAAAAAAAATTACACCTCTCTGAACAAAATTCAACCTTGAATTAGATTAGTCAAAAACAACCCTGCCTCGAATGTGGTTATAGTGACGGTTTCCGAAGTCATTTTTAATTGTTTTCATGCAAAATGAATGTTGATGGAAAACATTACAAAATGCAAATTTCACTTATATATGTCCAAACCACATATTTCTTCCAAAATGAACGGCCTTATAATCAGACTAAGCAAACAAATTCTCTGCATGTGAATGCAAGATGGTGTCCATCCTGCATGTGAATGCACGATGGTGTCCATACTGCATGTGAATGCACTATGGTGTCCATCCTGCATGTGAATGCACGATGGTGTCCATCCTGCATGTGAATGCACGATGGTGTCCATCCAATATAATGCTAAAGACGCACCACAGCAAAGCAGCACAATTTCTTGATACAAAATGGCTGCATCAGTAAAAACCACTATTGCAAATAGCATATCTCAATATATTTCAATTGAGAGATTGCTATGAGCGATAAGACAAACCATTGTAATCTTCTTTTTTTAAATATTGTGTCAGTAAAAGTATTTGATGATTGTTTGATTGATATTCCTGGAAACTATTGTCATGTGATATTCTGATGTGGAGTGTCTTTATCTTAAACTTAATAATATGAGGTCCTACTTAACATCCCACACGGCCAAGCCTTGTGTCAGTCCTCGGATCTGCAGTTACAGTTTGTACAGCAACAAGCGATTCGTTTATTTTTGTCTGCAAGTCTCTCAGGTCGTCTATGAAAAGCAGTTTCAATACGTCAGTAGGAGACTGAATGACTATGTTTTCAGAAGTAGGCGGGTCAGGATGTGGTGACGTCTTTAGAATTTTATTGAGAGCAGCTAAACGGAGTTTTGGGTCTTGATGGGGCCCGATGCTAGCGATTGTAGACACTCTTTCCACTCCTGCTTTAAAAGCGGGACTCGAAACTGTAAACAGACACATTTATGGGATTAAAACAATTTAAAACATAATGAATAAATACTTTTGTATTCATATGGATTAAGATTTTTGGAAAAAGAGATTGTATTTTAAGTGTTCTAGGAATTGGCAATTAAGGCATGAACATAAGTAGTGAAGAGTAATACCACAGTATATATATATAGTCCTTATGGATGGTAGAGTAAGGACCGAAAAAAAAACGAAAACCAATGTTGAAGGTGAAGACAGCATTGTATAACTGCCTCACTCACTTGCTTACGTTTTTCGCATATTCGGCTCAACTGTACAAGCTTGGCCCACGATTTTAGGGGCGGGAAGGGGGGGAACTGGTAGAGGGGAGGGAGTAGATCTCGAGATATGATCTTTTTAATATATATTTCGGTAAACGGCCGAAATGACGCACGCGGTGCGGGGACCGGGAGGGAGACTGTATTCCAGAACCAAAAAGTACATCATATAAAGTACAAATAACAAAATTTCGTTAGGCCGTCAAATATTTTTCATCAGTTGATCGGCTCTCACTCATCGGATTGAGATACAAAGTAGGTACACTAGCATTTAAGTTAAGTAAAGCTATCCAACCCTGAAAACCGCATTTTAATCGGTCCAGTCGTTTTTACGTCATGTGTGAACATACAGACAGACGCCATTTCAAAAATAAACTTGTTCTGTATCTTATTTTAAATCCACTAGACCATTTTCTTAAATATTTTTCTAATTTTCTTAAATGCTCTGGTTTTACTAATAGGAGATTCATACAAATTTAAAAGGTTAGCTATAAATAGACTGCACATGCACAAACAGACAAACATACATACATTTCATTCATGCTTACATAAGTATTCTGATAAAAACGTAACCCTCCCTTTTTTGTAGCTGGGTAAAGACCTGCCAGTGGCAATCCTCGGTCTTCGAGTGACAGTAGACATCAAACTCAAAAACAATGCTTCGATACACTACTGTCCGTAAGGACTATATAATGTGCTGTGGTAATAATACCCAGATTTAATTACATAATTGAATGTACTTACAATCTAAGTTATCCAACGGATTTGAGGTTACAATATTAGGTGTAGCTTGTTTCGGCTGTTCCACTTTGGCATTTTTATACTTATCAACTGAAACAAGGTTATTTTTTTATTGCACAACACTAAATAGAAGCTGATAAAATAATAGTTACAGGGGAGCATATAGTGGAGCAGTGCAGGAGGGGTAATTCTTGTGACAGTCTACCACAGGAACCTACTTAGTTATGTGCTACCCCTGTACAGCTAGCAGGTCCATTCGGTTTTCTCTTGGGAGTTCTGATGTTTCCAAGAAGGAAAGGTAGCCTTGGGACCACTGTACAAGCTTTACCGACTGTTTTAGGGGGAGACCTAGAAAAATTATAACTTGTGAACCTTTCATATTTTACAGTTGAAACTTTACCTGATGACTTCTTATAGAACAAGCTTTCTACAAAAAAAAACAGCCCCCAAATCAACATAGCCATAGCTGTTGACATATTAACTGGTCTATTGGCTACCTCTTCACTAAATTCAACTGTGAAAAACAGCCCCCAACTCAACATAGCCATAGCTTTTGACATATTAACTGGTCTATTGGCTACCTCTTCACTAAATTCAACTGTGATAAACAGCCCCCAACTCAACATAGCCATAGCTTTTGACATATTAACTGGTCTATTGGCTACCTCTTCACTAAATTCAACTGTGAAAAACAGCCCCCAACTCAAGATAGCCATAGCTTTTGACATATTAACGTGTCTATTGGCTACCTCTTCACTAAATTCAACTGTGAAAAACAGCCCCCAACTCAACATAGCCATAGCTTTTGACATATTAACTGGTCTATTGGCTACCTCTTCACTAAATTCAACTGTGAAAAACAGCCCCCAACTCAAGATAGCCATAGCTTTTGACATATTAACGTGTCTATTGGCTACCTCTTCACTAAATTCAACTGTGAAAAACAGCCCCCAACTCAATATAGCCATAGCTTTTGACATATTAACTGGTCTATTGGCTACCTCTTTACTAAATTCAACTGTGATAAACAGCCCCCAACTCAACATAGCCATAGCTTTTGACATATTAACTGGTCTATTGGCTACCTCTTCACTAAATTCAACTGTGATAAACAGCCCCCAACTCAACATAGCCATGGCTTTTGACATATTAACTGGTCTATTGGCTACCTCTTCACTAAATTCAACTGTGAAAGAGAAACACGTCAAATTTAGGTTGGTATATAATAATATGACAAATTAGGTATGTAGGTAATTTATAATATTGCATGATTTAAAAAATCTATCTAAATGGCTAGAGGGAGAAAAATAGCAAATCGAGTAGCCTTAAGTGAGTCAAAATAGTCCTAAAGTAGTTGCAGAGGAAGTTTGTATCTCAGACGTCTGCTAGTTGCTGTGCAAACTGCTAATTTTCAGGCGCAATTCCAATGTTGAAGGTGAAGACAGCCATGTATAACTGCCTCACTCACTTGTTTACGTTTTTCGCATATTCTATCTTGCTCTTACTTTATGCTTTTGTATCCTCACAGCAGTAACTGCACAATCGTTCACAGAGCCTAACATCACAACCACAAACAACCACTGCTACTGCTATACATACCATTGTCCGCGTATTCTAACCGCACAGCATACGAGAGTAGCCAGTTTAATTGTTCATTGGGAGATAGCTCGGTAGCTGGACTGACTAAATCTCTCTGATACGTATCGTAGGATGCCATCCAGACGTCAGTATTTTCAATGTTCCTCAAACCTTCACGCTCCTCTATCTTATAGTGCCTAATTTTTTGATCTTCTAGCCATAGAACAACGCTTCTGTACTGTTTTACATCTGAAAATATGTGACAATGATGAGTAACAAAATTCGTAGCGTAACTAATGTAAAACTTCGAATTCGTGATAAAAGACTATAAGCAGTACTCACCTTCACAATTAAAATTATCGGGGTTGGGATGACCTAACGACTGTAACTTTAATTTAAACACGTTACTCATAGCGAAAGTAATATATTTTCAGCAATTTACGATTTTACAAGAAAAAATAACCTTTACTTTTCGGCTTCTATCTCCCAAACAGTGAGTGATGGATGCAATTGCAATGGCGAAGGAAATGTTTAATAGGGAGCCGTTCCTTTTGTAAAAATTGGCTAAAATAACTGTTAAAAACGCTAAATATTAGTTCCCTTTGGCCATTTGTGGGCGAAACTAGCGTTCTGAACGTTTTCGATCACCGTTCGTTTTGCAAGTTTCGATGACATGTTGACTTAGAAAAATTGACTTTATTCCGTCAAGGATAGGGTCGCTTTTCATTCAGTTTGGAAAGGATCGGTAGTGTCAAAAGTTTCAAATATGACAAAAGTGTTGAAAATGTTCAAAGAAAACGGCTTGTTAAAAATGTACATTTCAAAACTGCCCACAACGCCAAATCATCATCTCGAACGCAGGGAATATAGACAGGAGGGCGATTCTCACGAAGTGATATAAATATCACAGTAGATAAATGTCGATAAATCTATACATTTTTCGATATATATCTATTGTGATATATCACGTCGTGAGAATCGCCTCCCAGGACTTGTCATGTCACAACGTCCATGACGCATAGCAACGAAACAAAGCAACGAGACAAATTTTACTTCTAGCTTTGGCATCTCTTTTCTTTGCCTCCACTGAATCCAGCTTATAATGTTCACTAATACACTCCCACAAATCCACGTCCGTCAGAAACATTTCCGTGACAAAGGCCCATATCGCTCGATCACCCGGAGTTAGTGTACGGCTTTGGTCGTCCACATAGAACTGACAACTGTCAAGTGTCAGTTTCATACTATTCCTCCCCTCCCCTACAATTTTTCGGAAGATCCAGGCGAACAGCCGACGACGCCGTGAACGATTTCGAGTGATCGCGCGGGTGATCCGTGCGTCCTCAAACGTAGTAAGTGAACGCGCCCAAACAATGAATTAAAAATGGCCGACCTCATAGTGATGTGAACCCAAACAAAAAAATATCACATCGAAAGACTATTTATCTTTTTTATTTTATCTTTTTTTTTTTTTTCTATTTTTCTTTTTTTTTTTTTTTTTCGACTTTGTATCGATTTTATAAAAACTTTATGTACTACCTGTGCTACCTTTATGATGAAAAAGCGCAACGGAAGCGTATGAAAATGGATGTCCAGATTTTATTGTCCGCAGCGGACAATAAAATCTGGATTTATTTGTTTACCACATCTTTAAAATCATATGTATAACTGTATTAATAATAATACTACGTCGTCTAACTGTGACCCTCTGCTTCACACACATCATTATCATCATCAAATCACATCATCTGCCGACAAAAGTCTACAGCTGAAGATTGGCCTCCCTATACCCGCCACAAGCGGTTGCTCGTAATTATCATTGGGGGTTTTCCTATACTATAAGATTTTATAAAACTTTGTAATAGAGGTATATGCATACCTGTTTATGTGGCTACGCCCACTCGTATCTACTTACTATCATTTTATCCAAATTATAATATTGTTTACCATGAGACTACCTATTTACATGAATTATATATAAGCAGTACCTACATAAATAATAAAAAACAATAAATTTCACATACGAGTATATTTATATTTTGCATGATGTGTGGATAAATTTATTTTATTTATAATTAAAATTGAAATTCCTAATAGCAAAGTTAAAACAGACACTTTACAATAACCAAAATACACACTTTTTCAAGTTAGCATTTTCTAAGAGCCACAATTTTATCATACCTATTCCAATGCCATATCAATCCAAACCTGAAGTAGGCATTCAGTCCGTGAGACAGAATATAATAGTAAACGTGATAATAACAACGTAATAATAAAAGTGATAGATCTCATCTATATCTCCGTTTTGGGTGAAATCTGTCAAACTTAAAAGGGCTATAACTCTTAAATTACCGATCCTAGACTAGTAGTTTCTTTACAAAAGTGATAGATCTCATCGATATATCCGTTTTAGATGACAGCTGTCCAACTTAAATGGCCTACAATTCTTAAACTAACGATCCTAGAATAGTAGTTTTATTTACAGAAGTAATAGATCTCATCAATGTCTTCAGTTTGGATGACAGCTGTCAAACTTAAAAGGGCTATAACTCTGAAACTAACGATACTAGATTAGAAGTTTATCCTAGATAATCCTAGATATCCTTGATATCTCCATAATTGCCCTAACTGAAAAAATAATGTTTGCTTCATATCAAGTCTAGTGGGACATTATACTATAGTAAAATTTGGTTATTCGCTTTCTCCTCACTACTATCACAGGTATATTTTTTGTTTCCATAGTGGGGACAAAGAGAATACTTTTTCCATTTTTACCTTTCTCCCCACTGTCAAATAATATATTCCATAGTGGGGAGAAAGGCCACTCATTTTTATTTTTCCCTTTCTCTCCACTAGTGGGAAAACAAAGCTGGTGGGGAGAAAGGGAATAACCCTTAGAAACTTCTAAAGTACTAGTCTCAGCCAGTATAAATAACGTAGATTCCTTCCAAAGAGTAAAAAAGACAATAGACATTATATTTATTTTGAAAAACGATTTGAAGTGTTTTTTTGTCCGTGGGATCAGATTGGAAGGGTGGGTAAAGTTGGAGGATTTCACGGTACTGGAACGTGCTTTGACTATGACATTTCTATATATTAGTCGGTGATGTGTACGTATTGGTGATGGCCCGTGGTCCTGATCATCGAGCGTATCTATAACAATCTAAAGTAGGCAGCCAATCAGAGTTACTGTTATAATCAACGTGATACCTTGTCGTAAACACACTAGTTTCAATTTGATGTCCTTGTCATTACATAATTTACATACTAAAATGGTTCAGAGACATGTACTGATCTACTTAATAGGACACTAACACAAAGCTTACACTCGACAATTCTATTTAAATCGATAACAGAGTAATCTTCACACAAAATCGATTTATTTCCAGAGGATCAAATCGTCACAACACTGATTTCGTTCAAGTTTTTATTTAATTGAGAAAATATTAGAATTTATTATGAATACTACCGAAACGATAGACAAATATGTTAGAAAATTACAATTTTCAACCTTTATGCCCAGACAAATACTCAATATATGCGTATGTTTCACAAAAATAGGGAAACATAGTCACTCGCACGTGAAACGATAATTTAGGGCGTTCTTCTCTATATTTGGAGTCGCAACCTCTTATATCGCACTTCATCATTCTATTTACTATATTTTACTTCGTGGTAACTTTTGCATAAGCGGTAAGATAGTTGGACATACATTTCTTGTTTGACTATTAATTGCTTCTTCAGGTGATAAATATTTTAAAAGTTGAAGTAAATCCTCAGAGAAGTCGTACCTTTTTTTTATTTCTTTGCAGCCTGTGATAAAGAAATCTCTGCAGCAAGAGTAAAACTCTTTTAGTTGTTCTTTTTTTGCTGATATATCTGGTTTTTGTGTTTCTATCATAATTTTTACCACTAATTTTCAACTAAAACTTAAAGAAATGTTCGTAAAATAGTTTTCACTGATAGATCGTAACATATAGCATAACAAATAAGCAATGAGAGAATGAGAGAATCACAATAGGTACAAGACAGCAATTAACAATATTCCGGGGATTCCACAACCTAGAACCTACCCGAATAAAAGTGAAGAACCTACCAGAAGAATTTACGTTTTTTTTCGTTTACTTTAGTCAATTGCCGTATATTTTAATACGGTAATCAAAGAGCTGCCGTATGCCGTATTTATGATGCCTAAGATGCCTGAATGCCGTATATTACGGCAATTGCCGTATCAGGAACAACGCTGCTCTATGGCAATGCGTCGTTATGATGTCCTGGGCCGTATTTCATAAAACTATAGTAGACTGACGAATGTCAATCGACAAATGTCAGTTAAACTACCGAAATGCGTTTCATAAAACCCATGAATTGTCAAAATATTACTAAATGTGTTTCATAAAACAATAGTAGTTACCAGCAGTCAACCGACAATTGTCTAACAAATGTCAATAGAAAAACGTTTTATGAAACGATGGTTGCTTAAAAATTACCACGATTTGTAGAATTGTCGTGACAATTGTGACAGCCGAAGCTTTACCCATCACACTACTTTGACTGGCATTGTGAAATGCAATATGACTGACAATCATCAGTCTTGTCGTGATTGTTTGTTATATGAAACGCGAGAGTTTGAGTTGAGGTTTGGCGTATTTGAATGACATTTGTAGTTTTATTATGATTTGTCGCTTTATGAAATAGGGCACTGGGGTGCAATCACTTACTACGTTCGAGAACGCACGGATCACCCACGCGATCACTCGAAATCGTTCACGGCCTCGTCGGGCGTTCCCCTGGGTCATCCGAAAAATAGTAGGGGAGGGGAGGAATAGTATGAAACTGACACTTGACAGTTGTCAGTTCTATGTGGACGTCCAAAGTCGTTCACTAACTCCGGATGATCGAGCGATATGGACCTTTGTCATGGAAATGTTTCTGACGGACGTGGATTTGTGGCGTATTAGCGAACATTATAAGCTGGATTCAGTGGAGGCAAAGAAAAGAGATGCCAAAGCTAGAAGCAAAATTTGTCTCATGTGCACGGAGAAGATATATCCCATGATAATACATGTCAGTACATCGAGAGATACTTGGCTGGCGCTGAAGCGAGCTTATGCTGACGGAGGACTACTGCGGTGGCTATATCTGTTGCGGAAGCTGTTCAACATCAAACTAACGATGTTCAACACTATGGAGGAGTACTTGAATGTCATTCAGACCACGAGTCAGGCGTTAATAGGCATTAAAGCTGGTCTAGATGATGAGTTCATCGGGATTATAATGCTGGCGGGTTTGACAAATGCCTTCAATTTCCTAGTGATGACGTTAGAGCATTCGAGCATAAAGATATCGACAGAAACTGTCATGGCAGCGTTGTTAAAAAAAAGTATGAGAAAGAACACAGCAGAAGACGAGTCCGCACTTATGTCAAAGAGTGACAAAACCAAGAAAGTGGTAATATGTCATCTGTGCAAGAAGAAAGGGCACTATAAATGGCAGTGCAAAGACAGAAAATCTAATGACAAGAAGGTTAGTACAACATATGATAAGAAGGATAGTAAAGAGACTCTCGGGCTGATAACTACTATGTCAGCAACAGTCAGCAAAGGCAAATGGGTCATAGATTCCGGTGCTACATCACATACGACGTCAGAAAGACACATTTTGGAGAACAAGGAACAGGTTGATTCAAAGGTGGTGAGAACTGCGAACAATGATAAAATTGTATCCAATTTAAAAGGGAATGTGTGTGTGTGTGTGTTTGCCATGGGACATTCTATAAGGTTTGAAGAAGTGCTAAATGTACCAGGTTTGATGACTAATTTACTATCAGTAAGTAAGATGTGTAGTAAGGATTGTGTTGTTGTTTTTGATAAAACTTGTTGTACAGTTTTTAGGAAAGATGACGTCACTGTAGGTTGTATTGCTTTGTTAACAGCACCACAGAATAAATAATAGTGCAAGTACAGAAGGCTAACTGAGTAAAGTCATTTAAATGAATAGCGACTCTCGCTACAACGCTATAAAGTGCAATTTAACTCGCACGGCGCTGCGAGCTTTCAATTATATTTACCTAGAAGGCGCTCGCCCACCGCGTGCAGGCTAGAATGCACCGTATCACAACGCGCGAGAACTTCCATTGCTCTAACCGTTTCAGAATCGCTCTGTCCCTTTTTCGCTCGGTAGGGTTGTATTAAGATATGACTAGGTACTTGTACTACTAATTATTCTGTGATATGTTATGACTTAGATTTTGTAACAGAATAAATAAATAAGTAATAATGTATTATGTTATTACTTATTATTATAAATTAAAATAGTTCTATTACATACAATGACATTCTTATCAGAATAGACCTACTACCTCATTTTTACTACCTACCTATCCCGTTTTCAGACCGCCGATAACTTTAGTGAGACACCTACCTACGTGTCGTTGGTTGATTATGATTGTATCCTATAGGTATTGCACTTTGATGAATAAAGGTGCCTGTCTGAATTCCATGCTTTTTAATGAGTGAAAAATAAATTGCTACCTACGTAATAAAAGGTATTAAAAGTAGGTAGGTATTATACGAGACATATATTATATAAATTTCTAATTAGTTGTAGGCTACTTACTAAGTCAGCACAGTAATTCATTTTGCGATCAACAATACCTACTATAATCAATTATAAAATTACGTTGATCGATTTAATAAACGACTTTATTTCTGCGCGGAAAAACCTTAAATATGCGTGGCTTCGGTATGGAACACAAATGAAATAACATAAAACTATAGGAACCTACGTAATAAAAAAATATCAATATCTAACTACATAACTAGGACCTATTATAGGTATTACAATTTATTACCTTTCAATATCCTTTGGAAACGTACATAATGACAATTCGTCATTTCTATCACTATTCAGACAGCCGAATGCTATGCAGTACTTTCTAGCTTTCTTCTTGGTAATCACAATTAAAACACGAATAAAGTTTGTCAATAACTTACGTAAGTTGGTGTTCTATTGCTAAGTACAAGGCGCGTGACTAATCAAGCGCACGCTTGACACTCGACTGAACGGACCCGAATATTGGGTCCACGAATTTATTTGTACTTGTTGCGGGGTGCGACCGCCCTGACAGCACCCCTGAAACAAGGTTTATATTTTTAGATAAAAAGGCAGCGATGGTTCTAACGTCTCCTCTACTTCTAGTCTAACATCTAGTGCTTTTCACTTATAGCACAGAAGGTTGGGTCATTTGTGTAGGCCTTTGATGGAAAAATTAAAAGGTTTAGCAGATGGGCTGTCATTTGGAGCGGTAAGCATGGCACCGAATGAAGGTTGCTGCAAGGGGAAAGTGCGTCAAGAAATTTCCGAAACGGAAAGGTGGTAAGAGAGCAAAAGAATTCCTCGAACTAGTGCATTCGGATTTGGCAGGTCCAATGGAGGAAGAGTCCTATGATGGGAATAAATAATTTTTGATTTTCGTGGATGATTTTAGTCGAAAAACTTTTGTATACCTGCTTAAATCGAAAACCGAAGTATTCGCAAAATTCATTGAATTCAACGCAAGCGGGCATGAAAATCAAAAAGTTACGTACGGACAATACCTCTGAGTACGTGAATTGACAATTTGGAGATTTTCTCAAGCAACACGGTATCCAGCATCATACGTCTGTACCGTATACTTCACAGCAAAATGGGGTGGCAGAGCGGACTATACGGACTATTATTGAAAAGGCGAGATGTATGATACACGATGCTGGTCTAAGCAAGAAATTATGGGGAGAAGCCATTGGATGTGCGGTTTATCTTAAAAAATAGATCTCCGACCATGGCCCCGACGGATAAACTTCCAGAAGAGGTATTTACGAATGAACGAGTTGACTTGTCGAATCTGAAAGTATTCGGGTCCAAGGTTCAGGTTCTGATAAAGGATCATAGCAGGAAGAAGTTTGATCCAAAAACGAATCCAATGATAATGACTGGGTATACCAATAACCAAAAGGCGTACCGATTTATCAGTTTGGATAAAAACCCATCAAAAATAATTATTACTCGAGACGCAACGTTTTTTAAGAATGTGCCCATGATAAAGGAGAAACAAGATACCTTTTCGAAGAAAAATTGTGTGGATATATATCTACAAAATGACATTCCTGGGACTAGTCGTCCTACCACTGAACCAGAGGTACCAAGGTTAGCTGAACCTGTTGCAGTGGGGGTACCTGTGACTACGCCGAATGTCCTAATTGAACAAATTCAAGAAAGCTCTAGACCGCTGAGTCCGATTGTCCATGTAGATGTTCAAGAAAGCACGTCTACTTCAACATACGAATCAGACTCTGGAGATAACTTCTTCGACTCAGAAGAAGTTATCTCCAGAAGATCATGTGGCAGAAGATTTGCGAGATCCAGTGAACATAAATATTGCTGATCCTGTAAATGATATGGTTGCTCCTACTGAACGACGTTACCCTGTTCGAGATAGACGTCTCAAGAGAGATATGGACATGGTCTATAATTTTCACGTAGCTGATATTCCTGATCCTGTATCCAATATAAGGCCAATAACACCTGGGAGCTAGTTGATCGACCTATGGACGCAAACGTCGTAAAGTCGAAATGGGTTTTTAAACTCAAGGTTGGAGTGGATGGTAGAGTGCAGCGTCATAAGGCCAGGCTGGTCGCTAAGGGCTATTCGATAAAACCAGGCAAAGATTTTTTCGAAACGTTTGCACAAGTTCGTCGATTCGTCTTCTACTTGCACTGGCAGCCGAAAAGGACCTAAGCATACATCACTTAGATGTGACTACTGTTTTCCTAAATGGAGATATACAGGAGGAAATTTACATGGAACAGCCTGAATTTTTCTTCCAAAAGGGGGAAAATCGCAAGGTTTGCAAGCTAAAGAAATCTCTGTATGGCTTTAAACAAGCGGCTCGATGTTGGAACGAAAAAATTCATACCCACATTTTAAAAATGGGCTTTACGCGATCCAATTATGATCAATGCGTGTATAACCAAGATAAAAGGTGAACTGTTCGTTGCTATTGCACTTTATGTTGATGATTTTTATATATTTACCAATAATGAAGCTGCAGCTAAAGCAGTTAAAGAACAGATTGAAGGTTCTTTCAAAATAAAGGATCTTGGAGTACCAAGAGAGTGTCTTGGAATGCGGATTGAGTGGAATAAGGTCAAACAAGAGATCTGTCTGTCCCAGAAGACATACATAAACAATATCATTGAAAAGTTCGGGATGCAAGACTGTAAGCCATTTAGCACACCAATCGAGTCAAATCTGCGTCTGAAACTTGGACCAAAGAATGACGATACGCGGTATCAAGAGATTATAGGATCACTCATGTACCTGGCGTGTTGTATTAGACCAGACATATAATTTGCGGTTACGATGTTGAGTCAATTCAACAACTGCGATGGTTCGACTCACATGGCAGCGCTGAAACGCGTGATTAGGTATCTGAAGGGGACAGTGGAACTATCGCTGTATTATAAAAAATGTAACAAACTTGTGGTTGCTTATGCCGACACTGATTGGGGAAATTGGCCTGATGGGAAATATTTCTGTGGTTATATCCTGATTTTCGGTGATGCTGCGATAAGTAGGCAATCTAGGGAACAGCGATGTATAGCACTGAGTACTGCTGAAGCCGAATACATCGCTATTTGTGAGGTTGCTAAGGAAGTAGTTTCTGTTAATGGTTTATATGCTGAACTGACTGACCAGACAGACACTATTACTACATTTAGTGAAAATATAAGCGCTACTAGCGCTTTGACTGTCACTGTAGCTAATGTTTACTCCTGCAATAGGGAAACGGTCAAAGCATATAAATATTAAGTATCATTTTGTTTGAGAGTTGGCAGAGCAAAAGGTTATCTGTATTGATTATTTTGAAACAACCCTTATGCCTGCAGATAAAAAGGAAAGCTGCAAAGGGAGGATATAGGACCTCCTCTGTCAAGTGAGAGAGAGTATCATCGACAATTGTTACTTAGCAACTGTTTCGTTATTAGCTGTCTATACATGTCTACAGAAGTAAAACAATGGTGTGTTCAAATATATATTTTTCTTTATTGCGTGCTAATTAAATAATAGCCTCTGAAAATGGATAACCTGTATTTATTCTGAGTCCTTATATTACACGGCCAATATTACGCGACCAAATAATGTACAGCCAATAATACGTGACCAATATTACGTGGATTGGCGTCGTAATATCAGGGTGTACATTATTTGGTTGCGTATTATTGGCCGTGTAATATCACCCCGTGCTGATTTTGTACAGGCGATAATACGCAGCCAGGATTACGAAGCCAAAATATGTACATGTAATAACAGGGTGTGCATTATTGGCTGTGTAATACGGGTCGGACACTTTTTGTACGGGCGATAATGTACAGCCAATATTACGTGTACATCACAAAATAAAATATATAAATTACATGGTAAAAGCCTCGTTTGCACGTTCCAGTTCACTTTTACCACAGATTATGAATCGCAATTGCTCCGGCGCTGCGGGAAGTGCTGCCCCTCCGCCTTTGCGTAACAAAGCACAGGTACCAACGCTCGCCTCCGCAGCTTCGGCTTTTTGTTCGCCTTTGGCGACCAGCCTCCGCCGCTCCAGCTCACCAAGTGCAGGTACCTTTGTTACAGCGGACGGGGGCTGCACTCCATCCGCGCCTCCGGCTTTTTAAAAACACTCTAGTGTAGGGCAGACAAGACCACGTTGAGTCGGGGTTGGCCGATTCGGTTCTGTGACAGTTTTTTTCATTTTGACACTCGCCTACACAAACGAGGCATCAAGGAGTGATTCTAGCTTTGTCTATGGTTGGCTTCGTATTATTGGCCGTGTAATATTGGTCGTACAAAATCGGCACGGGCTGATATTACGTACCCAGTTGTACATGTAATATTGGTCGCGTAATACTGGCCGTGCATTATCAATCCGGACCGATTTTGTACGGACAATAATACAGGGCCAGTATTAGCCGTCCAAATATTACGAATCCATTTACACGTAATATCTGGCCGTGTAATATTGGCTGTACAATACTGGTCGTACATTATTTTGGTCGTGTATTATCGTCTCCCTTTATTCTCACCAAAAATCCATTACAAACCCTGCGTTCGAGATGATGATTTGGCGTTTTGGGCAGTTTCGAAATGTACATTTTTAACAAGCCGTTTTCTTTGAATATTTTCAACACTTTTGTCATTTTTGCGACTTTTGACACTATCGATCCTTTCCAAACTGAATGAAAAAACGACCATATCTGTGACGAAATAAAGTCGATTGTCCTATGTCAACATGTCATCGAAACTTGCAATACGAACGGTGATCGGAAACGTTAAGAACGCTAAATTCGCTCACAAATGGCCAAAGGGAACGCCAATAATTGTGATCATATTTAGCGTTTTTAACAGTTAGTTTCGCCAATTGTTACAAAGCGAACGGCCCATATTTCTCGGGGTGACTCGTGCGTACGCCCGACGATCCCGTAAACGATTTCAAGTGATTGCGCGGGTGATCCGTGCGTTCTCGAGCGTAGTAAGTGAACGGCAGCCCGATTACAGAACTTGGTTACAATCGGATTATCACTTTTTTCATAGCAATTTCGACTCCATCGCAAGGCATTAGTGATATCGATACTGACAATCTGATTGTCACTTTTTTCATAGCAAAATCGACTCTATCGCAAAGCATTAATGAATTTGACGGCATGAAACCAATATGATCAACATTACGTAATCGCACTACTTGTCTGACAGCATCATCAGCTGGGCGGACGGGCTGAAGGAAAGGTAGGTAGGTTAGGTCAGTGTTGTCAACTTAGCTATTTTTTAGCTAGATCTAGCTATTATTGGACACTCGTCAGCTACAACTGCTAAAAAATTGTAGCTAAAAAATTTTGCTACTTTTTCTAGCAAGTTTTCGACATTTTGACTTCTTTCTAATACAGGTCATTATAGTAAAAAAAACTTAATTTATGTGTTTATGGGTGCTTGTATGATTTTGAGTTTACTTATAAATCTGTGGGATCCAGTTTGACGTGTGTGAGACGTGAGAGAAGGTGTGGGTGGAGCCGGCATTTTGCAAAGAGTCAAAGTATTTTGAAGCAAGACCATAATAATAATAATAATAAATCTTTTATTTGGGATAAAGACAAAAGGTATATTTATGGTTCAATGGAGCACCTGGGTCCTAAACTAGATTCAAAACCCGTACGATAGGTCCCAGGCCTCTTTCATCGGAGCACAACACATAATTGCCTACTTATACACAAAAATAAGATACCTAAATTCTATGAATTTATACATAAAAATAAATCTTTTAGATGTGTGTGTGTGAATGTATGAGAGTAGTACAATTGAGGGTAAAGGATACTACGAGTACTTTAATTAATCCAAAACATTATTTCAGTGTAATAAATAAATTTTCAGTCTCATTGTAGTTTAATATATTTAGTTTGTTGAACAGTATTTTTTTAACTTCAAACGCAGTCAAATGGTATATCTTATTACATTTATTTATTTTATTATAAAGGAACGGTCCAAGAACGGTGAAATATTTGCGAGCAAAGGCAGTGTTTACCGGAATCACAACACAAACATTACGAGGAACTCTTTTTTCGGTGATATTGGGATCATATTCTATAAGTGCATGTTGAAGTAGAACCGACTGTTGGACAAAGAGTTGTCTAGCAGTTAGGATTTGGCATTTTTTATATAGTAAAGCTGTAGAATATCTGAAAGAACGGTTAGTACTGCATTTTAATAAAGCTCTTTGAGCTCTTTCGAGGGATAACATATAGGTTTTGCTAGTCCCTCCCCACGAAGTTATACAATAGCCAATGATGGACTGACACAGAGAGTAATATAATAGCTTTATGACGTCCCACTCTGACGTCACGATTTTTTTTAAATACTGCTATAAGTTTTCGAACACGTTTAGTTAATTGATTAATGTGAGGAGCAAAATTCAGTCTGTCATCATTGACGATCCCCAAGTATTTTATCGTAGGTACTCTTTCCAATGCAGGACAGTTACACGTGGATGAAGTTGAGTCTAAACATGAAGCTGACCTATGGCCTACTAGTGATAACTTATTATTTGACAGTGAATCTCTTATAGCAAAAGTAACCTATTTGGTTTTATCCACATTAAGAGTTAGCAAATTATTCCTCAACCACGATTAGATTTTGTCAAAATTACTCTGCACAGTCTGAAACACTTCTTCCCAGCTCTCTCCCTGGAAAATAACAGCTGTGTCATCTGCATAAGTAATTATATTGCCTTGGTCGATGGTCAAATCACGAAGGTCATTAATATAAGCCAGGAAGAGTGTTGGGCCGAGTATACTGCCTTGCGGAACACCAAAACTCAAGTGCAAAGGTTTACTGATATGCTCACCAATTTTTACACTTTGAGTCCTATCACTCAAATAGTCTCTGACAAGATCATGTTGTGTTCCTCTGATACCCAGTCTGTCTAGCTTACTTAGCAATAAAAGAATTGAGACGCTATCGAAAGCCTTAGCCAAATCAAGAAAAAGAGCTAAACTCTTCTTTCTTGAATCAAGGCTACGAGCTATAAAGTCTGTGAGTTTAAGGACAACATCTGAAGTTGACATTTCTCTGCGAAATCCATGCTGATTGGGGGATAGTAATTTATGCGTTTCTAGAAAATCGACAAATCTTTTATTAATATTTTTTCATATTTTTTTTATAATGACGTCAAAATAGAAATGGGACGATAATTTCCAACCACTTTCTTGTCACCGGTTTTGTGAATAGGAATAATTATAGCATGCTTTAGAGCTTTAGGAAAACGACCAGTATGAAGAGAGAGATTTACAATATGTGCTATAATCGGAGCAAGAATTTCATTATTATAACGAAGTATGCTTGACGAAATTTTGTCCCAGCCAACGGCACAGTCCGATTTTAGGGAAATTATAAGAGCTGCCACTTCCATTACGTCTGTATCCAGCATAACTATGGAGTTTTCCGAGGTGAGATTAGAAATTCCATCCGGGATAATTTGTTGGGCTAAAGACTTACCAACATTGGCAAAGCAGTAATTAACGTCATTTAATGATTTAAGCGGAGTCATTATTTTTTTAAAGATCTTGTGACAATGGAATAGTAGTTTTATAATTTGTTATTTCATTAATTACTTTCCAAGTCTTTTTTAAATTTTTACTATTACTAGCTTCTCTAAGTTGCTCTTTTTCATAGCTAGATTTTGCTTTTCTGAGAATGGATTTGCAAAAATTTCTGTATCTTATGTAAGTTATTTTTAGATATTTTTATTTTTAGAATGCAATTTTCCTGATTTTTACGGAGCCTCTTGTGCATGCGGTCGCGATTTATAATGCATCGAATAAGTAATCCAAGGCTTTATTCCAATCCTTCTTTTAGGAATAATTACAGTTATAGTATTATTATAAATTATCTGTGAAACAATTATTATCAAAAAGTCAATAGCAGCATTGCAATCTCCTGTTTTGTAAACAAAAGAAAAGTCTGTATCATTTAAACATTGAGTGATTTTAGGATAATTTACTTTATTAATTAATTTAGGTTTATGTAAATTACTTTGTTTTAATTCCATTACTAAAAATACTGCATCATGATCAGTCAGACTGTTTTCTATTACTAAAGTTTGACATTGTAACGATGATCTTAGCATGACATGATCGAGACAGCTATTTCCTCTAGTAGGAAACAAGTGAGCTGGAAGAATACCATGCATGGCTGTTCTATCTAAGTAATCAGAGACATTCATGTCAACGGGATCTACCAGTAAATTTATGTTGAGATCGCTAGTAATAATCACGTTTTTGTAATTTTGAAAAGAGTTTAATATTTCATCCGGCGAATTGAGAAAAGGAACAATGTTATGAAATGAGGGTGGGCGGTAGATAGCTATGATAATGATAGTCTTATTAATTTTCGTAATTATTACTTTTTAAGAGGTACCGCATAGTTATGGGATCAATGATAATGTTACATGTATTTAAGGACGAAAAGATCATAAACCAAGCCAAAAATCTATCTACCCATCCTACGCATAGTTTATACTGAGTTATAAATAAAAACTTTATATTATTGATGCACAAAGTTAATTCATAAGAGTTTATTCCGGATGTAAAAATAAGTATAATCGCAAAAATAATTGCATAAAAGTAAATAAAGATCTGATATATTATTATAAGGTCACTAGAATAAAAAGCTATATATTTTTCTTTACACATTAATACATTATGATTGATTTAACATACCATTAAAACCTCCAATAAAGTACTACAACAAACTAAGAAATCATTAATATTTGAGAACAAAAATAATATCACTGCAATCAAAGTCAAACATTTATATACACAACTTAATTTATATTTAACAGTTGAGAGCAATGCAAATACCTCCGAACTACATAGCACTTTCCTATGCAATGCTTCCTGTAAATTCCGAAAAAAACACTACTTTTAATCTTTGAGAGATTGTTATCCTTCCGTAGTTTAGTTGAGTACTATTATCTAACGGAACATGTTTGCAAGCATGCCGTGGGATGCAGTCCAGTCTAGAAACTAACAATAGTGAAGTTGAATTAGTTGTGACCGGCGCGGTACATGAGACGGACGTAAAATCCCTTAATTTTTTATGTGTTATAGTAATTTTTAATGTGTGCAGCGTTGTGTAAAACATGTTGATAGTTATAAGGGTGTGTAAAATTAACTGTTTTAGTGTACATGGTAAACGGATTATTTGTGTAGACAACATACATCGAGAAAGAAATTCGTAGTAAATAGCAAATATAATTTCATAAACTAGTCACGGAGCTCCGCTTGATCTTAGTGAGTGCAGGTGATCTTCACTTTTTAATACGATGAAGGGAGCACCATTACGCTTGCGCAGAAACACCTTTCATACATATTCCTCGGTCTTCGCAAATTCCCGGGCCAAAAAGTGTAGCCTTTTGGCCTTTGCTGTAAGGCGTTCCGAAATGTAAACAGGTGACGCCTTCCCTTCAAAGCCTAGGTGTTTTGAGTTAAGCTGATCCGACCTAGATTTTTTGAAGCGTTTAACTGCATCAAGAAGAAAACCCTTCGACCATGTGTTTGAAAACTCGTTTAGCAGGTAGACGATACATATCCTTCAATTTGTAGTTTTGAACGGTGACATCTAATGACTTGGCAAGTGCATGTAGCGTCTGGAGTAAGTTATCTTTTGTCTCCTTTGGTTTCTTCGGCATATTTCTAATCTCAATGGCCGTTTTTAGAGAAAAACGTTCCATATTTTCCATTTCATCGTCAATTTGCGATAAGTGTATTGCCATCTGCTTCTCTGTGAGTCTAGGCCCTCAATTTTTTCCTCAAACTGTTTAATTTGTTCAGACAGATATCCCAAACTGGTTTCAATCTGATTGTTGGTATTTTGGATTTTATCTACCCGTGTCTTGATATCACGTGAAGCCTTTTCACCTTGCAATTTAATGTCTTTTAAATGTCTTTCCAACCCATCCATCCTATCACTCTGCTTTGACATAATTGCGGACATCATTTGTTTGATGTCATCTCTGATGGACGCGCAATCGCATGTCTGCTCCACAGACACAACAGCAGCAGCCCCTTGTCTCCGTTTTTTACGGGTCACGTTTTGAGTAGATACTTGCCCTACTTTTACATGTGCATTAGGCTTCAAGGACTCGCTGTCAGATTCAGAAGCAGATCGAAGAGGTGTGCCGGATTTTGAAGGTGGAGAATGTTGTGATTTACCGATCATAATGCCGTCGGAAAGTAGCGTAGGCCTATTTTTTGTGATCCCTGTGTTAGTGTGTGTAAACCAACTACTCTGAGTATCAGCAGGGGGCGAGGCTTACTTGCGCGTGAGCAGTCAGGCGGGTCTATAGGCGTCTCAGTCCTTCTCGTAGATAGATGTTACTAGGGCGGAGTCTTGACACACTGCATAATGACAAGACTGAGAGCGAAAATATTGGTGTCACCACTCACCGTGAGCTGACGAATTTTCTTGCTTTTAATGAAGCTTATTTCCTGGAGTTAGGGTGTAACTTTCGTCTCAACAATATACTTTTAAAAATATGTTGTACGACCGATGGACACGACCGCTCTGCTCGGCGGATCCGACGAAAGAGGATAATAAATATAGAGCCAAGGGGCGCGCGATTCGGAACACGCCCAAGAAAAGGTCCCTTGGCAAGGGATTCCCCTAATGGGTTCGCTTGTCAGAACGGAAAATTGTGTTCACTCTCGTAGCTATTTCACTGTGTTTACGTCTTTTTGATAACACTATTTTCATCTATTGTGCCCTATTATCATGAAAAATTGATCTACCCAGGAAAGTTAAGACTTACCTGTACCAAAGATCATCTTTCTATGATCTTTGCCCATACTCAAAAATACAGAATTGAGTGGGAGAGTTTGTATGAATGTAAAGGGTGGTAATGATATAGTTTCATATAACTAGTATATTTTTAAACTTTGGCTACTTCTCGCTACTTTTTAGGGTAAAATAATGTGGTTATCTGGCAATTTTTTGCAAAAGACTTCGCTACAAAGATGATGCTTCAGTTGGCAACACTGGGTTAGGTAGGTAATTTCACTGAAACTTGCACATTCTCGTTGTGTGAAACGATATCATTCATTACCGTTGAATTACATTAGTGTGTAATTGTGTAATATTTATATTCTCATTTCGTGGCGTGGCGCAAAGCGTGGCGTAGCATGCCAAAGGCGATTTTTGGTATAGTTTTCTGATTTTATGAGGATTTTGTGTTCTACGAAAATTGTAAACAATAAAACACGAAAAAGACATATTGCAATCACCGTGTAATAAAATATTTATTTTTCTTTGAAAATTATTAAATAACTCTTATCAGTTGCGCAACAACTCCCAGTTGAAAAATACAAATAAATTGAATTTGTAATCAGTAATATGTGTGTATCGCAGATCCAAGATAAAACCGGTTTAAGCTCGAAAGAATAAAAGTTCGAGCGGAAAGACAGCTGGGTCAGTACAAAAAATTGGTTGGTAGAGGATAAACTTATTTATCTCTCCTCAATTAGCAAAAAAAAAACAAAATTTAAAATGTCCTGGATAAAAGAGAACTGTGTTTCATTCTTCCAACTGCTATGTATAAAAGTAGTTAAAACAGGCCGGGTGCCTCAGCATATAGCCTTCATCATGGATGGAAACCGTAGGTTTGCAAAGAAGAAAAGTGTCAATACTTTTGATGGTCATTCCATGGGATTTGAAAAACTCTCAGAGACTTTAAAGGTATTTTTTGTATTTTATATCACATTTGTAACAATATGGCATGTTTCTAGAGCATAATGAGCTGTAGTTTATGGCACAGAATAAATAATAGTACTAAGTATATGTGTAATTTTTCAACCCGCTAAGGGAGAGGGTGAAGTGTCAGCTAGATGGCAATGACAGCACTATCAGTTCCGACTCTGAAGAGCCTGAATAGCATGTCACAAACTGAATATTACTGCTGTAACATTAAATCAATGTTGCGTGTTGGCGCTTAAGCCTTTATGATTACATTATTGTTGCAGTGGTGTTTAGACCTTGGCGTATCAGAAGTGACAGTATATGCATTCAGTATAGAAAACTTTAAAAGGAAGAAAACTTTATTTTTTGTGATCCCTGTGTTAGTGTGTGTAAACCAACTACTCTGAGTATCAGCAGGGGGCGAGGCTTACTTGCGCGTGAGCAGTCAGGCGGGTCTATAGGCGTCTCAGTCCTTCTCGTAGATAGATGTTACTAGGGCGGAGTCTTGACACACTGCATAATGACAAGACTGAGAGCGAAAATATTGGTGTCACCACTCACCGTGAGCTGACGAATTTTCTTGCTTTTAATGAAGCTTATTTCCTGGAGTTAGGGTGTAACTTTCGTCTCAACAATATACTTTTAAAAATATGTTGTACGACCGATGGACACGACCGCTCTGCTCGGCGGATCCGACGAAAGAGGATAATAAATATAGAGCCAAGGGGCGCGCGATTCGGAACACGCCCAAGAAAAGGTCCCTTGGCAAGGGATTCCCCTAATGGGTTCGCTTGTCAGAACGGAAAATTGTGTTCACTCTCGTAGCTATTTCACTGTGTTTACGTCTTTTTGATAACACTATTTTCATCTATTGTGCCCTATTATCATGAAAAATTGATCTACCCAGGAAAGTTAAGACTTACCTGTACCAAAGATCATCTTTCTATGATCTTTGCCCATACTCAAAAATACAGAATTGAGTGGGAGAGTTTGTATGAATGTAAAGGGTGGTAATGATATAGTTTCATATAACTAGTATATTTTTAAACTTTGGCTACTTCTCGCTACTTTTTAGGGTAAAATAATGTGGTTATCTGGCAATTTTTTGCAAAAGACTTCGCTACAAAGATGATGCTTCAGTTGGCAACACTGGGTTAGGTAGGTAATTTCACTGAAACTTGCACATTCTCGTTGTGTGAAACGATATCATTCATTACCGTTGAATTACATTAGTGTGTAATTGTGTAATATTTATATTCTCATTTCGTGGCGTGGCGCAAAGCGTGGCGTAGCATGCCAAAGGCGATTTTTGGTATAGTTTTCTGATTTTATGAGGATTTTGTGTTCTACGAAAATTGTAAACAATAAAACACGAAAAAGACATATTGCAATCACCGTGTAATAAAATATTTATTTTTCTTTGAAAATTATTAAATAACTCTTATCAGTTGCGCAACAACTCCCAGTTGAAAAATACAAATAAATTGAATTTGTAATCAGTAATATGTGTGTATCGCAGATCCAAGATAAAACCGGTTTAAGCTCGAAAGAATAAAAGTTCGAGCGGAAAGACAGCTGGGTCAGTACAAAAAATTGGTTGGTAGAGGATAAACTTATTTATCTCTCCTCAATTAGCAAAAAAAAAACAAAATTTAAAATGTCCTGGATAAAAGAGAACTGTGTTTCATTCTTCCAACTGCTATGTATAAAAGTAGTTAAAACAGGCCGGGTGCCTCAGCATATAGCCTTCATCATGGATGGAAACCGTAGGTTTGCAAAGAAGAAAAGTGTCAATACTTTTGATGGTCATTCCATGGGATTTGAAAAACTCTCAGAGACTTTAAAGGTATTTTTTGTATTTTATATCACATTTGTAACAATATGGCATGTTTCTAGAGCATAATGAGCTGTAGTTTATGGCACAGAATAAATAATAGTACTAAGTATATGTGTAATTTTTCAACCCGCTAAGGGAGAGGGTGAAGTGTCAGCTAGATGGCAATGACAGCACTATCAGTTCCGACTCTGAAGAGCCTGAATAGCATGTCACAAACTGAATATTACTGCTGTAACATTAAATCAATGTTGCGTGTTGGCGCTTAAGCCTTTATGATTACATTATTGTTGCAGTGGTGTTTAGACCTTGGCGTATCAGAAGTGACAGTATATGCATTCAGTATAGAAAACTTTAAAAGGAAGAAAACTTTATTTTTTGTGATCCCTGTGTTAGTGTGTGTAAACCAACTACTCTGAGTATCAGCAGGGGGCGAGGCTTACTTGCGCGTGAGCAGTCAGGCGGGTCTATAGGCGTCTCAGTCCTTCTCGTAGATAGATGTTACTAGGGCGGAGTCTTGACACACTGCATAATGACAAGACTGAGAGCGAAAATATTGGTGTCACCACTCACCGTGAGCTGACGAATTTTCTTGCTTTTAATGAAGCTTATTTCCTGGAGTTAGGGTGTAACTTTCGTCTCAACAATATACTTTTAAAAATATGTTGTACGACCGATGGACACGACCGCTCTGCTCGGCGGATCCGACGAAAGAGGATAATAAATATAGAGCCAAGGGGCGCGCGATTCGGAACACGCCCAAGAAAAGGTCCCTTGGCAAGGGATTCCCCTAATGGGTTCGCTTGTCAGAACGGAAAATTGTGTTCACTCTCGTAGCTATTTCACTGTGTTTACGTCTTTTTGATAACACTATTTTCATCTATTGTGCCCTATTATCATGAAAAATTGATCTACCCAGGAAAGTTAAGACTTACCTGTACCAAAGATCATCTTTCTATGATCTTTGCCCATACTCAAAAATACAGAATTGAGTGGGAGAGTTTGTATGAATGTAAAGGGTGGTAATGATATAGTTTCATATAACTAGTATATTTTTAAACTTTGGCTACTTCTCGCTACTTTTTAGGGTAAAATAATGTGGTTATCTGGCAATTTTTTGCAAAAGACTTCGCTACAAAGATGATGCTTCAGTTGGCAACACTGGGTTAGGTAGGTAATTTCACTGAAACTTGCACATTCTCGTTGTGTGAAACGATATCATTCATTACCGTTGAATTACATTAGTGTGTAATTGTGTAATATTTATATTCTCATTTCGTGGCGTGGCGCAAAGCGTGGCGTAGCATGCCAAAGGCGATTTTTGGTATAGTTTTCTGATTTTATGAGGATTTTGTGTTCTACGAAAATTGTAAACAATAAAACACGAAAAAGACATATTGCAATCACCGTGTAATAAAATATTTATTTTTCTTTGAAAATTATTAAATAACTCTTATCAGTTGCGCAACAACTCCCAGTTGAAAAATACAAATAAATTGAATTTGTAATCAGTAATATGTGTGTATCGCAGATCCAAGATAAAACCGGTTTAAGCTCGAAAGAATAAAAGTTCGAGCGGAAAGACAGCTGGGTCAGTACAAAAAATTGGTTGGTAGAGGATAAACTTATTTATCTCTCCTCAATTAGCAAAAAAAAAACAAAATTTAAAATGTCCTGGATAAAAGAGAACTGTGTTTCATTCTTCCAACTGCTATGTATAAAAGTAGTTAAAACAGGCCGGGTGCCTCAGCATATAGCCTTCATCATGGATGGAAACCGTAGGTTTGCAAAGAAGAAAAGTGTCAATACTTTTGATGGTCATTCCATGGGATTTGAAAAACTCTCAGAGACTTTAAAGGTATTTTTTGTATTTTATATCACATTTGTAACAATATGGCATGTTTCTAGAGCATAATGAGCTGTAGTTTATGGCACAGAATAAATAATAGTACTAAGTACATGTGTAATTTTTCAACCCGCTAAGGGAGAGGGTGAAGTGTCAGCTAGATGGCAATGACAGCACTATCAGTTCCGACTCTGAAGAGCCTGAATAGCATGTCACAAACTGAATATTACTGCTGTAACATTAAATCAATGTTGCGTGTTGGCGCTTAAGCCTTTATGATTACATTATTGTTGCAGTGGTGTTTAGACCTTGGCGTATCAGAAGTGACAGTATATGCATTCAGTATAGAAAACTTTAAAAGGAGCACTGAGGAGGTTGATAGTCTAATGCGTTTGGCAAGGGACAAATTTCTGCGACTAATGGATGAAATGTAAGTATTTTATTACACTATTACAGTTTGTTGGGCAGAAATATTGTTTCTAACACTTAAAATCCTATTGTGGTTTGTGGCTCAAATAACTTCACAAAGAGTGCTTAAAAATTGTGTTCCTATTATATACAAAATATCAATTAAAACAGTAGATTGTACAGTACAAGGGCATAAAACCAGTCATTTTATCCAAACATATATTAGCCAAGCTGGAGACGAGGGCAGATTATTGAAGTTGAGGATTAAATGTTTTGTTTTATTAACATAATAGCAGGCCTTACCACCCCCACTTCTAATAACGAGTTATACACTCTGATATTGTAAATATTTACTTGTATCTCGCTTACCAAATCATGAAATAGAATATTACGTTTAAAAATATATTTGCCTAGATTTTGGCGACAATATCTGCTGAACAAATTTCTTTGTGTTTTTTTCCATTATGAAGAGAGTCTACAGCGCCCTTGTCCATCCAAAAAGAAAAAAAACATTTCTACCTTTATCTACCTCTAAATACTATCCGATTAATTTATTTTTGTTTCATTAATTAACTACACTTATACATCTTTGTTTTTCTGAATTTTACAATAACTCCAAAGTTATATAAGTACCTTAACTAATGGTATTTTACAATAACTCCAAAGTTATATAAGTACCTTAACTAATGGTATTTTACAATAACTCCAAAGTTATATAAGTACCTTAACTAATGCGTATTTTACAACAACTCCAAAGTTATATAAGTACCTTAACTAATGGTATTTTACAATAACTCCAAAGTTATATAAGTACCTTAACTAATGGTATTTTACAACAACTCCAAAGTTATATAAGTACCTTAACTAATGGTATTTTACAATAACTCCAAAGTTATATAAGTACCTTAACTAATGGTATTTTACAATAACTCCAAAGTTATATAAGTACCTTAACTAATGGTATTTTACAACAACTCCAAAGTTATATAAGTACCTTAACAAATGGTATTTTACAATAACTCCAAAGTTATATAAGTACCTTAACTAATGGTATTTTACAACAACTCCAAAGTTATATAAGTACCTTAACTAATGGTATTTTTACAATAACTCCAAAGTTATATAAGTACCTTAACTAATGGTATTTCACAACAACTCCAAAGTTATATAAGTACCTTAACTAATGGTATTTTACAATAACTCCAAAGTTATATAAGTACCTTAACTAATGGTATTTTACAATAACTCCAAAGTTATATAAGTACCTTAACTAATGGTATTTTACAATAACTCCAAAGTTATATAAGTACCTTAACTAATGGTATTTTACAACAACTCCAAAGTTATATAAGTACCTTAACTAATGGTATTTTACAATAACTCCAAAGTTATATAAGTACCTTAACTAATGGTATTTTACAATAACTCCAAAGTTATATAAGTACCTTAACTAATGGTATTTTACAATAACTCCAAAGTTATATAAGTACCTTAACTAATGGTATTTTTTGTGCTGAAACTATGACAAATTGAAAATGATCTTTTTCAAAAACAAATATCTTCCTTTAAAAAAAAGACACTAATAATAAAAGATTTCACCATAATTTGGGGTGGAAAGTGCTTTCCCTCAAAACACCAATTCTTTAAGAAATAGTACTATTTAACCAGCAATTCTCTATCACTTGTAAGTAGGTCCGTGGGGAGGGAAGGAGATAGCAGTACATTGACTAAATACCTACTTTGCGAAGATCTCGTTAAGCAAAGTCAAAGTATTTATTGGAAATAGGTAAAATGATAGCACTTTTACAAGTCAAAACTTAACATCTCATGAAGAAAGAGAATAACATAAATTATTATTATAAATAGCTCAAACTAATAAAATTTAGTATAAACTAAGTATGCTTTGAGTTTGAAAAGGAAATTTCCTGTTCATGTGCCGACTCATGAATCTCGCACAGGAAAAGGAAATACCCTTCGGAATCTACCAGTGCTTCGGAAAAACGTGCGTTAGTGAAGAGAGCACTAAGAAACTATACGGGGATGTAATTTTCTCCACTTGAGAATTCTATATGTTTTTATAATTATAATAAATAGATGTAAATGTCAAATACAAAAGATAAAAGTGCCAATGAGAAGTCACAATAATAACACTGATAAAAATAATAAAAATACAAATGACTAATAAGAAACCAGGCTGGACTAGTCCCCACAACCGGCACCCGTTCAGGAGTAAGACTTGTGTTCCAGATATCACCCTCCTCAACCATTTTAGAGGGAAGGGAATGACAGAAGCGACTATCCTCTTTATGTGTTAGGAGTAAATACACTCGAGAGCAATGAATCCGGGTCACATAAAGAAACCTATAAATCTCGGAAACTAAGAATGCTAGCTTAATGAAATAAATTGTGTTTAATAGGCAATATAATCCCCATTAAATGAAAGTAATAAAATTTATGAGTCACTAAATTTTATTGACCATAAATTACATAAAGAAAAAAATTGCTGATCTCGCTTTAAAACAAAAATAGGAACCATGACATTTTTGAACAACATTACGATTTTCTTGAATTTTAATACATTGTATTGCCTCCTCGTGCTTCCATTACTGCGTTTACGCCGTTTGGCATGCTGTACACCAAGTTCCTTATATTTTGGCCTTTTAAATGGCCCAATGTGTTCATTAAGGATTTCTTCCACATATCTTACGCTAGTTAAAGAGCCGTTTTCTATAAACACCAGTTCTGTGCGACACTCAGATGAAATTCCGGCCCACACAAGTACAGACCCACCACCGTAGGCTACTTTTTCTTCGATGCATGCGTGCTTGAATCTTTCTCCTGGTCTTCTATAGAACATAACTTTTCATCAATCTTCAATAGCCCAATTTAAGTGGTTCTGGGCATATCTTAGTCTTGAAACAGGATGCCCACGCTCCAGTTTAGGGCCATTTGCAAGTCTAAGTGGTTTCAAGTTAGCTTTAGCAAGTCGTCGTCTTACTGTACATGCGCTTGGGTTACTTCCTCCGAGGCGTCGAAACTGATTTGTAAGTTCAGTTCCTGTGAGAAAGCGATTACGAAGCATGGTGTTCAACAAGTATCGATCTTCTCGTGCTATGGTACACCTAGTTCTGCCAGTTCCTGGTCTGCTTAAGTTAGAGAGAGAGAGAGTAAGTTAATTTTCGTGGTAACGTCGGAGAACTCTTTGTACTGTTGACAGCGACACACCGGCAGTCCTGGCTGTATCGCGCTGACTCCGGCCGGTTTCGAGCATTGTGAGAATTCTGGTGCATTCTTCAGGTGTAAACGACATGATTACAGCTCGAATAATAAATATCGAACACTATCAATATGGTTTATATACCCACTTAACTGACAGATTAGAAACAAAAGCAAAATCAAATGCAGTAATTTCGTAGTTCCATCTTCGAAAGTCTCCCTTTTTCAAATTAGTTTTTTTATGACATAACTTTACAATAACTAAGAAGTTTCAATACCTTAATTTAAGGAATATTTAATTGTCTATTAGACACAATTTATTTCATTAAGCTAGCATTCTTAGTTTCCGAGATTTATAGGTTTCTTTAAGTGACCCGGATTCAATGCTCTCGAGTGTATTATTTCAAGTTCACATCATAACATATAATTAACTTTCAGTAATAATGCAAATACTGCTAAGAAAAGACGAGAGCTTCTTTCCCGGTATAAGCTATCTCCATTCCAAATTTCATCAAAATCCATCCAGCCGTTATCGCGTGAAAGATTCCCAAACAAACAAACAAACAGTGTTTCACTTTTATATATTGGTGTGGATTTACAGGAAAAAATGTATAAAAAATATCATATCTTTTGTTTAGATCTTAGAGAGATCTGTAATTGGCTATATTATTTAAATAACTAATAACTTTGTCTTATAATTGCAGCTGTTAAAATGTTGAAGAAATATAAAACATAGTGTAAATGTAGTTTTAAAAAGAGGCTGAATACTGAGATGATGGCTAACTGAGACACTTTTTTAGTCCTGTTCAGTAGCTTATTTTAAGTATCGTGTCCCCACCGGGGGAGACAAGGAGATTTTGCTTGTGGTCTTGCCTCCCCCGATTGGAGACAAAGTTCCATACATTTCCGTAATTTTTTAAATGTTCTTTGGTGGGGATTTCGGCAATAATCCGTAAAGAACACTTTATAAATTACAGAACACTTTAAAAATTACGGAAAATGTATTGAACTTTGTCTACTCCAATCGGGGGAGCCAAGACCACAAGCAAAATCTCCTTGTCTCCCTCAAGGGGGGCATGAGGGGGGACAAGACCCCGTAGCCATGTTTATTTGTTACCTTTTCACGACTAAACGACTGTACTGGTCTTGATGAAAGGTCTGGAGATTGTTTGAACTTGGCGGAAGGATATAATACGAATACGATACTTTTTAACGCGATGTATTCCGCGAAAATGATGGTGATGAAAAATATACTATGTATTATTTCAGAACCTAACTAAAGTAGGTTTGATGTTTGATAAGTATACCAAACATCAAAATCCGTTCAGCCGTTTAAACATGAAGAAGTAACGAACATACACATATACACACACACACCCTCTCTCACAAACTTTTATGTTAATGAGTTTTATGGCCCCTCTTCACGATCGGCGATGATCGTTTAATTTCAGTATACAAACATTTTGATAAAATAGTTGATCGAAGAGTTATGAAAAAAAATGGAAGAAAAGAAGATAGTGATTTTGAGCATTCATCGTTTTATTTTGGTCATCTTCTTCCCACTGCTGGGCAAAGGCCTCCCTTCCCTCATCGTTACATAACAAAGTAAATATTATGTACCTATACAATTTACTAGGTAAACCTATTTCAGACCTATAATGGACTAGTGACTCGCCCCGGCTTCGTACGGGTAGCTAAGAGTTTTTCTTACTTGGTACAATTCTACCAGTGTTTTGACTGACTAATTTGAACGAAAAACGGTTATTGTGATTTAACTTATAATAGTTAGACATAAGCCTCACGAACTTTTTTGTGGGTAAGATGAGTACTATATGTAGTACTTTATTTGATGTATCATCAATTCACAGCGCACGACTACTTTTATGTAGTACTATTATTTATTCTGTGCTTTTACAGGCAAATTTTTGATACCTTGGGTTACTTTATTGCAATTTTCGTAGGTTTTTACCTATAAAATATTTTATAAAACCAGCCTATGCTACTTGCTGATAATGTAGCTTTCTATAGGTGAAAGTTTTTTTTAAATCGTTAATCGTTTATTCATTACACACAACCAAACATACAAAAAAATTAATCTATTCTCTTTATAATGTAATATTAGTCTAGAACATTTCATATTTCCGGTTGGTTCTGATAATGTTTCTTTATTTGACCACCCAGTAGACATTGTATTACACTCGCAATAAACAACGGATTAAAATCAAAACAACGCCACGGCGACGCGAGACGACGCAAGGCTTCGCAGTCCTCCGGCGAATGAGTGATCGGCGATCGTGTAAGGAAACACATCAAAGGGAATTCGCGTGTAGTTGACACGCGAATTCCTTTTGATGGGTGCCCGAAAAACCGAAAGCCACCGATCGCCGCGATTACTATGGCGATTATAGACGATGATCGGCGTCTACAAGCGAGTAAGCCCTCCACACGATCGTGCTCTCATGTAATCGTCTATAATCGCCGATCGTGAAGAGGGTCCTTAAGAATTGCACTGACGACACATCCCGCTTGTGGTGTTTTGTGTATTTTCCATTAACCAAATCATCACAACTCCTTTATACGCTACATCCAGCTTAAACTAAAATCCTAGGCTAAGAATAATTTCTCTCCTTTACCTGAGAGAAGTCCATCCAAACGAAGGCGAATGAAGATTATGAAGATGCATGACATCCTTATCCACACGCCAGACCTAAAGATACACTCTTCTTGCAGAGATCAAATAAAAGAGTGGGGCATTAGAGTGCACGTCGCAGGCCGGCTGTCTCTACTGCCGGAAGACTTGCGGGTGCTCGTCTCTCGCGCAATGGTCGCTACCAGGAACAATGACAAGCTGCGGCTGAATATTGCATATGCATATACAGGTAACGATGCGTAGGTTGCTGAAGTACTTATAAATGCACTGGACTTCAAAACTTAGTACCACACTGTCTGTTGTTCGCGCATCACGTTAAAATTACTGAATCGATTGCGATGCAATTTTCACTGTAGGATAGCTTAGGTTTTGACTTAAAAATTGGTGTACTTGGTATCTCAATCCGATGACTAGGAGCCAAGCAATTTAATAAATACTATTAATTGACCGAGCGAGCGCGAAGCGCGAGCGAAGCGTCTCCGTTTCAGCTAGAGCAAAAATGCTTTCTTATGTCCTTCCGAATTCCTTCCGAATGTCCGGATCTCTGTTCTCCATACACATCTCACAGGTCACATTTCTCAACCGATCTTGACGAAACTTGGTATACAGGTTAAGCGAATGTTTAGAATTTTTAAGTCGTCGGGGATTTTGGATTGGGGATACTTCCCCCAAAAAAGGGTAAAAAGGAATACTACTGAATATCTCCGCCATATTAAATCCGATTTCGATGGTTCTTTTTGTATTTGAAAGGTAGTAACTTTAAGTTAGTCTCATAAAAATGAAGATGAAGTAAAAGTGAAGATCTGATGAGGAACTTCGGCGTGATGGGCAGATTAGCTCCTCAAAATGCAGTAAATTTCTCACTTTTAGGTTTCTACCAGTGGGATCAGCCCTATACCTATTAGTTAGGGGTTGATGGAGAACCTTGGTTATTGATGTTAGTTTTACAATAAGGTAACTAGATGGCGCTACTGTGCACCGCTAAATTGTTTGCAAAAAAGTTTGTACGCGCGAGGTCTACAGCTCACAGAGCCACTAGTTTTAAAAGTGGTGTTTTGAAGGCCAGTGTATAAACTAATTATTCATCCTGAACTGAGACTTCGAGGTGCGATGTTCTATAAGTACATCGAAACTAGAAAATTGGTTGGACATGAAAAATCGGCAATACTGACCGATATTTTCATATTATGGCTTATAACTCAAAAAAGACAAAGCCGAAAATGAAAATAATAATGATTTTGAAATGTACTTAGAAAGGTCTTTCATATAGCATCCAATTACATCCGAATGCCTCAATTTTTTTTTATGCTCCGCTTTGGACTGACTCTTTTCCCTCCTTTTATAACTCACGGTTGAGACTAAGCAAGCTAGTCCCGGCATCTCTTTTTGAGCCCACCGCGATTTCTGATGTTCTGTGGCATCCACATTATTGTAGTTTTTGTGGTCCAATGTGACAGTAAGAGTCAAGCTAGTCCCGCCGTCTCCTCGGGCCCACCGTGACTTCCGTTGTTCTGTGGCATCCACATTGTTGTAGCTTTTGTGGTCCAATGTGACAGTAGGAGTCAAGCTAATCCCGCCGTCTCCTCGGGCCCACCGTGACTTCCGTTGTTCTGTGGCATCCACATTGTTGTAGCTTTTGTGGTCCAATGTGACAGTAGGAGTCAAGCTAGTCCCGCCGTCTCCTCGGGCCCACCGTGACTTCCGTTGTTCTGTGGCATCCACATTGTTGTAGCTTTTGTGGTCCAATGTGACAGTAGCAGTCAAGCTAGTCCCGCCGTCTCCTCGGGCCCACCGCGACTTCCGTTGTTCTGTGGCATCCACATTGTTGTAGCTTTTGTGGTCCAATGTGACAGAAGGAGTCAAGCTAGTCACGGCCTTCTCCTCGGGCCCACCGCGACTTCCGTTGTTCTGTAGCATCCACATTGTTGTGGTTTTTGCCCAGAGGTCATCCGACATGAGATATATTTGTCCGGCCTCTGTGTTGAGCTGATATAGATTATTTACAATTTAAATTATTTTATTAGTTACTAACTGTACCCGCGGCTTCGCAGGCGTGGCCATTTCTCTAGGTTAAAAGTACTATAATACTATTCCAAGACCTAAAATACCAATATACCAACATTTAAACGAAATTCCTTCAGCCATCAAAAAGTTTTATCGATTGCTCGGCTTTTATTCATCGGATTGAGATAATAAGTACACCAGTTTTTAAGTCAAACCCTAAGCTATCCAACAAACCGCATCGCAATCGATCAAGTAGTTTTTACGTGATGCGTGAACAGACTAACAGACAGACAGACACGAATTTTAAAAATGTTTTATTCCTTTGCTTTAGCTTATTTTTAGTACCCTAGTTTTTTAAAAATAAATATATCTCTTTTACAGCTTTTTTGGTACTTACTGCTTTATTTTAAGTATAGATGCTCTTCACTTTTGGGCAGAATAATAAAAATATGTGCTTTATTATATTATTTTAATCATGCCTATGAAACAGTACCGTGCCATACCTACTGACTGACTGACAGACAACGCCCAGCCTAAACCGATGGACCTAGTATTTGAAATTTAGAGGAATGTTCCTTGAGTATCCTAGAGGGGAACTACTTATTTTTTTTAATCCATTCAAAAGTTTTGGCGTGATGCGCGTCCAAGATACAGACAGACAACAGACAGAAATGAAAAAAAAAACAGTTTTGGCATCAGAACGAATAATATATTACTGAATATCTTCAATGTACAGAATTTGTACCAATATCCCGCAGGAACCCTTTTTTTCGGTATAAAAAGTATCCCTAATTTTCACTCATCATATAAACTATGACTGCCAAGTTGCATCAAAATCCGTACAGTAGTGTCAGCGTGATACGTGTTCTTTTAAATAACTTTCAATCCCTATCCTGCGGTAACCCTTTAATTTATCGGGATGAAAAGTATCCAATGTCCTACCTCGTAATATGAACTCAAATCGTGCCAAGTTTCATTTAAATTCATTCAGTAGTTTCGGCGTGATGCCTATCCAACATACAGACAGACATACATACAAAATGAAAAAAAAAACAGAAAAAGCCAAAGTTCAGAAAATCCTCCGTTTTTTTACAAGATATCTTCAATGTACAGAATTGGACCTGTTACAGTTTTATTATAAGTATACCTACCTAATTTCATAAAGATCCATTGTTCGAGATTTGTTGTAGAAAAACAAACTAGGTAGTTAAGTACATACATACCTACATACTTGCAAACTGATTTGTCCAAGTTGATTATGAGACCTTGTCTTGATCCTTGCTTGTCTTGCCTTTTTCGAGCGAACTCGATCAAAAATTCTCAAGGTGATTGCGTAAATTTATTTATTACTGTTTTTTGCTAATATTAATTTAATTTAAAACATTTCAAGACTATTGTGTCAATGTTCGTTTATTCTTATCTATAAAATATTGAACAATTTGACTTGGCATTGCCCAACGGAAGTTAAGACCTACTACATACTTGCTATTAGTGATTGGCCTTGATTATAACTGCATTGTTTTCTTCTTAAAATTAATCGAATTGATTGCCAATGCTGCCATGTATGTTTCTATTCACCAGGTCGTGATGAAATCAGCCGGGCAGCGTCACACCTAGTAGATGGAGTCAACAGTAAACAGATCAGAACTGAAGACATAGATGAAACTCTTCTGTCGCAGACTATGGAACTGGGGGAACCAGAGCTTTTGATAAGGACATCGGGAGAGGTCAGGCTTTCTGACTTTTTACTGTGGCAGGTAAGGGTAAGATCCACGAACTACACAGCTACTTACAACAGTTCGCTTACGTCATCCTTGCTGTCCAATACTGCACATGGAGAATGTTGAATGACCTCTCTCTGGCCTCATACGACAAACAAACCAACGTGTCTCTTGATGTATTTCCGCCCTTTTGATAAGGAATAGGTCAGACTTTCAAACTTTTTACCGTGTAGAGTGTAGAGCGATGGTAGCCTAACGGTTCAGTAGTGTAACTTATAATCCAACGAAACCTGGTTCGGTCCTAGGTTTTCCATCGGAGGGCACGTTAAGCTGTCGGTACCGGCTGATATTGATTTATAGCAGTCGTTAAGCCATGTCAGAGGCCCTCGGGCGGCCTGACTAACTCTGACACCAGAGGCCAGCACTACTTCATACGAAAAACAATAACAAGCAACTGTGTAAGGTATAAGTTAAGGTCCATGAATTTCCCTTACAGTTTTTCTGATGCTGTTTATGCAGAATGTGAAATGACCTAATCTGTGATATATTACCTCGTAGAGTTACAGTACAGGGTAGGCAATGAATTAATATAGCCGAAACACTCCTGTCGCAGACTATGGAACTACGCAGACCAGAAGTATTGCTAAGGGCATTGGAAAAAACAGTATTTCTGCTCTGGCAGTTAAAATCCACAGCCTGCTTCACGAGTGAATGCGAAACGCGTCTTTTCTTTGTAACACTGCACTTGCAGAATGCGAAACGCGTCTTTTCTTTTTAACACTGCACTTGCACAATGCGAAACGCGACTTTTATTTTTAACACTGCACTTGCAGAATGCGAAACGCGTCTTTTCTTTTTAACACTGCACTTGCAGAATGTGGAACGCGTCTTTTCTTTTTAACACTGCCTCGCAGAATGTGGAACTCGTCTTTCTGGATCCCACTGCAAAGGCAGACTGGATAGCATCTTCTGTCTTTCACTTGGCATGCTGGATGTGGAAAGCGTCTTTTGTCTCACACTGCCTAAGCAGGCTGATGACCTAATCTCTAAGCGCCAAAGTTGCAAATGTTCCTAAACGGGGGTAACCGCTTCTTAGCATCAGGTGGCCAGATTTGTTAATTGAACAAATCTTGCCGGTTGTAAAATGCTCATGTTGATTGTGTTATTTCCCTGGTAATTTTTTACACGATTGCCCGAAAAAGGAGTGTATTTTAGTTTCTTTATTCCACCATAACTTTTAAATGTCTGAACAGATTTGGATGAATGGGTATCGTTAGAATCCTTACATCATCCCGAGTGACACAGGCAATTTTTTTTAAAATTTCATTATTTCGACAGTTTGAAAAACTACTTATTTAAAATATGGGTATCAAATTGAAGGCCTTGATGAGCACATTACAACAATATAAAATTAATTGGCAAACTCAAAACTTGTCACAAAAAATAATTAAAAAACGCGACTGCCTTGCCAAAAACGAACTAAAAATTAAAAAAAAAGATATAATTAAAATTGTCATTGTAGTCGGGGGTCCTCCTAGATTAAAAGTGTTCCACAGAACGGTACCCCGACAGTAATGATACAGGACTATATCTGTGGTAATATCAATTTTATTGATCTCTTGTGTAGTAGGTATTCTGTGCTATTGTTTTAGACTTTTTAAAGGCTTTCGGCAAAGGTCTGTTAACTTTAATTTTAAAGTTTGTAGTTACCGTCCGGTTTTATTACGCTATATCTTTGACCTTCAGTCTTGGAATGAAAATAAACAACTACCGCGTCTGTTAAATGAACAAAGTTGCATGCATGTCACGTAGAAAATAAAACTCATATATTATTTGATGTGTGAAGTGCAACAACTTTGTTATCATTTGTTTTTTTGTTAATAACTTTAACTGTTACGGTTTTAAAAGATTTTATTTAACTTGTTTTTGAAATCTTGCAAGCTGAATTAGAATAAGTTTTTTTACTTGTCAGTTCCGTTCCGATGACAATGCATTTTTATGGTAAGCATGAGCTGAACCGACATCCAGGATAAGCTATAAAGTAACTCTTCGACGGTAAACAGTACAGACACGAAATTTTGTATATGCATTCAATTGTGATAGCTCGGTTTTAAGTTTTACTTGTTGGGTCCTGACTAGGGAACTCCTCAACGGTTAATCAGCACAGACACGAAAATGTTGTATACGCATTCAATAGCCCGTCTTAAGTTTCACCATGAAATGTCTACTGCATAGAACTTTTTTTTTAATGTTTGTATTTGTGTAATTTGAAGTCTTGTCTTGTAATTTGAATTGTTGATCTTCTGTCTCCATCTTCATACAGAGATCCCAGATGTAGTTTCCAATTCCTTTAATATAGGCAATCCTAGAGCATTTTTACTCATGTAAGGATCAATGTAACGTATTTCAGGGAGCATCAATATTCATCAATCAATATCAATTTTCTTTTCTTCCAGGTATCAAACACAGTGCTCTACTTTTCTGAAGTGCTGTGGCCTGAGTTCACAGTTTGGAATCTTCTTGCTTCCATTATACACTTCCAAAGGTATGCCCCGGCCGTTAAGGAAGCGGAAGCCCTGAGCGATACCAAGAGACAATTCATCGCCAACTTAGAAAATCAGCGGTGGAATAACTTAGAAAAACTGGCTAGTTGTAGTTGAGGAAAATCAGCGGTGGAATAAATTAGAAAAACTGGCTAGTTGTAGTTGAGGTATTATACACTGTATTTGTATATTACATTTCCATTTTATGTTCTTAAATTATTTAATTAATAAATTATTGCTAAGATTACTACGTAGTTTCATTGGTTTACAAAACTAAGTTTAATTTCTATTTAATATTAATACGTAGTTTCATTGGTTTACAAAACTAAGTTTAATTTCTATTTAATATTAATTTCATTTTCCTTTGATTGTATATTTTGAATAAGTTTTGGTGGGGTCGTACGGTTCCCATCTCGATGCAGGGAATATGTGTTTGTTTCTTTCATACCAGGACCTGAAAAGAAAATTTATTTAAACAGTGTCGCATCCACGCCAGTATATATGAGTAAAAGTGAATCTTTGTTTGGGGAGCTTTCACGCCAAAACGGCTGATCCGATTTTGATGAAACTTTGTAAATATGTGCTGTACAATATTGAGACCAACATGGGATACTTTTTATCCCGGAAAATAGTAAGTTGCCACGGGAAAACTAAAAAATGTTGACTACTCGCTGTAAGGAACGGAATGACGTTGCCGTGGAAACAAGATAATAACAAGTCTGTCGAAAAGCATCAAGAGCGTCGGTGCTATACTTTTGCATTGATTTTTAATATCTTAGAAGAAAATAGGATGCTTTTTTCGCGATAAATTGTAGTCCGTACGGACGATGTCGCGGGCGAAAGCTAGTATTTTATAAATATGAGAATATTTTAGCCAGTGGAGTTGCTATTAACCTTTGTTACGAAACTTACAAAAACAGGGTTCATAGTACACATTTATGCAAAGTTTAATCAAATTGGTTTTATTACAGCACCAGTACGTGCATTTGCGACAAACATCCTTAAAATGAAGGTAAATTACTACTGGAGACTAAACCGGTCGGATTTTTGTTTGGATTGCTCAGATGACATTGTTAGATAATGGAAGGCAATTTTTGTACAGGACAGAAAACGGCGAGAGTGGACAATTAAGGCTTTTAAGAAAGATAAATACAACGCATTCGGTAAGGATTTGGAAGCGATTTTGGAGCTCCAACTGAAAGCTCTCGGGGTTTTGGATTTGGGCAGGACTTGGGCGATGAGTAGATCTCATCAAAAGAGACCTCTCCAGCTTTACGTTGATATTCTGTTGAATGAGCCTCTTACCATGCGGTGATCACTGCCGGTCTTAACCCACACCACAGATCGACACGATCACAGAGACATAATTGAATATATGCTTATTGGTCGTCAAAATGAAATCTATCTCGTGCTTATGACCGCCGGGGTGCAGCCACGTCCATTTCCTGGAAGGGCGTTTCTTGAAAAAGGAGTTCATTATAAAGAGTCTCTCCTTCTCCACGAAGTCGGCCAATCGCTGACCCCTTTGGTTCCGCTGCCCCACTCTCAGTTCATCGCCGTTCCTCATGCCCATCCGTGCGTTGAAGTCCCCGATCACCACTGTGAAGTGTGTGTTTCGGGGCATGTATGGCATTAGAAATGTCGACTTACATAGCCTCCACTTCATCGTCCGGTCGTTTCGAGTGTGGGGCGTACACCTGTATGACCTTCAACGAATACCGTTCGGTAATTCTGAGTATAAGGTATGCCACCCTGCTCGAAACCCTTTCGATCTTCACAATGTTGTTGACGAGGGACTTGTGGACGAAAAACCCGATACCATGTTGGGACTGCTGGTCGCCCTCCCGGTAATAGAGTAAGTTGCTGGAATTGAGGGTAATTGTATCCTCTCCCTCTCTTCGGACTTCTGATAACCCTATAATACCCCAGCGCAACTTACTTACTTACTATTTCTTCCAGCTCTATCAACTTCTCATCGGTCCTCAAGGTGCGTGCGTTATAAGTTGCCAGGTCCAGAGATCGTGGGGGTTGGTAGCTGGGTCTCTGCCGGGGATTCTTAGCACCCCCTTCTCCGCCGTTACCATGGTTGCTACCGGTGCCAGGAATAACGGAGCCGCCGGGGACTGGGGGCCGTCTTTGTGGTGTGTCTATCATATTGGGAGAGGGGTTTGCCATAGTCACCGCGCTTGGCAAGCGGATTGGTGACCGCAGTGTAGCAAATATGTGCTCGGAGGACGCTGCTGCCCATCTTCCGGTGTGTAATCCCTTAGTCGCCTTTTACGACATCCACGGGAGGATTGGGAGGGGTCTTATTCTAAGCCGAGACCGCCACGGCCACAGATACGATACAGTGGACGAACTAAACAACGGGCTGTTGGAAATTGTTCACGCGGTCGGTTCGGAGTTCTTTAAGACCACCCGCAAAAAAGAACACAGAAACTATCTGAGCATACACTCAAACTTATGGCAGAACGAGGCGAGATGAGGCAGTCTTCAGTGGATATGTCGAGTTACAGCTTGCTTAATAAACAGATCTCCAAGTCAATGCGACACGATTTAAGTTCCTATAATGCTACTTGTATTAAGAACGCAATAGAGCAGAACAAGGGCTCCAAAGTGTGGGCTCCAAGTGATCTCTTGATCTGTCTATATGGCAAAGCCTGTTGACGTAGCTGAAAACCGACAATGGCGGCATCGTTTCGTCGAAGCCAGAGATTTTGAGTGAGCTCGAGAAGTTCTATGGTTAATTATACACCTCATCGCGTAGTCCTCCTAGCACGACTAGCGATGCAAGAGCCCGTTTGATCCCGGACGTCAGCCTATACGAGATCAGAATGGCCCTCAAACAGATTAAGAGCAACAAGGCACCAGGGGAGGACGGAATAACGACAGAGCTACTGAAAGCGGGTGGAACACCAGGACTTAAAGTCCTTCAGAAGCTGTTTAACTTCGTCATCTCGAGGGTACTATGCTAGAGGCGTGGCACAGGAGCGTAATGGTTTTGTTCTTTAAGAAAGGTGATACAACCGTCTTGAAGAATTATAGGCAAATTTCGCTGCTGAGCCACGTGTATAAGCTGTTTTCAAGAGTAGTTACAAACCGTCTCGCTGGACGGTTAGACGACTTTCAGCCTCCCGAATAAGCTGGATTTCGGAAGGGCTTTAGCACCGTTGACCACATGCATACGCTTCAGCACATTATACAGAAGACCGAAGAGTATAATCGGCCACTATGTCTAGCGTTTGTGGACTACGGTTCCTTTGCGAAAGCCTTTGATTCAGTCGAGACCTGGGCAGTGTTACAGTCATTACATCGGTGCCAGATTGACTAACGGTACATCGATGTGTTGAAATGTTTGTATAGCAAGGCCACCATGACTGTCCGTCTCCAAGATCAGAGCACGAATTCTATCCAATTGCAAAAAGGGATGAGACTGGAAGACGTTATATCTCACCTCAGCACTGGAAGATATATTCAAGCTTCTGAACTGGAACGGATATGGGATTAACATCAATGGCGAATACATCACTCACCTTCGATTTGCTGATGATATAGTCATCACGGCAGAAACCCTGGAAGACCTGAGCACAATGCTCAGTGACCTCAATATTGTTTCCCAATAGATGGGTCTTAAAATGAACATGGGTAAGACGAAAATTATGTCACCCCATGTCGCACCCACGCCGGTTTATGTTGGGAACGATATTATCGAAGCTGTTGATCACTATGTCTACTTAGGTCAGACGATCCAACTGGGTATAAATCCAAATTCGACGAAGAGGTCAACCGACGAATACAACACGGATGGGCAGCGTTTGGGAAATTACACCATATTTTCTCGTCACAGATACCGCAGTGCCTCAAGTCGAAAGTTTATAATCTGCGTGTTGCCAGTGATGACATATGGCACTGAGACGTGGTCGCTAACTATTGGTCTCATACACAAGCTCAAAGTCGCGTTTCACTAAATGATAAGATCCGTAACGAGGAAATCCGCAGAATAACCAAGGTTAAGACAAAAAAAGTTTGGTTTGTTGTGTTAAGGTTGTCGACATAGCTCTCAGAATTTGCAAGTGGAAATGGCAATGGGCAGACCATATAGTTCGCAGAGCCGACAACCGCTGGGGAATAAAGGTGTACGGAGACCCCCGGGACACGATAGACGGATGACATTGTAGCCATCGCAGGAAGTCGGTGGATGGAGGCGGCACAAGACCGTTCATCGTGGCGCTCTTTGGGGGAGGCCTATGTTCAGCAGTGGACTTCTAAAGCTTCCTGCTCCAACATCAGAACAGTCTATGGTATCATATTATTATTATTGTATTGTCACGGTCTAGTAAATCATACAGTTAGTCATCGCCTTTGATGTTTGCATAAAAGCCGACACTGCAAGACACTGGGCCACAGCACCATGGGTTGTCACAGTTATTTTATAATTTAAATAAAATACAATTATACATAATATTTATTTAAAATACTTAATCTTATAAATATATTTTTTCTGGCTTGTGCCTTTATTTACTAACAAGTTTTCATTGTTTGTTGTATGAGGTAGAGCTGGCCTCTGGTGTCAAAGTTCTTTAGGCCGCAAAAGGGCCTCTGACATGGCTTAACGATTGCTATTAATCAATAACAGCCGGGAGCGACAGCTTAACATGCCCTCCGAAGGACGGAGCGATGGTAAGCGGTGGTAAGCCTAGGATCGAACCCGATATAGTTAGATTCTAAGTTGCACTATTGAACCGTTAGGCTACCATCGCTCTAATAACAACTAACAAAATAAAACTAGCTAATATACAACAATACATGAATCAATTGGACATGCCATTACAGCCTTGTAGGTAGTCCAAGTGTTCTAGCCCACCACCAGATGGCAGCGTGCCCAACATGCTGGCGGCATTGCCCCGCTGAATTACAATGCTAGTTCGACGACACCTATATCATTTTACTAAAAAAAAAACGCCCATCTTGGAATTGAAAACAGTCATTATCGTAAAGAGCACCTCGAGATACCTCAAAAACGACACCAAAATCATTTAAAGAAATGACCGCCGTGTACAGCACAAATAGAAACTTCGAAACACTCGTGCCCTGCGACTTATATTTTTACCCGACACAACAAAACAAGGGAAGGGTAATGAGCTTAACAGTCTATGTTTGTATGTGGATGTTCCACCATAGCGTCGCCCCTATTGGTCCAGTTTTTGACAAGCGAGGCATCAATCGATTCGTCTTCATGTATAGTGTCATAGGCTATTTTTACCCGACCGTAGTCGGGTTTTAGTTTTGAACTTTTATCTTGTTTACGTCCGCACTTTCGATAGCCTTAAAGTCGTTTCCCGAGCACTAATTGAAGCTTTGGGTGGAACAAGGGCGATACTCGAAAAAGTATGTCGAGATAATTGAAGTTAAAGTTTTTCATGTAATATAACATTAAAGTAAATTTAATGAACTTTATTACATACCAGCTACTACCCGCCCGCGACTTCATCCGCGCGGAACACAGTTTAGCCCGCGACTTCATCCGCGCGGACTACAGTTTAGCCCGCGACTTCATCCGCGCGGACTACAGTTTAACGCGAAAAAAAGCATCCTTTTCTTCTAGGATATTAAAAACCAATGCATAAGTAGGTATAGCACCAACGCTCTTGATGTTTATTGACAGACTTGTTATTTCGTTTCCATGGAAACCGTTCCTTACAGCGAGTAATTAACATTTCCCAGTTTCCCGGTGAAAACTTACAATTTTCCGGTATAAAAAGTATTCTATGTTTTTTCCAGGGTATAAGCTATCTCCATTCCAAATTTCATCAAAATCCGTCTAGCCGTTATCTCGTGAAAGCTCCCCAAACAAACGAACAAAGTTTCACTTTTATATGTTGGTATGGATTTGTACCACGATTCATTTACAAGATTCTAGTATTATTGTTATTTTAAGATAATTAGAAATTTCCAATTAACATATTTGTTTAATACATGTTAGCCGCTCTTGTTGCACCAAACCGGTAAATTAATTGGGCGTTCATTTATAAACGATTTTTAATGGAAATATAAAAGCTTACGTTAGATACATCATGTATATCACGCTATCCCTATGATCCAAATGAGTTTTTGTTTTTGAAACGAGATGGAGCTTTGCATGTTTTGATGCAATAACATCAAAACTGGCCTTGGGTCTACGAATAAATAATAAGTCAGGAACTCTAATTCAGAACAAATGCCACATTAAAAGTGCCCCTACTTCAAACCAAAACGACGTAAGATTCAAAGTACGAATCACTTCCGAGGTTACAAATAGACATGCTTGGTGATTGGTTTAAATTCAGAACGAAAGCAGGGATTGGTTCACGCGCGTGCTGCAATGTCTGCTATGACAGCTGAGTCATAGCGTCGTGGACGATGTTATGCAATAAGTGGACCGGACCAAGTCAGTAATAAAACAATATTATTGTACAATGGTTTTTTTTTGGCTCACTTTTTACAATTCATTAAATTCTTTGTCCCGCGAAATATAATTAATTTATTAAGTTTTTGTCTAGAAGACATTAAAAGAGAATCTTTCTTCACAATGTAGTGAAGACGGATTCTGAGAAATTTAAAACGGAATGTCCTCCAATGGTATGCTGTTGCCTGTGAATTTAGAGCTGAGGTTCAAGTTCAGTAAATTATTTTTATATATTTCCATAAACTGTCAGGCGTTTGGGTTATTGTTGCAACGGCCGTGGTTGCGGATCACTCCAAAAACAACTCAATATGATCTTGGCTTAATATGGTTAAATAAATTTCTATATTTGTACCTCTACTAGCCGTGCAAAAAGTAATTTAAAACTTGAAATACATATGAGGAGTCCTAGAAGTCCAGTTTTGGACTGAGTTTTGGTCACTGGTTTCAAGGAGTTAGTATATACTGTTACTCTTTGTCCATTTACTGTTCGAGTTTTTTTTTTGACTGCATATTGATTTAGAGACCTTTAATATATTTTTCGCTTTGATCCAAAACGTCATGTAGTTTTTCTTTTTCTACCACTGAAAAAGGGTGTTTAAACCCGTGTCCAGAAAGTGGTCTTGAATTTAGTATGTCGAAAAGGTTGTTAAACGTTTCTAAAAAGCTAACAGTTGCATCTGTTTCTTGAAAAACAGGCATGTTTAACTGTTGCGAACCAAACTTAATCGCATCAGCTACACTTTGACTTAAGGTTTGAATCGCTAGTTTCACGTTCATGACATTATTTCGGAAGTCTATATGCCGATTTGACAACTTATTCCCAAAATGCAATCCAACGATATCTTGAACATTTTTCAGTTTCTGCAAATGTGCCCACTCATATTTTTTTCTTGTTTTTATCTACGAGTGTCTTTTTTGCCTCTAATGTGTTACGCACAAGTTTCACCATATGAAATGGATCTAATATTACAACTACTGGGTCTCCGGGTGGTCAATAAACGATTTTAAATTGTTTGTGTCTTCAAAATTGCAACCCAACAAACTACCAAACTATGAACTGTTTTATTATTCCCATGAGTCGAAAAAGCCGAACCTATATTACATACCAACTGTAATCGTTAATTGTTGTTTATTTTCTCATTTTGTTTAGTATCTCCTAAATATGTTGACGTTTCTTCGGTATGAATCATCTGCGTGAAAAACCAACAGCTTAATTTTAAAATTTCATCGAGAAGAAAAAAACTTTAGTGCAAAAATTGACTGACTTCATTTTGCATAGTATTTACCATCTCGATTTGATAATGTATTTGAACGCCCTTGAATATAATTATAATTTTGCAATTATTTCTAGTGAAAAGTGATCCCTGGACATTTTAATCTTGTATGACTCCTGAACCACTTCACAACACATGCTGGCATGATGATTAACAGCTGTAGTTCACAATGATAAAACTAAAACGTACGCGAAGATATGACGTGTGCTCGCTTGCATGAAAAATGTCCGACTGATGACGCGCGACTTTTGTTGCGTCATTTTATTAACGCTGTTACGTTTCCTGACTTATTATTTATTCGTAGCCTTGGGTGCCGAACGCTCTTGTTGCTCCCAATGGTTCAATTATGATGTTGTGGGCAGCTCGGGTGCGCCTTTCCCGCGTCTCGCCTCTCACGCCCGCTCGATTACCCTGTCTAGACGTCTTCGTTGGACGACTGTATGGTTTACCTATACTGTGGTATCATTTACAGCCACTACTCTACACACTGATGGGTATAGTCCTCCTTTCGCTGTTGAAACGCGTTTGGATCGGACAACAACCTCCATGAAAACCTTCATCAGAATTGCATACATTTATTTTAAACTAGCTGATGCCCGCGGCTTCGCACGCGTGGTTATTTATCTAGTCTAAAAGCACTAATTGTGCTATTCCAGGACCTACAATACCAATATACCAACATTTGATCAAAAATCCTTCAGCCGTCAATAATATTTTTATTGATTGCTCAGCTTCTACTCATTGGATCAAGTACCCCAGTTTTTAAGTCAAACCCTAAGCTATCCAACAGTGAAAACCGCATCGCAACCGGTCCAGTAGTTTTTACGTGATGCGCGAACAAACATACATACAGACAGACAAACACTTCTTTGTTCAGATTTTTTCGTTCCTATTGCTAAATTATAGTTAATAAATTATAGTTTAAAAAACTAAAAAATTATATTAATTATTGCATTGTCATCGGTCTTTGAAAGGTGTGCAAAATTTGAATGAAATCTGACCGTTTAAAGTGGGTCAAAATAGCGTCCAAAGGAGTCGGTTACAAACATACAAACATACAAGTGAAGGTAATATAAAGCGTGTAAAAATGAGTGAAAAGTGAGTTCTAGAGTAAGTTGTGCTTTGCTTACGAAGTCACCGGTCAAGCTATTTAAATATAATATGGACTGGTTAGAAATATACATGGTTTAGATTCTAAGCCTGACCGCTTTTAGGCTAACGTAGAATGGGGTGCCCGCCGGCCAGGCGGAGTGACTACTTGGGAAGCTGGCAGCGACTGGATGAGGAGAGCCGTGGACCGGGCTCAGCGGTTCACAAGGCGAGGTCTACTTACAGCAGAAGACGAATGTGTATATAGCCCCGGATCACCCAGTACAGCTAAGAACCATCTTGTTCAAATCAGCTTTGAAACAAAAAAACGCGTCAAAATCGGTCCATTCGTTTGGGAGCTACTATGTCGCAGACATACACACGGATACATACCACCCTAAACTTATAACATCCATATCTGTGGAGTTCGGAGGTTAAAAGCTGACCTTAGGAGAACTTTTCCCGCATGAGAGTCCTGTTTTTCCTGCGATGCGTCGTTGACGAGTCTCACGTCATCTGAAGCGTCGAACTGGAATAGCGGCCCACTCTTGCCTCGAGCCTGGCGAAGGTAATAAATAATTTTATATTAAAATCTTTGTCTTGATTAATGAAAATATCCAGTTTTTAATTCATAATAAATAATTATTCGTCTTTTGACTACTTGTGGTGTGGAACATGAAGGCGCTCAGGCGTCGTCTTGAGTCTATGAACAAGATATAAGATCAAAAACTAAAACCTGACTACGGTCGGGTAAAAAATAGCCTATTACACTCTTGCGGTGAAGACGAATCGATTGATACCTTGCTTGTCCAAATAGGACCAAGTTTTTTGTTTGAACACATAACCCTTCCTTTGCTTCGCAGTAGTCGGAAAAAAATATATTTGCCCATGATACTTTATACCCGACTTTGACAAGCGAGGTATCAATCGATTCGTCTTCATCGTAGGAGTGGTGACGCTATGGTGGAACTCACCCACAAACATAGACCATTAACCTCATTACCCCTTCCTTGCTTTGCCGTACTCGGGTAAAAAGTTCATGTGGCCATAGATAAATAATTATTTATCTACTAGCTGGCTTTGCTCGCGTGGTCATTTTATTTAAGTAATCCATACGTGTTATTCGACGACCAAAGGTACCTATAAAGTACAACATACTATCTATAGATATTTATATTCAAAATTTGTTCAGCCGTCTAATAGTTTTCGTCGATTTCTGGGCATCTAATTATAAAAATCTAAGATACCAAGATTATTTGATTAAGACACCAAGTACCCCAGTTTTTAAGTCAAACCCCAAGCTATCCAACAGTGAAAACAGCATCGCAATCAGTCCAGTAGTTTTTACGTAATGCGCGAACAATCATATGTCTAATCAAACAGACAGACACGATTTTGAAAAATGTTATATTCTTGTTCAGTAGCTTTTTTTAAGTAAGGTAGACCATATTTCTTTCAATTATCTTCTTTGTACAAACTTTTTCGTTCTTATTGCTTTATTATAAGTATATATTTAGATAGATGATGTCGCGTACAATTCATCAAAGTCATTCTAAGTTACGCTGTTAAGTGGTGCATCTGTTGATAAGGTGTTGTACTTGTAAAAGTCTTCTGGAATTAAAATATTATTCAAGTAAGTATATGAACTCATTTAAATTTTTTGTTAATACCTGTGCAGCGACTAAAAATGGAACTATCAATATCAATTTGAGTCTGAACTTTACATTACAGTAAGTACCTCTTAACACCAGCACACCATAGAACACCAGTAAAGCATCTTAATAAATAATAATAAATATATATGGGACAATTCACACCAATTACGTAGTCCCAAACTAGGATACCCTGTAAAAATTTAACATTATATGAAAGTCTTGTTCATTCTAAACTGAACTATGGAGATGTATCCTCATTTGCTCTCTACTTCATCGCGTTTAATACAACGTGTCCAAAACGCGTGTAGTCGTTTCTGTTATAGTATACCTGCTCGTTCAAGTGTAACTCCATTTCTTAAGGCTGGTTCGTTAAATATGTCCGCACGCAGAGATACATTGCATTTGGCAGCTCTTGTCTATGATATGTTAAAGTTTAAGGCCAGGCTCCAAGGTTACATTTTCCCACTTGGAGCTGGCAGGGGAGATAATTTAGATAGGTAAATTTTGTCGTACAGTAGATAAATTAAGCAATTATGCAGTATGCAATTGGATAGTTGATTTCTTGAGGGAACGATCTATTCGAGTAGTCCTAGAGGGCAGCTAGAGGGATACACTTCCAATACTCAAATCGGCTGTGACGCTGTCCAGTTCCAGAGAGAGGCTATGGTAGACCTTTTAAATTTAGCCTTAGAAGCCGTGTCCGATTGGAGCGATGCTAACCTGGTTAAGTTTAATGCTACTAAAACGCAAGCGTGTTTGTTTTCTGCTAAAAAGAGTCCTCTACACCGATCTCCGTCTTTCCAAAGTGTAACAATACCAATAGGCGACCATCTGGAGCTTTTGGGTGTCGAACTCACATCTAACTTGAATTTTGGGTCTTACGAGTACATTGAATCCAAAGCCAAGGTAGCTGCAAAGAAACTTGGTATTTTGTCTAAGGTTAGGCGGTACTTCACACCGGGACAGCTTTTGAATCTTTATCAAGCACAGGTCCGATCTTGTATGGAGTACTGCTGCCACCTCTAGGACGGTTCTGCCAAGTATCAGCTCGAGGCTTTGGATTCAATTGAGAGACGTGCTATCAGGCTCATTGGAGATGACACTCTGGTAAAGAGTAAGCTTCAAAGTCTGGCTCATCGACGTGAGGTAGCAAGCCTGTCGGTTTTCTACAGATTGCACTATGGAGAGTGTGCACAAGAACTGCACAACCTGATTCCCCCATCACCGTACGACTAGACGATCGGCAAAGCGCCATCCTTTTATAGTTGAAATACCTCGCACAAGAACGAAGCGTTACGCTTCTTCATTTATTATAAGAACTGCAAAGGAGTGGAATGCCCTGCCCTCGTCAGTGTTTCCGGTAAATTATAACCCAGGTGTGTTCAAGTCAAGAGTGAATAGGTATCTACTAGGCAAGCGTGCTACACCTTCGACCACATCATCGCTTTCCATCAGGTGAGATCGTGGTCAAACGTGGTACGCAACAAAAAAAATAAAAAATTACTTGTATTTTTAAGGTTGTAAAATAAAAGTATTTCATTTCATTTCTGTACTATGGGCACTAGATAACGGATTAACATATTATACATAGATACGAATATTACATCCATGATTCGGAAACAAACATTTCTGCTCATCACACAAATGGTTGCACCTTGTGGGGTTCGAACCCACGACCGTTTGATTTAGTAGCAGGGTTACTAGGCACTTGACCAACCGGTCGTCAAAACGGTCGGTTAAGCATCTCATTAGCATGATTATCAATAAATTATACAGAATTCTAAACTGTCGGTTTGTTTATCTGTGTGGCTTTTATTCCGATCCGGCTCTAGAAGATGCCCAGGAAATTTCGAAAATCTACGATACTTTTTATATCGGAAAATGGGAAATTGTAGGTGGACTTCTAGGTAGGTTCTTACATTTCGCTGGAAATAATAATTAATCGATTTGAAAGAAACGTTACAGAATACTGAATAAGTAGTTTCGCAAAATTAGACAGAATGTAAAAGATAATAGTAAAACAGTGGATGGATTCATCAAAAGGTGTTTTGCATTACTATACTGCCTATATATCTATACTTATAATAAAGCAGTAAGTACGAAAAAATCTGTACAAAGATAGAGATAGATATGATAGATGGTCGTAGACCGATTGCGATGCAGTTTTCACTGTTGTATAGCTTAGGGTTTGACTGAAAAACTGGTCTCAATCCGATGAGAAGAAGCCGATCAATCGATAAAAACTTTTTGACGCCTGAAGGAATTTTGATAAAATGTTGGTATTTTAGGTCTTGGTACATGGAGTACTTTTAACTTAGAGAAATGACCAAGCGTGCGAAGCCGCGGGCACAGCTAGTCCAAAATTAAAAATCGAAAATAATGAAAAATGAATAAAGGTAAATAAACAGAAAAGGAAATTACCCATTATATTATTATTAGTATTAGTTTTCGAGAGTTTGACACATTATTCAGTATGTGTGTGTGTTTGTTCAGTAACAGGGAGCGTTTGACTAATATTTCCTTATGCTCCTACTGGACTATAAGGATAAGGATATCTCCGTGATCCTACTAATGGACTGTCACCTACATTGAACCATAATATAATTACTCATTATAAGGGAAAAATAAGGCCAGCACTACCTCATACGACAAACAAAGGGAAAAATTAGGGATTGCGGGGAAAGGACGGGGGGGATTGGGGAAGTGAGAGCAGTTAAAAGTCTGTACAAACAAGATAATTTAAAAAAATTGTCTAGTGTACTTAAAATAAGCTACTGAACAAGAATATAACCTTTTATTTAAAATCGTATCTGATTGTTTTTTTGTTTGATTGTCTGTACATTTGTTCGCGCATCACGCAAAAATTACTGCGCCGATTGCGATGCGGTTTTCACTGTTGGAAAACGTAGGGTCTGACTTAAAAACTGGCGGACTTGGTAACTCAATCCGACGAGTACAAGCCGAGCAATAGATAAACATATTGTTGACGGCTGAAGGAATTGTGATCAGATGTTCGTATATTGGTATTTTAGGTCCTGGAATAGCACATAGAGTACTTTTAACCTGGAGAAATGACCACGCGTGCGAAGCCGCGGCATTAGCTAGTTATAAAATATATTTATGGGTAGATAACATTTTGATGATTTTGCCAGATCTTTTCGTCATTTTTTTATTTTAAGTACCTTTAAGGAACAATATACCAAATTTGAATCAGCCGTCAAATAGTTTTTTATTGATTGCTCGGTTCCTAATCATCGGATTGAATTACGAATTATACCAGTTTTTAAGTCAAACCCTAAACTATCTATCTATAAACCGCAATTAGTCCAGTAGTGTCTACGGGATGCGCAAACAAACGGACAGACTTAAACAGAGAGGTTTAATGTGAATGTACACGTGACAGATTTGTGTAATTATTTTCGTGTAACTTATTAAATAAAGAATATTTTGGCAAGGTTCGTCAAGTCTTCTCGTCGTCCATACCGCAGTGCCTGAAGACAAATGTGTTCAATGCGTGCGTCCTACCAGTCTTGCCATACGGAGCCGAAACGTGGACACTCACGGTCAGACTACTCCACAAATTTAAGGTCAGTGAGCTATGGAGAGAGCTATGCTTGGACTTTCTCTGAAGGACAAGATTCGTAATGAAGATATCCGACGGAGAACCAAGGTTACCGACATAGCTCAAAGGATAAGCAAGCTAAAGTGGCAGTGGGCTGGTCACATTTCCCGAAGAAACGATAACCGTTGGGGTACACGAGTTCTCGAGTGGAGACCACGTTTAGGCAAATGTAATGTAGGACGCTAACCGCCAGGTGGAGTGAGGACTTGCCAAAAGCGGCTGGCAGAAAATGGATGAGGAGAGCTGAAGACCGAGCTCAGTGGCGTAGGAGAGGCCTACGTCCAGCAGTGGACAGATTTAGGCTGATGATGATGATGAAAGAATAATTTACAAAATCATGCTAGGCCAGGTGTTTAAGCGCTATTTTTGTTATACCTTTGTCACAATAAAATCGTAGAACGTGTAATGATGAGGAAGTATGAGGTCCTCCTTCACATACATCAGCTGATCTGCGGTCACCGTTTTCAGCTCGCTGAAGTCAGTCCTCAGTGTGTCCAGGCAGCGTTGCAGGAATTGGTATATGGAATTTCCTGAAACAGAATATCTGCAACATGAGAAGACTAAAACAAGACATAATAGAAAGTGATAAAACCCAAATTCGAACAAAACTAAATGAGGCAAAAATTTCAGTGAGAATGATTGTTAACAACTTTCCCGCCCGCGACTTCGTCCGCGCGGACTACAGTTTATCGTGAAAAAAAGCATCCTGTGTTCTTCTAGGATATTAAAAACCAATGCAATAGTAGGTATAGAACCAATGCTCTTGAAGTTAATTGACTGACTTGTTATTTCGTGTCCATGGCAACCGTTCCTTACAGCGAGTAATCAACATTTTCCCCGTGAAGACTTACAATTTTCCGGGATACATTCTAAATTTCATCAAAATCCGTCCAGCCGTTATCGCGTGAAAGATCCCCAAACAAACAGACAACGTTTCACTTTTATATATTGGTATGGATGATACTCCACTTAACATATAGTTCGTCGAATTTTATTATTTTTCACAATATGGCGCCTGGTTGCCGCCATATTGAATTTTGACTATTTTCATGTTTTTAGTAGCACTCGCAAGACTAAGACAAATCGATTGATGTAAGAATCATTAAAATCGGTCCACGCGTTTGTTCTATATAGTGCCACAAAGGAACATACATATATAGGCTGATAAACTCAGTCGGGTAATAACTGGCCAACCAAGTGCGTGTCGAACCACGAATAGCTTAAGGTTCCGAAGTCACAGTTTTCCTCGTTAACTCAAAAAGTTTTCATCGCAGGATCCCGGAAAGAATTTTAATTGTAATTTTCCATCGTAATACAATTTAGCACGGGTCATTACTGGGGAAACACCATACTTAAAGATAAGAAGGATCAGGTATAAATGGGTCACCATTTGTACCATTAATGGTACAATTCAATGGTATAACTCAGTAACTAGTTCGAAGCGGATATATCTCGCATAAGGATAAGAAAAAAAAAATGTATGAAAACACTACTTTATGTTTAAAAAAATATAATTTATGTTTAAAAATTTCAACACATACGAGAGAGAAATACTCAGAAAAAAATATTTATCCACTTAACATTAAAATATATTAATATATTCTGGTCAATTCACTCCAATTACTTAACCCCAAACTAGGATACCTTGTACTATGGGTACTAGATAACGAATAAACATACATACATAGATACAAATTATTAAGTACTACCTGTACCCGCGACTTCGCACGCGTGGTCGTTTCTCCGTTAAAAGAAGTAGTCTATGTGCTATTCCAAGACCTAAAATACCAATAAACCAACATTTGATCAAAGTTTCTTCAGCCGTAAAAAGATTTTTGTCTATTGCTCGGCTTCTTCTCATCGGATTCAGATTACAATTACTCCATTTTTTTATTAAGCCCTTAGCTATCCAACAGTGAAAACCGCATCGCAATCGGTCCAGTAGTTTTTACATGATGCGCGAACAAACATAAACAGATAGAAATTTTCGGGATGAAATGTATCCTATGTCCTACCCCGTAGTATGTATGTTATGTTCATTATTTTATATAATTGTATGTATCTACTATTTCATTATTATTTTGTAATTTTTAAGTGCTTATTTATGATTTATGTATTTATTTATTGGTAGAAACCACCGTCCCTATTACCTCCGTTATTCCTTTCCACGCACGGTTGCCTGGAAGCGATCGCTCTGAGCGATAAGACCGCCCATTGTGACACTTTATTATTAATTTTGTTTTTTTATTTGTAAGATTATTTGTGTGGTTCAATAAAGAGTTCTCTATCTATCTATGAACTCAAATAGTACCAAGTTTCATTTGAATTCATTCGGTAGGTTCAGCGTGACGCGCGGCCAAGATACAAACAGAGAGACAAACAAAAATGAAAAAAAAAATACTGTTTTGGCTTTAGTATTAAATATATAGAAACCTCAAAAATAATAATTCAAAGTGTCTTCAATGTACAGAATTAAACCTGTTACAGTTTTATTATCAGTACAGATATAGATATAATTAGGTATTGTAAACATTTGCACGTCTGCTTGCAGTCCGAATGTAGTTTTTCAACAAAATAATTTATTTTAAGATCTTTTTTACTTCTGTGTTTTGAAAATAAACAATTTGATTTGATTGATTTGATTTATGAATATTACACCCATGACTCGGAAACAAACAATTGTGCTGATCACAAAAATGATTGCACTTAGCGGGATTCTAGCCCGCGAGCATTGGTTGACTTCAAAGTCAGGGCCATTCCGCTAGGTAACCATTCCGCTCATAAAAAAAAATGACATAACTTTCAAAACTCCTGTACTCTTTCAAAAAGTGTGGAGCAAAGAACAAAATTAAACTACATCAAATGAGAAAGATTACAATTTGATTAGGATTTATACAGTTTCAGCAGTGGACTGCTAAAGGCTGAAATGATTATGATTATACAGTTTAGTACAAAGCACTCTAGAAAACTGAGGCAATACAGTGTTTTTTCTTGTTACAGAATAACATTTTCATCCCACCTATTCGAAAAGGACGACTTGGTTCGCCTTTAAGTGCACCCAAAGGTGCTGTTTTCTATAAGAAACTTATAGCGGGCAGTAATGAGTTTTTAATCCTCTTTATAAGTGCGCCGCAAATATCTTTTCATCCCATCTATTCGAAAAGGACGACTTGGTTCGCCTTTAAGTGCACTCAAAGGTGGTATTTTCTATAAGAAAATTATAGCGGGCAGTAAATGATCTTTAATCCTCAATCATCTTTGCCGCGCACTTGACCACGAATGGACCGATTTTGCTCTGTTTTTTTATGCTTGAAAGCTGAGGTAAACGAGATGGTTCTTAGCTATAAAGGCGGGCGGGGGGTGAGGGAGGGGGTGGTTGGGGCGTTATGTACATTTTTAATTTGTGCTTGTATTTAAATATATGAGCTGTAAAGTATCTACAAGCGCCTTTTATTTATTTTTCTCATAGGGGGATGAAAAGTAGAGTGTATCACTCGGGCGTAAAATTATTTTCTTTCGGGCGACGTATATTGAATCCCTCGCTACGTTCAGGATTCTACTTAAGAATCCCTCGCTACGCTACGATTCAAAGTAGCGCCCTCGCCGGCAAAATATTATTGTGCTCCCTAGTAATACAATCTACTATTATTTTGAACTACACCCCTTTCATACATTGTTTTTAATAGTTCTAATGATATATGCAACATACGCAATAAACCCTACCGGGACGGCTGTTTAATCCGACTTCGTTGATAAAATTCGCCCTAGATCGAATTACACAAAATACTCATGAATTACGCTTAGGTGAAAACGGGAACAAAATAAGTTCAGTACTTTCTTGTGACTTTCTTTTATTAAGTAGTGATAGTGACTAGCCCTTGCCCGCGACTTCGTCCGTGAGGACTACAGTTTATCGCGTCTTTCTCAATGGTTCAAACTATCTCCATACCGAATTCCTTCAAGATCGGTTCTGCCGTTTAGTCGTGAAATAGTCGTCATATATAATATTAGTATGGATGAAAAACTATGAACAATCTCTATTTTTAAGAACCTTTACCTTTCTTCAAAGTAACATTTCTCCTATGTCCCGAGCCATCCCAGTAACTGAACGTGACCGTGATAGGCTCATCTTTGAGACTGGCTTGGGTCATGACCCACTCTAGTCTCAACTCTTCCCTCAGCTTTAAATCTGCCTCCTCTCGCTCCCGGTCTGGTAGGAATGATGTGTCTACATCGGGATTCTTCTTGATCTTCTTTGAAACCTGCAATTAATTGGTATTATGATAATAAACGGGTATGACTCATGTTTTAATGTCAACCTTTCCAGCTTATCCGACGGCATATATACAAGTGAAAAAATACGAAAAATTGCAGCCGCTGATCAAAACTTACTCAATCGATAAAGGAGTTCAATACAATAAAAAATTGGTAAAACTACATAACGTACGTACTTTAAACATTTGGGTAGGAAAAGATCAAAGAAAGCTAACATCGCATACTCTGACTTTATTGGAACAAATAAGAGAAGACGAAAAAAAAGAAAAGGAACCCAGTCTTAGAAAAAAAAAAACCATTAGAAAGTAAGAAAATATAGCACAAAAATCATTAACAGAACAATTAAAGAAAATAGGGGCGCAAAAGTTTCCAGAAGAAATTTAAGCACCCACAAACCTGAAATTAATAAACTTGGTAATAACTTAGGTGAAATGGTAAAGGAACTGAACTAGAACTGAGACCGGATTGTTGAGGAGTTCTACGCAGATTTATATGCGTCAAAAGCAGCGGAACCAGAATCACCAGATGCTTCGGATCCCAGAGCTAATCCAAATGAGCGCGAGGAGATCCTACCATAACTTACAGAGGGCGAGATTGAGTTTGCTATTACCTGGTGGGGATGGAGTTTACGTAGAGGTGTTGCAGGGGGTACTAAAACCGCTAGTAATACTTTTCAACAGAGGCCTTGCGTTGCGCCTAAAGCGTGTAAAAATGCCACCCTCTCAATTCTTATGAAAAAGAGGTTTAAACAAAACGACCGCTCTAATTAAGCCTCCTCTCCCAAATCTATAAGTTGTTAGCCAAAGTCTTGTGCAACAGAATTTCTCACCCACTCGATAAATACAGGCTTCCGGATACTCAACCACGGACCACACACACGCTGTCAAGCAACTATTGGAGAGATGCAAAGAATACAACCGGCCCTTGTGTTTCGCCTTTTTCGTTTATGAAAATCCTTTCGACAGTGTCGAACACATTGCACACACGTTGCGGCATTGACAAGCTTTATGTGGATATCCTCCGGGAGCTGTTCAGCAGTGCCACAATGCAAGTGCTTATGAACAAACTGTCTGACCTTATTCCAATTAGGAGGCGTACGGCAAGGAGACAATCTCTCCCCGAAGCTATTTACCTCAGTCTTGGAAGACATAATGAATACTTTAAGTTGGAGCGAGAGAGGCGTCACAGTAAATGGCCATCACATGTCGCACCTGCGGTTCACTGACGACCTCATCTTGGTATCTGAGACCACTGCTGATCTCCAACTCGTGCTGACTGAGTTGCACAAAGTGTCTGCGAGCGTCGGTTTAAATATACACATGTCCAAGACCAAGGTTATGACAAACCTTCCGTCACGAATACCTAATGTCCTAATGTTTATATATATATATATATATATATATATATATATATATATATATATATATATATAAATGTATTCATATTTAATTTCATTTTTTATACTCTTATGTTTATTTTTTCCGCTCCCTCTGGGCTGAATACCAGCGCTGCGTTCCTTCGGCAAATAGCCTAATGCTGAGTTAAGGCCCATTCATCACCACTTTAGCTGAAAACCAGCGCTGCGTGCCTTCGGCAAACAGCCTAATGCTGAGTTAAGGCCCATTCATCACCACTTTAGCTGAAAACCAGCGCTGCGTGCCTTCGGCAAACAGCCTAATGCTGAGTTAAGGCCCATTCATCACCACTTTAGCTGAAAACCAGCGCTGCGTGCCTTCGGCAAACAGCCTAATGCTGAGTTAAGGCCCATTCATCACCACTTTAGCTGAATACCAGCGCTGCGTTCCTTCGGCAAATAGCCTAATGCTGAGTTAAGGCCCATTCATCACCACTTTAGCTGAAAACCAGCGCTGCGTGCCTTCGGCAAACAGCCTAATGCTGAGTTAAGGCCCATTCATCACCACTTTAGCTGAAAACCAGCGCTGCGTGCCTTCGGCAAACAGCCTAATGCTGAGTTAAGGCCCATTCATCACCACTTTAGCTGAAAACCAGCGCTGCGTGCCTTCGGCAAAGAGCCTAATGCTGAGTTAAGGCCCATTCATCACCACTTTAGCTGAATACCAGCGCTGCGTTCCTTCGGCAAAGAGCCTAATGCTGAGTTAAGGCCCATTCATCACCACTTTAGCTGAATACCAGCGCTGCGTTCCTTCGGCAAATAGCCTAATGCTGAGTTAAGGCCCATTCATCACCACTTTAGCTGAAAACCAGCGCTGCGTGCCTTCGGCAAACAGCCTAATGCTGAGTTAAGGCCCATTCATCACCACTTTAGCTGAATACCAGCGCTGCGTTCCTTCGGCAAATAGCCTAATGCTGAGTTAAGGCCCATTCATCACCACTTTAGCTGAAAACCAGCGCTGCGTGCCTTCGGCAAACAGCCTAATGCTGAGTTAAGGCCCATTCATCACCACTTTAGCTGAAAACCAGCGCTGCGTGCCTTCGGCAAACAGCCTAATGCTGAGTTAAGGCCCATTCATCACCACTTTAGCTGAAAACCAGCGCTGCGTGCCTTCGGCAAACAGCCTAATGCTGAGTTAAGGCCCATTCATCACCACTTTAGCTGAAAACCAGCGCTGCGTGCCTTCGGCAAACAGCCTAATGCTGAGTTAAGGCCCATTCATCACCACTTTAATTATCTACTTTTACCTTTTCTTTGTTTTCCTTTTCTATTGTTCCTACTTAATTTTTCTAATTATTTGTATCTTTTATTTTTGTGTGTGTTGAATAAATGTATTTTCTTTCTTTCTTTCTTTAATGTAATCGTGAATAGCTGCCCCTTAGAGGCCGTAGACGAGTACATTTATCTTGGTCATTGTTGGTGACGGATGGAGTGTCTTTGGAAAACTAGAGGACATTTTCAAAGCTCAAATCTCACAAAACCTGATGTGTCCTGCCTAAGAGCGAAGGAGGCCTAACGGGTCTATAGTGAATACTAAACCAATTAAAACTACTACTACTACTTAAGCAATTTAGAATCCAGCGATACCGGGTTCAAAACCTTGGCTCCGCACCAATGACTTTTCTAAGTTATGTGCGGTTTTCCATCGCTCCGTGCTTCGGAGGGCACGTTAAGCTGTCGGTCTCGGCTGTTATTGATTAATAGCAGTCGTTAAGCCATGTCAGAGGCCCTCGGGCGGCTTGACAAACTCTGACATCAGAGACCAGCACTACCTCCTACGACAAACAAATAATTACTCACATACGGTGCCGAAACGTGCATGGCCGCTCACCAAACTGCACATATATAAAATAAGAGTGGCCCAACGAGCTATGGTCATATAGCTGTACCCGCGCCTTTGCCGCGTGTTAATTTCTAATGGTAAAAAGTAACATAAGTGTTATTCCAGGACCAAAAGTGTAACATGTTAAATCATACTCCAAGCTAGATTTTGTTATAGATCTCGATAATAGAATATATTGTACAACGCCATCTGACGAGGAGCAGCGTCTTTTCTATTAGATCAAGTTGTGTTTTCTCCGTATCTGAAAACCAGACGCCGAGTTTGTAAAAAAACGCCGAACTCCACCGCGCGTGCGCCACTTTCTTCGTTAAAGGAATAATGAAAGCTTTTCTTGTTGAAGACAGATTGATAATTTCGCCTATCTAAGAATCAAGAAATAATGGTTGAATTGGCCTCTGCGAGTGAAAGGGAAAAGTTTTCATCTACTGTCTCAAAATAGATAAAATGGTTAATCCACGCAGCGACAGCTAGCTACAAGTGGCGTGAACTAGAAGAAAGGTGGAAACTAAGTGGAGGTATCTGTCGGCAAGTAGCGAACTTCTTAGTGTTGCTATTAATAATTGACGTTCCAGGAATATTTCGGGCTCTGAATAACTTTGGAAGAGGAACGGCTTGTTTAAAAATCCAGAATAGGTCGCATCTTTAAGTTGGCTAACAAATAATAATTACAGAATGCAGCGTTTGATATGTCGAAAATAATTTAAATCTAGAAATCGCTTGCGATGGTCACACCATGGAAGGTTTTGACATAACGCAAAAATCACGTCAAAGTTCCAGAGAAATTCTTTTTTTTGTATGGACTTCTTCGAGTAAACACCGGATGCTGGCTGATATGTACCAAATCTGGCTGGAGGAAAGTGACCAGTATTACTAGGCCGACAAGGTCTACTTTACGAAGCAAATGGCAGAGTTAGTTCTGGATTTTTCGAGATAACCGGAAGTTCAAAGTCTGAGTAGAACGCTACTCGAAGATGCAAAACAAGATAGTATATAAACAAGTGAGAAGCCTGTGGATTGGATTTGGATTTCGGACGTAAAACCGAATTTACTTTACATAGTTGGCACGTAATTAAGATCGACGCAGGCGGCAGAGAAATACGCAGTTACTCTTGTGTGAACAAAACGACCGAGGCACGCTGTCCAGAACGAAGCTGCCCTGTTACAGGCGAAATAAGTATACCAGTGCAAAAGCCAGGTTAGTGTGTTTACCCGTGACTTCAGTTTTGATCCAACGAAATATCTGATTTGATTTTGCACCGCGTCTATCTAAGGCGGGCATCTCGAGTCACATTTGAACACGAAGGAACGTGGGTTTCAGGTTATATCGTGCATCTACGGTCGGCTATTGTCGTCACCACTGCGAGCTGCTGTGCGCGATCACCCGGGGCTCACCACCGTTCGTGAAAGAAGCCGGTCTACGAGGGACTCCAGAAGGACTCCAACACACCACCTGTCCAGTAGAAGATATCACCACCGTTCGTGGTCAAGCAGTAGGAGCTGATCGAGTGGAGTAAGGAGGCGTTCCGCGGCGGTACGCGAGACGACGATACGGCGTCCCAGGAAGCTTCCAGGTTGGTCCACTCCAAATCATTTTGAGTCAGCGAGCTACAGTGTTGTGGGAAGCCTTCGCCTACTTGTGGGTTAATATATTGTTGAAAGATACTTTCTGTCTAATTTCTGTTATTATCAAGATTACTTTCTGATATTATCTAGATACTTTCTGTTTATTTTCTATGTACCTTCTGTCTTAGATTCTGTTTTACTTTCTATTTTAGAGTTTGATTTCCCTCTGGGAAACACAATCATACACACACACACTCTGTTTGCACTAGTTCTCTTTTAATTTAAAACATTCTATGGCAAAGTCAAGAAAATTCCGTTGCGTTGTGACCAATACATGTTAATCTGCTGAGCACAGACTCTCTAAGTTTTATTGGCCAAGGATTCTCCAGTACTATAGTAAATTCATATCATAAAGGCCGAAGTTAAGTACTAGAATTTATATGTTTGAGGAAATTGTAATCACATTTGAGAATTTTGAGTTTTGAGTATTAAGTTAGAAGTATTTCCTAATTATAAGATCTTGCTGTTTATAATTATTTTGATGCAGAACAAACTAAATTAAGTGTAAAATATTTCTTTTTAAATTCCTCAGTAAAGGGGAGAGTACCAATATTCGATAACTAATGTGTGCTTTTTCTATTTTTTGTAATAAAGCCCTTTGTTATTGAATTTACCATCTTGTTTTAATTCCTCGCCTTTACCTGAGAAGGAGGTCCGTTTCTTTAGCCGGGCAACGGCCCTTTCAATGGCGCCCAACTGAATAAATTCACATATATTTTTTCATATTTTACATATATTTTTTTCATTTATTTTTTCTCTTACAAACTGGCGCTCAGGTACAGTGGCGTTCAATGTAAATTGGTTGGTTTTTTCTGCATCATATATAAGAGAGGATTTCTTGTAATAGATAATAGGCACAACGCTTAAAAATAATTACAAGCAAACAGGTGTTTACATGAAAGTATCTTTCAATCTGCCCCGTGGTCACGTGTAATATTACTATGTGAAACTAAACTATAATATCTCTTTGTGTGTTGAACCTATAATACTGTTTGTGTTATTTTGAAAACTTGGTATGTTATTTGACTATTGTAGGAAAAATATTATGTGTATTTAATGGTGATTCATGTGTAATTGATTGTATTTTTTTTTCTATCATTGGATTATGTATTGGTGTGATATTTAAAACAGTATAGATCTGTTAGTGGAGTGACTTATACTTTGTAGGTAGATATGTACCATTTTATTGCAAGTGTGTCACAACACAACAGATATTTTTTTTATATATTTGTTTGACATATCGGTTCCAAAACATTATAGAACAATTTCATTACACAAAACACATACACACATTTTTCCTTCTGTTCATTATATTTTAGGGTTCGCTCAAAATATTTGTGAGGTTCTGTAGATTCTTTTAATTGATTGGTAGTAGATTTTTTTTTTAGGATTTCATTTAACTTTTGTTCATTGTATTTTAGGGGTCAGTAAAATATATGTGAGGTTCTGTAGTTTTTTTTTTTTTGGATCGTTTGTTAATTATTTTTTTAGGATTTCATTATTATTTTAGCACAACAGTATGCAGTAGCACAAATGGAGCACGCCTAATGACGCTATATTCTTTTTTTAAAGATGAGCAGATTTAGTAGGGTTCTATTTGTTTGGCAGGTTTTAAAGTCAACAACCACAAAGACAAGTCCGTCAATTCAAAATCCATAAAGCGGTGATTGGGGGTTAGTGCCGTTCTAAATCTACCTCTATTGTGAAGCATTGAACAATTTCAGGTTCATTGCTTATGTCCAGTTTTGTTTTTTAGTTAGGTTGTGATGTTTTCGTTTGGTTGGATAAATAAGGTTTGTCTAGTTTATTTTTTTAGTTCCATCGGCTAAATCTTTTGTTAAATTTTTGTAATTGTTGATATTTGGTAACCTTTCTTTTTTTACAGTTAGTAACAGTTTTTTTTAGATACGATGGAACTTTGTACATAAGTATATACAGGATGTCGAAATTTTGAGGCACATTTTTATGCGCCATTGTGGTACCGGTGATGACTTGGAGAAGTTTTTTGATCATGAATTGTGGACAACACATTGATCATCCTTTTGTGGATACTGTTGCGTTTGGGTAATGAATAAAGTTAATCCATACACAACATATCTTCTACTTTTCAGACCTTAGTGGTATTGGACATGTCGGTAGATGGTAGTTATAAGAGCTGAGGACAGCTCCATATTTTCAGAGGAGGGGTAGGGCCGCTTGTGCTTTCTCTCGCTCACCTCTCATTGTCAGCGTACGATACACATATTTTGCGTATATACATGAAGAATGACTAATCAGAGAGTATTTTTGTTTTGGTGATCGTATATTATGAGATACATAATGATCGTTTTTTATAGATTCAGTCGTGTTCGGAAAATCGGTGGGGTGGTGCCGGTTACGACGGATCTGGTTTTGTTTTGGTGATCGTATATTATGGGATACATAATGATCGTTTTTTATAGATTCAGTCGTGTTCGGAAAATCGGTGGGGTGGTGCCGGTTACGACGGATCTGGTTTTTTTTTGGCACGCCCTAGTGGTGTGACAAATTTTGTAGCACATATGTCTATGCGCGAATTTCAGGCAAGAATAACCTTAGCCGGGTTAGACTGATGGCCGGATACACGGGTGCGGATGACAACACCTGAACTAAAGAAGCCTGGGTCAAATACATGGATTTTTCTTGAAGGTTTTTTGTGGAGAGTATAGAAAAACCCTGGACCGCATATGGTTGCGTGAACATCTGTCCCGGGGAAGGCTCATTACTAGGAGATGATTTCTGGAATAATAGAGAAAGAAAGATATAATGGGTAGTCCAATAATATTTTGTACATATTTTCTTTGTTAGTTTTATTTTTCATGGCGAGCAGGGTCAGACCTAACCCTGGACCGCATATGGTTGCGTGAACATCTGTCCTGGGGAAGGCTCATTACTACGAGATGATTACTGGAGTAATAGAGAAAGAAAGATTTTATGGGTAGTCCAATTATTATTTTTTAGGTATATTTTTGGTGATTTTTTTTGTTGTATTGTTATTAGCTGGCGAGTTTTGCAGGGTAAATTTGGTTTAGATTCTCAGGTTTTGGTTTCTTGTTTTAGGTTTAGCTCAGCCAACTTAGAATTTTTGTGTTAGAATATAGGATTAGCCCGGACGAGACAGGTTTTTTTTTTTTGATGTGTAGAACATTGGTCCTGGCAGTTGGAATAAAAAAGGAATGGCAATCTCGATAAGGTAAAAATGTATAGAATTGGGGTAATCACTCATGTGACATTTACTAAACGATTTAAAGTACATTATTTGTGTCAATGTTTGGCATGTTACTTTGATCGAAATTTAACAGTAAACTTTAGTGACTGGCTAGGTAGTTGGATATTTTTGTTCAGGCATATTATGTTATTTTATTTAGAAACATATTTGATCCTAGTCCAGCATGTTATTTTTTTTTAGTTTTTATCAAACGAGCGCAGAGGCGGTTTAGACTGGTGACCTCTTTAAACTCAAGCCTAGAAACTAGTTAACCAAACAGAGGCGGTTTTTTCTGGTGACCTCTATAAATGAAAAGCCTAAAACCAGTAAAAGCGCGAAGAGGCGGATTTCCTGGTAACCTCTATAATAAAAAGCCTAATTACCAGTAACAGAAATTCTAAAGCGGGTTTTCCACTCGATACTTTTCTTTACAAGGGGATAGGGGGTATGAATGTTTTACCAAATGTAGCATAAGTCTTAACAGCTAAATGTTCGGTACTGTGTCTATATAGGTTGTTTAAAAGGAAAGTGAATGCTCACAATTAGGTGTGTAGCAGGACTTATGGTATGAAAGAAGGATATATAGCGACTTACTTACTGACTATACCAGATTTGTAGTGATTGATTTTTGTCAGAGATTTTGTAAATAAAAGGAGTGCAATGTAAATGTATAAATTTTTTGTTTCCACAAATAGATTCACCCGAATAGATTGGCATTATAACAAAATGATTAGGAAACATATAAGAGGAAATATGCTAAATTAGAGATCTTGATAAATATATTGTACCCGGTTGAAATGTCACATGAATGAAGGAGACAGGAGGAGAAGGGACTTAGTGCATAGGTTAATTTCTTTTTTTTTTTTTTTAGAAAGGTTTGTTGGTAAAATTTTAGTTCCAGGATTGAAATTATTGTTAACTTTCGGCCTGCGCCTGCAGCAGTGAACTTAGAACTGCGATATTCTGTTGGGGAATTTGGTCATATTTTTTTTTGTTTTCATTCTTCGTTAAAGTTTGCGTTTCAGAGTTTGTTTGATTCAATATATTTTGTTTGGGGATTTACAATATACCCAAAAAGGTCCAGGAAGTTTTTTTTGGTTTCCACATTGTCAATGAGTTTTTTTTTTTTTTTAGTCTGGTTCTGTTTGCTTTTAAATCTCTTATTGAAATAGTTCCAGTTGACTGTTATCGCTGAGGGCAGCGAGTGTTTCACATTGGCATGTGAAACTTTGGCAGGAGAGGGTGTATTGTAACATGTTAAATCATACTCCAAGTTAGATTTTGTTATAGATCTCGATAATAGAATATATTGTACAACGCCATCTGACGAGGAGCAGCGTCTTTTCTATTAGATCAAGTTGTGTTTTCTCCGTATCTGAAAACCAGACGCCGAGTTTGTAAAAAACGCCGAACTCCACCGCGCGTGCGCCACTTTCTTCGTTAAAGGAATAATGAAAGCTTTTCTTGTTGAAGACAGATTGATAATTTCGCCTATCTAAGAATCAAGAAATAATGGTTGAATTGGCCTCTGCGAGTGAAAGGGAAAAGTTTTCATCTACTGTCTCAAAATAGATAAAATGGTTAATCCACGTAGCGACAGCTAGCTACAAGTGGCGTGAACTAGAAGAAAGGTGGAAACTAAGTGGAGGTATCTGTCGGCAAGTAGCGAACTTCTTAGTGTTGCTATTAATAATTGACGTTCCAGGAATATTTCGGGCTCTGAATAACTTTGGAAGAGGAACGGCTTGTTTAAAAATCCAGAATAGGTCGCATCTTTAAGTTGGCTAACAAATAATAATTACAGAATGCAGCGTTTGATATGTCGAAAATAATTTAAATCTAGAAATCGCTTGCGATGGTCACACCATGGAAGGTTTTGACATAACGCAAAAATCACGTCAAAGTTCCAGAGAAATTCTTTTTTTTGTATGGACTTCTTCGAGTAAACACCGGATGCTGGCGGATATGTACCAAATCTGGCTGGAGGAAAGTGACCAGTATTACTAGGCCGACAAGGTCTACTTTACGAAGCAAATGGCAGAGTTAGTTCTGGATTTTTCGAGATAACCGGAAGTTCAAAGTCTGAGTAGAACGCTACTCGAAGATGCAAAACAAGATAGTATATAAACAAGTGAGAAGCCTGTGGATTGGATTTGGATTTCGGACGTAAAACCGAATTTACTTTACATAGTTGGCACGTAATTAAGATCGACGCAGGCGGCAGAGAAATACGCAGTTACTCTTGTGTGAACAAAACGACCGAGGCACGCTGTCCAGAACGAAGCTGCCCTGTTACAGGCGAAATAAGTATACCAGTGCAAAAGCCAGGTTAGTGTGTTTACCCGTGACTTCAGTTTTGATCCAACGAAATATCTGATTTGATTTTGCACCGCGTCTATCTAAGGCGGGCATCTCGAGTCACATTTGAACACGAAGGAACGTGGGTTTCAGGTTATATCGTGCATCTACGGTCGGCTATTGTCGTCACCACTGCGAGCTGCTGTGCGCGATCACCCGGGGCTCACCACCGTTCGTGGAAGAAGCCGGTCTACGAGGGACTCCAGAAGGACTCCAACACACCACCTGTCCAGTAGAAGATATCACCACCGTTCGTGGTCAAGCAGTAGGAGCTGATCGAGTGGAGTAAGGAGGCGTTCCGCGGCGGTACGCGAGACGACGATACGGCGTCCCAGGAAGCTTCCAGGTTGGTCCACTCCAAATCATTTTGAGTCAGCGAGCTACAGTGTTGTGGGAAGCCTTCGCCTACTTGTGGGTTAATATATTGTTGAAAGATACTTTCTGTCTAATTTCTGTTATTATCAAGATTACTTTCTGATATTATCTAGATACTTTCTGTTTATTTTCTATGTACCTTCTGTCTTAGATTCTGTTTTACTTTCTATTTTAGAGTTTGATTTCCCTCTGGGAAACACAATCATACACACACACACTCTGTTTGCACTAGTTCTCTTTTAATTTAAAACATTCTATGGCAAAGTCAAGAAAATTCCGTTGCGTTGTGACCAATACATGTTAATCTGCTGAGCACAGACTCTCTAAGTTTTATTGGCCAAGGATTCTCCAGTACTATAGTAAATTCATATCATAAAGGCCGAAGTTAAGTACTAGAATTTATATGTTTGAGGAAATTGTAATCACATTTGAGAATTTTGAGTTTTGAGTATTAAGTTAGAAGTATTTCCTAATTATAAGATCTTGCTGTTTATAATTATTTTGATGCAGAACAAACTAAATTAAGTGTAAAATATTTCTTTTTAAATTCCTCAGTAAAGGGGAGAGTACCAATATTCGATAACTAATGTGTGCTTTTTCTATTTTTTGTAATAAAGCCCTTTGTTATTGAATTTACCATCTTGTTTTAATTCCTCGCATTTACCTGAGAAGGAGGTCCGTTTCTTTAGCCGGGCAACGGCCCTTTCAAAAGTAGCTATAAACTACTATAAAGTATATTATAGTATATTTCCTCAAAGTTCGTTCAGTATCAAATCGTTTTTTTAATCGATTGCTTGGCTTCTACACATTGGGCTGAGATTACAAGTAGGTACACCAGTTTTTACGTCAAACCCTAAGCTATTTAACACTGAAAACCACGTCGCATTCGGTCCAGTAGTTTTTACATGATGCGCGAACAAATAAACAAACAAACAGACATGCACGATTTTTAAAAACTTTATATTCTTGTTCAGTACAGACTTTTTGGTACTTACAGGTTCTTCTTCCTTTTCTCTCCAATTTTTTTCTGCTTGCTTCTCTTCTTCATCACTGGATTCTTCACTTTCACCCTCTTCTCCCTCATCCATATCAAATGATAATGCTTGGATCTGTAATTTAAAAATGCTATGAAGTTTTTTAAGTGTCGCAAAAACGGGATTTTCATTTTTTTTTCGGCAACAGATTGATAAAAATCGTCGTCCAAATCGTGTCAAAATCGGACCAAGTTTTTAGTTTGAACACATAACCGTTCCTTTGCTTCACCTTATTTGGGTAAAAATATATAGCCTATGACACTCTTGCGATGAAGACGAATCGATTGATACCTTACTTGTCAAAATCGGACCAATAGGGGCAATACCAGTACGTAGTATTATTAAATATAGAAGAACAAAAACAGCTTAATTATGTCATGGTGAAGAAACTTAAATGGAAATTGGCCGGACATACACTCGAACCCAAGAGATACGCTAAGAAAAAGAGGAAGACCGTTCAAAACGTTAGATGATGAGATAAAAGTAGTAGGGAAAAGAGCTGGGAACAGACACGCATAAACACTGTTGGACTTTGTCAACAATGGACAAACAGATGAAGTGTTGAGGATTTATTATTATAGTAGTGTATAATGTTGTTAATTTAACTTAATTTTTATATAATGTAAGTGTATTTATTTATTTGTATTGAAAGTTTAATTAGGATAATTTTTATCCCGAAACAATTAAGTATTCTCGCAGGATAGAGGTTGAAAGTTATTTAAAAGAACACATATCACGCTGAAACTACTGGACGGATTTTGATGTAACTTGGCACAGTCAAAGTTTATATTATGTGTTAAAATTAAGGATACTTTTTATCCCGAAAATATTAAGGGTTCCTGCGGGATAGGGGTTCAAAGTTATGTTAATTTGGAAGTAATAAAAATAATTCATCCGTTTATAAAACTGTTGCCGTAATTTCATGCTTCTCTCCACGAAGCAGACTGGCGCAGTGGAAGCATGTTAGGCCCGTAAACCAGAAGTCCGTGGATCGAAATCATGCGCTTCTAGAAATAGTTTGCTTCATATTTATAAGCATTTACATATTTTGTTGCATATTTCGAAAATATACATCTACACAACGCTCATGACGTCAGAGACCGTGTTGGCGTCGGGTATGTTTTGAAATCCAGAAAGCGAAAATGTATTCTTCGAAAATATACCTTTACTCAACATTTATAACGTCACTGACCTAGCTGAGATCGGCTATACATTCGAATTTAAGATTTCATTGAAGACATTCGATTTTATTTTGAAAATATACCTCCCGTCCATTCAACGCTACCGCAACATAGATAGATTTCTGTCAACAACCTTCAGTGGCGACCCGAAATGGCTGTGATAGGTTAAAAGACGAAGGCGGGAGATAGGTTCTCAAGGCATCACGCTTAGAGGGCCTAAAACGAGTATATATTAGAGTATAGCACAATGGAGTATAGGCTAAATACATCTTTTTATTGTTCCGCCCAGTAGGTGAAGGGAATCTATACTTGTAATCAAGCAATATGAACGAAAAAGTCGCTATAATGAAGATAATTAAACAAAATATAAATATGGTCTAGGGTACTTAAAATAAGATACTGTTACAGAATGTAACATTTTTTAAAATCGTTTGGTAGTTTCTTTGTCTGTTTGTTTGTTCGTGTATCACGTAAAAACTACTGGACAGATTGCAGTGCGGTTTGCACTGTTTGATAGCTTAGGGTATGATTTAAAAACTGGGGTACTTAGTATCTCAATCCAATGAGAAAATCATGATAATGGCTGAATTAATTTTGATAAAATGTTGGTATATTGGTATTTTAGGTCCTGGAATAGCACATCTTTAGAGCACTTTTAACCGAGAGAAATTACAACGTGAGGGAAATCGCGGGCACAGCTAGTCCACTCATAATAGAGCAAAATTTACCAAAAAGTCTGTAAAAAAAGAAAAAAAGAAAAGCTACTGAACAAGAAAATAATATTTTTTTAAATCATGTTTGTCTCTATGTATGTATGTTTGTTAGCGCATCACGTAAAAACTACTAGACCGATTGTGATGCGGTTTTCACTATTGGACTATTAACCGGGGTACTTGGTACCTTAATCCGATTATTAGATGCCGAGTAATCGATAAAAAAAGTATTTGACGGCTAAACGAATTTTGAAGAAATTTAGTATATTGTACTTTGTAGGTACTTTTGGAATAACACGTATGAGTTACTTTTAAATGAAATGACCACGGGGGCATAGCAATAGGTACAGCTAGTATTTAAATAATTCTTTCAGTTGGAGTGACACATACAAATATCATTTGAGAAGGCCAAAAACTTGATTTCATCAGATCTCACCTTGGATCTTTATTTGGATAGAGAACTGTTGCTAATATGCGACTCATCAGAGTATGGATTAGGAGCGATAATTGCCCATGTCATGGATGACGGTGTAGATGATGATGATGGCCAGTGATGATGGCATCTCGGACAATGCAACCACATGAAAGAGAATATAGTCAAATTGATAAAGAAGCTCTAGCCATTATGGTTGGGCTCACCAAGTTCCATGATTTCTTAGCGGGCCGTAAATTCTGTATTATCACTGACCATATACCACTAGTAGGATTGTTCAATCCTATGAAACCGATCCCAGACCAAATTTCTCCAAGGATACTATGATGGTCCTTGAAGTTAGGCGGTTACGATTACACCATTAAACACAGGTCTGGAAAGGCAATCGGTAATGCTGACGCTCTCAGTAGATGGACTGCACCTACAGCATCGGGATCGACCGAGGAGTCCCTGAAGGAAGTTTTGTTGCTGGAAGAATGTCCGGAGGGCTGGGATTTAGATGCGACTAGAATAGCAGTGGAAACAAAGAGGGATTCAGTGCTATGGAAATTCATGTTCCACGCACTGCATGGTTGGCCCCCCCGTAATAGTGACCCAAGGTTACAACCGTATTGGACTCGTAGAGAGGCCCTTTCACATAGTAAAGATTGTTTACTGTGGTGCAACAGTGTCATCGTACCAGCGTCCCTCCAACATGAAGTACTACAATTATTACATACCCCACATGCGGGGATCTTCCAAACTTAGGCGTATGCTAGAGGTTATGTTTGGTGGGCAGACATGGACAGACAAATTGAAACAATTGTGGCTGAGTGTGAACAATGCCAGTTAGTAAGGAACAATCCACCAAGAGACCCGCAGACCTGGATTGCAAATGAAAAGCCTTGGAGCCGTTTACATATGGATTTTGCTGGCCCTTTTCAAGGAAAGACATTCTTGGTGGTAATTGACAGCCATAGTAAATGGATTGAAGAAATTGTCACCTCAATGAGCAGTGGGGCTTTTATTACCATATTAAGGAAATTTCATCTCAAGGATTGCCGGAAGTTTTGGTGTCTGACAATGGTAGGGCCTTCCGCTCGTCGGAATTTGACGCTTTTTTGAAGGAAAATGGCATAAGGCACCTGTATTCTCCTCCATACCAACCTGCCACAAACGGCCAAGTAGAAAGGGCCGTTCAGACATTCAAAAACAAACTGAAAAATTAGAAAGTTCTCAGATGCCATGGAGTGAGAAAATGGCAATAGTTCTGTTTTACCTTACGACGGTACCTAACAGCTCCACCAATAAAACTGCAGCAGAGATGCTTAACAGAAGGAAGTACAGAGCTGCCATAGAATATACCGTCACGGGCAGATACCCAGTTAGAAGCAATGTCACAAAATCCACCAACCAGATCCTTCCAGATTGGTCAGCCCATACTGATACATATGTATGGGCCTGGAGAGAGGTGGCAGAGGGCCACTGTGGATGCTATAGAGGGACCAAGTGCATATAAGGTAAGGACGGAAGGTGAAGAGCTACACCGCCGACACGCCGACCAGATTTTGGAGCGCACTGCACGCCCTGACGCAGTGATTGATTAACGGCGCCCATCATGGGACCATCCAGATGATTTGAATATCCAAAGGCCTTCTGAGGAAGTGCCGATTGAAATACCAGACTCTCAGCTATGGCCAGATATCATTGGCATACCTGATTCTTGAATGTATTATTTAGAATTTAGTGATTGTTTTAGTTTAATGTTTTGCTTAAATTTTCATGTCTTTGTTCATATCAAAATCCTCAAAAGTTCTTTGATTTTTGTTATTGTCAATTAATTTAATAAATGTTCTTCCTGAATTATTATTAGTGGAAGGTATGTTATGTATGTAATATGCGTGATTTAGATTCATTAATTTTAATAATGTGGGTACATACTTATGTTTTGGTTCTATGAAATAAATTAGTTTGCTTCTTGTATTCAAATATGGCGTATTCTTTTTGATAACTTGGATTAAATTATTGCAATTTTTGTAGGGATCTGTAACTTTTTGTAAAATAAAATACTGCCCATGTTACTCGCTGATACTGTAGCTTTCTATCACTAAAATAACTTTTGAAAAAGGGTTCATTATTTTTTGAGTTTATCCATTACAAACAATCAAATCTTTCCTCTTTGTAATATTTGTGTAGATAATGTTTTCATTGAGTGTGTTCCCATCATTATTGCTCTATGTTGCAGTTCAATGTTCACTAAAGTTTTTGTTCTAGAAGGCCAAACATTTTGGATCACTTGGCTTTCAAGGATCACCCATACTATCCATATCCATACTAGGGTTGTAAAAGCGAATGTAAATCCATCTCTCTGTTTGTTATCTTTTCACAACTAAACGGCTGAACCAACTTTAATGAAATTTGACATGGAGAAGCTTTGAGTTTGTTGTTTGGGGCTGTTTGTTTTTAATAGAATGCTAAGTTTATAATAATAATACAATCGGGACAATTCACACCAATTACCTAGCCCCAAACTAGGATACCCTGTATTATAGGTACTAGACAACAGATAAACATACACAGATATGAATATTACATTCTTGACTCAGTAACAAACATTTCTGCTCATCAAAAAAATGATTGCACTTAGCAGGATTCAAACCTGTGATTGTTGGCTTCGAAGTCAGGGTCACTTACCATTCGGCCAACCGGCTGTCACTTAATAAGAAGTCTTCAGGTAAAGTTTGTAACAAAGTGCCTCAGTCTATGGAGCTTGGAGAGTATTGCGCTTCAGCATTCCTTAATGTACAACAAACCTTCAATCGTGTTTGGCATAGAAACTATTGTGCAAGATTAAGACATATCTACCTCACAATCTATACAGACTGTTGGAGTCATACCTCACAGGTTGTTTGTTCCAGGTTCGAGAGTCAGACAGTTATTCAGAATTCCATGAAATACTAGCCGGAGTCCCTCAGGGCTCAGTTCTGGGTCCTGTGCTCTACAAAATATTTACAGCAGATATACCACAAACACCCAACGCAACAATTGCAACTTTTGCAAATGACTCTGCAATACTGACCTGTAGCAAATACCCTACAGAAGCATCTAGAAGTTTCCAAAGAGCACTTGACCTGGTGGACAAATGGCTACATAAATGGCGAATCACTGCTAGTGCATCAAAGTCAACTCAAGTGACATTCACTTTGAGACAAGGCAATTGCCCGTCTGTGAAGTTGGGAGATAGAGATTTGCCATTGTGTGAAATACCTGGGAATGCCCTTAGATAGAACGCTCACTTGGAGGACACACATTGAGGCAAAGAGAGACCAGGATAGGCACAAATTTAGAAATCTGCAATGGCTTTTGAGAAGAAAATCTAAGTTATCATTAGAAAACAAACATCTGGTATATAAAGTTATGATAAGGCCGATATGGACATATGGGATACAACTATGGGGCAGCGCTGCTATACTTATATCCATCCTAAAGACGCTGGCTAATGCTCAGAACTACATGAGCATTTAAAAGTTTCCACAATAAAGAAAAACCTTGAGTTTGGAGAGAAATCAAACAAAAAGAGACTCTCAGTTCATTCAAACCAAATGGCGGTAAATCTACTGCAGCCCAACACAGATAAACACCTGAAAAGGCATAATATCCTGGAAAGACGCTTATGATAAAAGCAATCTCTTCTGTGCTGGGTTCAATTGAGCCCTGCATATAATGCAAAAATGAAGTCAACATATCTGTTCATAGCCTGGTCAAGCTGATTGCAGATCAAAAAAGGTAAAGTTTTAACTATAGAATATAAAAAGTTCTTTAGTTTTTTTTTATTTATCTTCTTGGTAAAATATTAGGAATCTTATCCAAAAAACCACAGAATAACAAGTTTTTTTCAACTTATACATTTCATTTTTGATACCTTTGCTATGTAACATGTGTGTAATGTACAACATGGACGTGGAAGTTTAGAAGGGAAAGAAAGCGAGCGTAGCAAGCCTTCGAGTTTTTTAAGGCTTAAAAATCAATCTATGTTAATCGTTAGCGTTAGCCCTTGGGCCATCCCTGCCGTTACTTAACCTTGGCAAAAGCTAGTATGTAAATATAAGGTCAAGTATCTTATTTTGAGTTCAGACTGCATTCCATTAATTTGATGTTTATTTACCTGTCTCTTCTGTTTATTTTTTTGGGCTTGTTTTGCTTCAATCTCTTTCTGCCTCTCTTTCTCCTTCTCTGCTTTCTTCTGTGCAAGCTTTTTCTCTCTTTCCTTTACTATGTGTTCTTGTTTAGCTTTCATCTCATCGAGGGTCACAAGACCTATGGTGGAACTTTTCAATTGTTGTTCTACAGCATCATAGTGAGTAGCGAACTTATTTTCTATGTTTTCTATCTTCAAGTCTTCCTCTATTTTCTTCTTTCTGAGCTCAATTTCTTGTTGAGCTTTCTCTCTCTTCTTCATCAGGTGCATGGCTCTGCCAGCTTCCGATGCTGCTCCTTTGTAGTGAGCCATGGTTGCGGAATGGGAGCTCAACTCAACTGTTGTGTTTATTGAGAACACACAATGGCAAAAACACTGCAGAGTTCAAACTTTCTCCACTTGTAACTCTTCAGAATTTCACTCTGACAAACGGTTAATATAAAATTTCCAGGCCTTCTCCAGGAAATAAATACATAGCGCAAGAAATAACACAAAAATTATAATATTTGCTAAAATACAAATTACAATCTTTTTTTTTTTTTTTTTTTTATTGCAATTGTCTTTTTGACATTTCTGCCAGAGTCATGTAGCTTCGCGTCAAAAAGTTTATAAATAATTTACTAGTACAGGAAATTTAGGAAAGCCAAACAAGACCACATTAATATGCTGAATTTTATAAACTTAGGAGAACTATCTACATAAATGAATTAAATATATATAAATACATATGTACTATAATTTATAAAACTACAATATACACAAATACTTATTAAAGTTTCAGATTATTTAATGAAAGGAATTGAACTAAAGACATAAATTTTACGACTATTGGATGATAAAAGTTCTGTTATATGAGTTGGCCACATTCAAATATTGAAGAATCTTTAATATGAATCTTTTGCAAACTAGTAGGGATGCAACAGTGACCCAGCCTCATACGAATGATTAAAGATGTAAAAAGCTTGCTGAAGTGTCACCGTGCAAACCATGGTTTACTAGGGATATCAGGCTGAATTCTAGCAAAACCATAACCTTTGCTAGAAGATCTCCAGTTTATACACCAAGAATTGAATAAATATTTTTTTGGTAGGCAAATAAGGTCCTGGCTATAATTTATAAAAGGAATCTTATCGCCACAAGAAACTGCTTCCTTGGCCACTCTATCGACACGCTCATTACCAGAGAGACCAACATGCCGAGGCACCCAGGCAAGAACTACGTCTAAGCCTACGGAGACATTCAGAAATAGACTTTTTTGAAATGAAGTAAGATTGGATAAAATTTAGAAGAAAATGGATTAGAAAGCAAAGATTGGAGGAAACTACGTGAATCTGAGAAGATAATACGACGAAGTTTAAAGAGAAGGACATATTTAACCGCTTCAAGGATAGCCAGACATTCACCGGTGAACACTGATGACTTAGGAGGACACTTAACTTTAATTGGACAATGTCGAATTGTGCATGGAAAACACCACAGCCAACACATCCAACTGGCGATAATTTTGAGGCATCTGTGAATATTGTATGCCAACCAAGCCAATCCCTGTGCAAGATCTCTCGAAAATGCTCATTAGCATAAAGGTCACCTTTGCAGATATCAAACTCTAAAATTATTTGCGGATGAAAGGTAACAATATCGTAATCAAAATAAAAAAATTGGGAGTTTTGGAGACCGATATGTAGGGTCTTTAAGGGATTTATAAACCATGAAACTTTTGAGAAACAGAGGATGGTGTTTACATCTCTAATAACGGGAGGTGTGAACGTGTAGATAGAGAAGTTAAAGCTTGGGTATAAGAGGATGATTAGAAAATTGAATAAAACGAAAGAAGAATCTGTTGGCAAGAAATTGTCGGCGACGATGGAGAGGAGGATCAACACACTCCACCTGGAGTGCATTGATTGGAGAGGACTTCATCGCACCTGCAATAACCCGAGGTGACTTTGACTGAATTAAATCAAGTTTTCTTAAGCCAACCCTGCAAGCAGGATCAAGCAGAAAAGTACCATAATCTAAAGCGCTACGAATTATAGCGTTATATAAAAGTTTAAGACTAAAAGGATGAGCACCCCACCATACTCCCGACAGACACCTTAAAATGTTCAGATTCCTCTCACACTTATTTGCAATATATTCACAATGCAAACGTCCAGACAACTTATTGTCCAACAAGAGACCGAGGAATTTTACGGACTCTTTAACTGGAATTCTGCTCTCATTAACAGTAATGTTTATATCAGGAAGATTTCTTTTACGAAAAAGGATAACGATATTACTCTTAGAAAGCGAATGATCCAAGCCATTTTTATGAAGCCAAACATTTAAATATTCAAGGGACAGGGAAATACAGTTACTAGCATCATTAATGTTATGATGAGTACTATACAAAAGAATGTCATCCGCATATTGAAGAATGCGGCAGAGACCAATTGAAGATTCTAGATCATATGTATAGACGTTATAAAGGAGAGGACTGAGGACAGAGCCTTGAGGTAATCCCCGCCATATGGTCCTAGTTGCAGAAATCGAGGGGTCACTACAGTGGAGGAATATGTATCTCTCTGAAAGAAGGTTCATTACAAAATTACTTATCTTTACTGGAATTTTCAACCGACTAAGCTTATTTTTGAGAAGGGAAAGCTGAACATTATCATAGGCTGCAGAAATATCTACACCAACAACAGATTCATTCCAAGTAAAGGCAAGTCTTATATCGGTAGTAAATATACCCAGGCTATCCATAGTGCTCTTGCCCTTTCTAAAGCCATACTGAGACTTTGCAAGAAGCTCATGACTTTCCAGGAACCACTCAAGGCGGTTCTTTATTAAGTGTTCACCAAGTTTAGCCAAAACTGAAGAGAGAGCAATAGGGCGGTAAGAATTAGGATCTACCGGATCTTTATCAGGTTTAAGAATAGGGATGATGAATTGAGATTTCCAAGTAACTGGAACATATCCAGAATCAAAAATAATATTAACAAGAGATAAATAATATATATGAAGGCGGACGTTAGCTTTAGAAAGAAAAGAATACGGATCGCCATCCATACCGGGGGCTGAGTCTCTGACTGATTTCAAAACTATTTCTAATTCTTTTAAAGAAAACGGTTGGTCTAATGTTTCAATAGATGAAGGATTAGAAAGAGATGGTAGTTCTGAAGGAAGAGGGCAATATTGAGGGGCTAATTTGTGTTCGCGACGACACTAAACAACTTAAGACCTAGAACATAAGTGACGCCGCGAGACAACACTTCCGACTTCCGCCTCTGCTATACAGTCCACTAATCGACTGATGGCTGGCCGAGCGGTGGCGCTCAGGAACAATTTGTCCATGAAGGAGTCAGTCCAAGCCTGGGATGGGCAACAACTTCGATGAGGAGGACACCACGAACGACTATACCTATGGATCTTCTTCCATATCAAAGAAGCAGGAGTGTCGAGGCCAATGCTAGTGCAAAAACCTTTCCAGCTATCACGTTTCTTATTATGAAAGAGGCGTTTAGATTTTGCGATTACTTTATTTAATTCAGATAAATTTTCACTAGTCATAGCCATACAAAAGGTGAATTCAGCAACCTTACGAGATTTAATTGCTTCAGTACAGTCTTTATCCCACCACGGAGGAGATGGAATTTTATTCGAATAAGGGTTTTTAATAGGGGAAAGACCCATTAGCACACTCTAACAAACTGTGCACAAGCGCATCAGAACAAGATCTTATATTGTAAGAATTGATGACAGGTAATTTAGGAGAATTTATATCAGTGAGTTCATTAAATTTGGCCCACCCTGAACTATTATTGTCTATGGCATATTTAATTATAGAAGATTTTTTATTTATAAGAGGAGGATTTCTAGAAGCAGTACGTGGACATTTTTGTGAAATATTTATAAGAATGGGAAAATGGTTACCACCATAAGAAGAAGGAAGGACACACCAAGACATAAGTGAAGCAAGTTCAGGAGAACACCAAGACAGGTCCACTGCACTAGGGTATTCATCTGGCCGAGATCTTCTAGTCGGGGAACCGTCATTTAAAATACAGAGATTAAGATGATCTAAGGAATCCAATAAAAAGATCCCAGGTAAATCCGACAAACCACAACCCCATATAGAGTGATGACAATTCAGATCACCCAAAACTAGAAGAGGCTTAGGAAGAGAATTTAAAACAGAAATAAAAAAAAAGAAATTGCTATGAAAAAAGTGATAATCCGATTGTAACCAAGTTCTGTAATTGGGCCACCGGAGTTAGTGAACGACTTTGGACGTCCACATACAACAGCAGTGCGATTACGTAATGTTGATCACAACGGTTTCAAGCCGTCAAATTCAATAATGCTTTGCGATAGAGTCGATTTTGCTATGAAAAAAGTGACAATCTGATTGAAGCCAAGTTCTGTGGTCGGGCCCCTGACAACTGTCAAGTGTCAGTTTCATACTATTCCTCCCCTCCACTACTATTTTTCGGATGACCCAGGCGAATGCCCGATGACGACGTGAACGATTTTCGTGCGTCCTCGAACGTGTAAGTGACAAATCACTTCTTGTTTTATGGCATTTGTGGAGTTGAACGGGCCCATAGGTTCAGTGGCCCAATTCCATAACTTGGCTACAATCGGATTATCACTTTTTACATAGCAAATTCGACTCTATCGCAAGGCATTAGTGGTTGCGAAACTGAGAATTCGATTGAAGCCAAGTTATGGAATCGGGCTGCAGTAAATTGTATACCACAATTACCACAAACAAGGGCTGCGTTCGAGATGATGATTCGGTGTTGTGGGCAGTTTCGAAATGTACATTTGTAACAAGCCGTTTTCTTTGAACATTTTCAACACATAGGTCATTTTTGCAACTTTTGACACTACCCCTGCGTTCGAGATGATGAGATGGCGTTGTGGGCAGTATCAAAAAGTACATTTTTAACAAGCCATTTTCTTTGAACATTTTCAACACTTTTGTCATTTTTGCAACTTTTGACACTTCCAATCCTTTCCAAACTGAATGAAAAACGACCCTATCCCTGACAAAATAAAGTCAATTTTCCTATGTCAACATGTCATCGAAACATGCAAAACATAATGATGAGGTGATCGAAAACGTTCAGAACTCTAATTTCGCCCACAAATGTCCAAAGGGAACGCCAAATGTGTTCATATTTAGCGTTTTTAACAGTTATTTTCGCCATTTGCTACAAAATAAACGGCCCTCAAGGAGACAACCAAACAGTATACAATTATTTGGAATATACTACCAATACCACCGTAGCACAGTACTTATATAGTCTTTACAACACTATACACTACAACACTTTTTCTTTGACCTTAGACAGATTGGTTGTCGTGCCACTTGTGAGATAGAACCTTGGAGGATACATTACTATGGAGCGCGTTTACTCGGGTGCGAACAGGGGCCCGACCACATAACTTAGCTTCAATCGGATTGTCAGTATCGATATCACTAATGCCTTGCGATAGAGTCGAAATTGCTATGAAAAAAGTGATAATCCGATTGTAACCAAGTTCTGTAATCGGGCTGCTGTAGGCACAGGGGCCCAATTACAGAACTTGGTTACAATCGGATTATCACTTTTTTCATAGCAATTTCGACTCTATCGCAAGGCATTAGTGGTTGCGATATTGAGAATTCGATTGAAGCCAAGTTATGTAATACGGCCACAGATGTGGACCAACAGCACATATCCTTTCTAAATGTACATTTCGAAACTGCCCACAACGCTATCTCATCATCTCGAACGCAGGGATTGAGTCAAGTCAATTGTCAAGTCAAAATAAAAAAAAAAACACAATTTGATTTCGCGGACATTTGCGCGGTTGTGTGGTTGCCGGTTATTTTGTTTAGAAATAAATGATATTTGTAATTGAAGTCTTACTTACCTATTATGGAGGAAACAATTTTAGTTCCGTCACCTAATTGGTTTTTGGTATCAATATTAGGGGCTGCTAAAGATGGCTGGTTGGTGTACGGTGGCCCTGGCAAGATCCTTATTGTTTTGGAGCCGTTACCCTCCGAATATGAAGGAGTGATCGACAGCAAGCAGCGGTACAAGGCGCACGTGGTCAATAAAACCCACAAGGAAAGGTAAGCTACAGATACACTAGCGAAATAATCCAAAATAATAACTTACATGTGCTCCTTTTTTGTTTCCCGATTTTTCATCAATACCTTGTTTTTGATACCCTACCGTACATTTTTTCAGTTAAATTGTACTAAAACGGCTTAGTTCTGCTTTTATTTGTATATAATCTCAACAAGATGATGGATTCAGCATGTTTTTCTTTGTCATCTAGGGTGGTCAGCGTAGATATCTCCCCTGATTGGCCAGAGAAGAGGCACTTCATCTCAGGAAGCCATGATGGAGGTGTCAAGGAATGGGCCCTTGTACAAGTGGACAATGGATGGACCACTAAAGACATTCATTCTCATGAAGTACACTTTAGTGAAAAGGAGGTAGTTTGAACAATACTCTTGCAATAAATCTTGCATTGAGACATATTTTAGTCGAACTCGAATTTAAAACAATTTATAAAAACACACGGGAAGTTGAAAAAAAGTAAAATGCATGGATTTGATATTTTCATATTATTTTAATCAAAATCATGTTTTTTTTATCTTTAATAGGGAACGCTACAGATGTCCCTTTTCAACAGATAGAAAATAAAAACGACACAGTCAAGGTTATTTTTTTAATAATCGACTAGAATCAAAATAAATTCTCACAAAAATCGTGATCTTTAAAAAATATTTATGGAAAATCTAGAGCATTGAGGTAAAATATAAAGATACTATTGTGTTGCTACATGTTATTACTAGTAACCTAGATAAAATAAAGAGCCCTAAATTCGATAACTTTTAATTAAATTGAAAACATGTTTGGCTTGCAACTACAGATTCATGCCGCAATCGGGCTTTAATTATTTTGCTAAAATAAAGAAGCTTTATTCATACGAATGATGTAATTGATAGAGGTTGAAACAACAATAATTTTAATATATAACACATGTAATCACATAAACTTACGGCATATTTGCTGAATTTTCAAAATATTTCAAAGTTATCTGTTTTTTTCTCCCGAGCATGGTCACAGTTTTTTTATTTAAAATTTGGAATGACTCTTTTTGTTGGACTTTGTCATTAAATTGGATTGCCACAAGATTAAACAAGTACCAGAAACCAAATAAAGAGCATTTACACCACCCAAATTTAAAACAAATCGAAAAGTTTGTAAATTTAGTAAAAACGCTACTCCAGTAGCATGCCACATGTTAGGATTTCCAAACTCGCAACTGGTGTAGCGCCCCACACGTGAGCGAATAAATGTACCTACAATGGCATTTTGACTTTTAAAAACGAATGTAAAAAGTGCAATCCAGTGCCATGCAAGGTTATGCTATCCAAAGCTCTGGGTGCCCTGAAATTGTTATGGGTAGTCATGGTGCTTGCTCAGCTCATTTGTCAGGGAGGTAATGGGTCACATTGAAAAAAGACTTCAAAAGTTTGCATGGTGCTGACAAAAAGCAGTAGGTTAGTCAGGTTGACAAGAATGATAATAACTAGCTTAAAAAATAGCTTTTGCCAATAAATTATATAATGTTTGCATGTGCTTATCAAGGCCTTCAATTTGATACCCATGTTGTAAAATTAGAAGTTTTTTTTTAAAATGGTGCCATACTGCCGCCATATTGAAGTTTTCAATAAAAATTATAGCGTATGTTACTTGTGGTGATGTAAGGATTCTACTGATACCCCATACATCTAAATCTGTTCAGGCATTTAAAAGTTATAGTGGGATAAAGAAACTCACATACATACATTAATGCTAAAAACATGACATAAACACTAAAAAGGGTAATTTGAAAAAAGTTCTAATACAACCCTTCCAAACTTTCAGTATTGCATATTAAAGTAATGTGCATTAGCATGCATGGTGCCCGAAGGATAAGGAAAATGGGGATAGAAATTAGATAGATAGATAGATAAAAAACATTAGAAATGGGATATTTAACATGTATTTTATGTTTTACTAGCTGTGCACACGCAAGCACGCGTGGTCATTTCTCTTAGTTAAAAGTACTCTATGTGCTGTTCCAAGATCAATATACCAACATTTGATCAAAATTCCTTCAACTGTCAATAAGTTTTTTATCAATTGATTGGCTTGACTCATCGATTGAGATAAGCTTAGTACCGCAGCTTTTAAGTCATACCCTAACCTAATCTATCCAACAGTGAAACCGCATCGCAATCGGTCCAGTAGTTTTTACGTGATGTAAATACAAACATACAGAGAAACACAGATATGATTTAAAAAAATGTTGATATTCTTGTTCAGTAGCTTATTTTAAGACCATTTTTACTTAATTATCTTCTTTGTACAGTTTTTTTCGTACATATTGCTTTATGCTCAGTGACCTCAATATTGTTTCCCAACAAGACCCACCGTCTTAAAATGAACATGGGCAAGATGAACATCATGTCAAATGCCCATGTTGGTTTATGTTGGGAACGATATTATCGAAGCTGTTGATCACTATGTCTACTTGGGTCAGACGATCCAATTGGGTAGATCCAACTTCGACAAAGAGGTCAACCGACGAATCCAACTTGGATGGGCAGCGTTCGGAAAATTACGCCATATCTTCTCGTCGCAGATACTGCAGAGCCTCAAGACGAAAGTTTATAATCAGTGCGTGTTGCCAGTGATGACATACGGCACTGAGACGTTGACGTGGTCGCTAACTATTGGTCTCATACAAAAGCTCAGAGTTGCGCAGCGTGCAATGGAGAGAGCTATGCTCGGTGTTTCACTACGTGATAGAATCAGAAATGAGGAAATCCGTAGAAGAACGAAGTTTACCGACATTGCTCTCAGAGTTTGCAAGTTGAAGTGGCAATGGGCAGGCCATATAGTTCGCAGAATCGACAACCACTGGGGAATAAAGGTTCTCGAAAAGCAATCGAAGTGTGGGGTGACCCCCCACACGATGGACCGAAGACATTGTAGCCATCGCAGGAAGTCGGTGGATGGAGGTGGCACAGGATTGCTCGTCATGGCGCTCTTTGGGGGAGGCCTATTTTCAGCAGTGGACTTCTAAAGGCTGACATGATGATGATGATGATGATTGCTTTATTATAAGTATAGATATAATAGATTCCCCATTTTTTACTTCAATTTATCTGTGATAATGACTTGCAACTCTGCTGAAATATCAGAAACATAAAACAAAAAAATACATGGTAAATATCCTGTTTCTAATGTTGACTTTTTTGTAAACAAATAATTTTTATTGTCACAGGAACTTGTCAGTGTTGGCTACAGTATGGGAACTCATGTTATTTCCATTGGAAATTTCTCCAACTTAGTAGTATGGGAACTGAATACCAATGTCACAAAGAAACACAAAAATTTGTTGAAGAATTTCAAAGCAACTTGTATGAGCTGTTCACCGCATGTGGCTATGGTAGTAGCTGTGGGGACTAAACAGGGTGTTGTGTTTGTTTTGGATTTGAAAGGTAAATGAATCATATAAAACCATAAGTTAAAATGATGATGTAACAAGGGATATTGCTGGTTTTGCTTTTATATGATTAAAATGTTCACAAGTATATAAACAGAGAGTACTTAACTCCTATCATGTAACTTGTTCATCTGCACATAAATTGGTCATATTGCATATAGTAACACTTAAGCGTGGGTCAACCCGCATGCAGGCACGTTATGTGTTATGTTAGGTTATGACGTTGTAATGTAGGGAATATTATGGGATATGACACACCAAATGCACGACGCTGTACAGCGCTGCGCATCTACGCGCGTCAGCGCATATCAAGTCACGGAGAGACAAACCGAATGCGTGATCGCAGCAGGCGGTCTTGCACGGTCTGGCAACATCGCGCGCGTTTCGTGTCCCGATGACGTTGTATTATATGACTTTCTGTAGTTAATGTCACACCGCGGACGAATACACATGTCGACGCGCAGCGCTGTGCGCAACCTTATATTAATATCCTCATCAGATGAGATACTACCCAACCATCCTTCATCATAAAACTCAGAGATGCTAACGTTGTGCTCACTGTATTCCATTTAAAACGAAAATGGCAGATGTCCAAAACATTGTAGCGCAGAGCGTTGACCGTTTGACCCGCGCTTTAAGGAGACTGTGGATAGGTCCAACATTTCAACTTTTACTCCAAACATGTAGTATGCCACCTTCTCTAATAAAATAAAAAACAAGATAGGTGTTAACCAACAGTTATAGACTGATTGACCTGTGCCATTCCAGATTTGTATATTTTATTTTTATGAAACAAACTAGCAAATTTAGATCTAAATTATCTTAACCAAGAGCTATAAGATTGATTGATCTGGGCCATCTCAGATTATTGCAAAGTAACAGCATTTTGTGTATAATATGTAATACTATTTAGTGTAGTGTAGTAAATTATATTGGAATATACATTTTCTCTGAACATTACTTCCATTTAATGTTTATTTAGTCGTAGATAGATAGATAGATAACTCTTTATTGTACACCAAATAGAACAAAAATACAATAATAGCTAAAACATTTAAACAAAATATATGGGACAATGGGCGGTCTTATCGCTAAAAAGCGATCTCTTCCAGACAACCTTTGGATGGATCTTTGGTTTTTTTTCGTGTTTAAATTTCATGAAAATATTCCACTTCTAAGGTTGGAAAATTAGGGGATGACTGAATTTTATTAATTTTCACTCACTTTATGACGCGATATCTCCGTCAAATGTGGGTCGAACTTGAAGTTTTTTTTTTATAGGATAGGATCTGCTTTAGGTATGGTCCCATATATATAATTTGGTAAAGATCTGATGATGACCTTCGGAGATACAAAAGAACTCCTCAATGGATAACAGCAAGTCACTTGCGATTGCTGTAATCGCATGTTCATATATTGTTCACGCCACTCAAAATACAACGAATAAAATAATCTTATGTGGGAAACAGTTAAGGATGTTGGTGCCCAATTTTCCCAAATCTAAACAAATCAACGGCCAATTATTTTATTGCATAATATAGTAAGTTAGGGCAAGAGAAACTTCACTCTTTATCCAACTAATAATCTAAATAGCTAATTTTATCTATATTAAGTATTTATGTACTTACATTGTATTTTACAGACTATGGAAAGATTTTATACAAAGTGCGTGGACAAGACGATGAGATACTGCAAGTGTCCTGGTGTCCGCAGTATGAAGTCCTCCTAAAAAAATCTCTTATTGAGATTGTCAAAAAGAGCTTAGTCACTCAAAGACTGGAACAGATCCGAAATATAGAAGAACCGGCTAACCTTGAAGCCTCTGGAACAGTGAAGAATCTTCCCAATGACAGTTTTGAAGCGTCGGGAATAGAGAAGACTCTTCCCAATGACAGTTTTGAAGCATCGGGAATGGAGAAGACTCTTCCCAATGACAGTTTTGATGAGAGTGTAGTTCAAGAAGATGACATGTTTGACATCTACAAAGACCACGAGGCAGATGAATTTGGGCATAAGAAATTCAAGCCCGAAGACATTGTTGTGAAGCTGAAAGATGATTCTAAAAAGGACGATTTCCTAGCTGAATGCGAGAAGTTGAAAGCGCAGATACTAATGAATAAAAGTCAAGAGGAGCAGTCTATTGAGTCCCTCGTGGAAGCAATGGGTAAAGCAAATGTTGATGAAAGCAGAGATACCGACGGAGAAGCTAAGGCGATTGCTGGAAATGCTGTTACTGGAGTTGCATCAGTCGGTGCTAGTGGCTCTAACCAGGCTGCACTTGAAGCAAGTGATCATATTCATAAGCATCTGCTAGCCTCTATCGGTAAACAAGGGTGAGTTATCTTACAACCTTACTTGTACTGGCTATGCCCAATTCCAGAGTAAATGAAGTGATTTCAACACATGTATATACTATTGTACTAGCTGTGCCCTCGTCATTTCTTTAGGTTAAAATTACTCCATGTGCTATTCCAGGTCCTAAAGTACCAATATTATATCAAATTTCCTTGAGTCGTCAAGAATATTTTTATAGTTTTTTTCTACTAATCGATTGAGTTACCAAGTACCCTAGTTTTTAAGTCAAACCCTAAGCTATCCAACAGTGAAAACCGCATCGCAATCAGTCCAGTAGTTTTTAAGTGATGCGCAAACAAACATACAGACAGACAGACTTGATCTAATAAAAAAAAAAAAAACTTGTTCAATTGCTTATTTTAAGTACCCTTGACTATTTTTTTTATCCGACTCAGGTGGGTTATGTGTATAGGTTGTATGAATGTTTGGTACGATTTTTAGGCGCGTCCTACAGCCTAAACGCTTGATGGATTTTGATAAATGAGGTATCATTGGATTTGTCTTGATCACGAGAGTACTATAGGATATATTATATGAAATGTCAAGAAAACTAATATGGTGGCTTACAGCTGCCATATTGTATTTCCGACGGAACAAAAAAATACCAAAACCTATCGGGTGAGGTATCAAAATACAGGTCTTTAGAAGACAATTTCAAAAATATATTATTCTTATAACTAAACAGTAGCAATTTTCTATTAAGCTTCTTATAAAATTTTCAATTTTAGATTATTCAAGTTAATGTAAATACTTTAGTCTAATTATGCAATTTCAACTATTAAAGTAAAGTAAAATTATGTAAGAAAAATAATAGTTTAAAACAACTAAAAAACACGCTTTATATAGAAAACCAAACTAAAAAATAGAAAATAAATTTTAATAATTTTGAATTAACAATAGAGTAAAAAATTCTAATAAATATAAATGAATAATAGTGTAAATAAGAAAAAAAATGTTTTATTTCAAAAAAATCGTGGGGTGCATAGCTATAAATATAGGGTTAATAGCTATAAATATTTCATTGACAGTTATGAGAAGAAGGATTATCATTTCGATAATATCTTAAAAAGCACCCCACGCTTTTTTTAAATAAAACATTTTTTTCTTATTTACACTATTATTCATTTATATTTATTAGAATTTTTTACTTTATTCTTAATTCAAAATTATTAAAATTTATTTTCTATTTTTTAGTTTGGTTTTCTATATAAAGCGTGTTTTTTAGGTTTTTTTAAACTATTATTTATTTTCTACTTTTTAGTTTGGTTTATTTATAAGAGCGTTTTTTTTTTAAGCTGTGTGCCCGATCTGAGTGTCTCTGGAAATGCACGCATGCGTAATTCGCGCACTAGCTCTATCTCTCTTACTCTCATGCAAAGGATCCGGAAAGAAATTGATGAATCCTGGCGAATCTATTCAGGATAATCGGATATTTTAATCGATTATTGCATTGTCATCGGTCTTTGACAGGTGTGCAAAATTTGAATGAAATCTGACCGTTTAAAGTGGGTCTAAATAGCGTCCAAAGGAGTCGGTTACAAACATACAATTGAAGCTAATATAAAGCGTGTAAAAAGAATTTAATTTATAGAAATACTAGATGCGCCCTGCGGTTTCACCCGCGTTACCATACATTTTTCCGGAATATAAACTAGCCTATGTGTTAATCTAGAGTATAAGCTACCCCTGTACCCAATTGCATCCAAATCCGTTTAGCCGGTTAAACGTGAAGAAGTAACAAACATACACACACACACATACCCTTACATACATACTTTCGATGTTATAATATTAGTGTGATTATTTTTGCGGGCAGTCAGCAACATATTCAATAATTTTGTATGCAGTCCGATTTTTTGTATATATATAAAAATGTATCTGGTTTAATTATCTTCTTTGTACCCATAGCTTTATTATAAGTATAGATAACTAAAGTTATAGTTCCAATAGCTCCTGTTAAAGGTCAAGGACTATAATCAACTAAATGATATGGGTGATTAAAATTAATTTTCATTAGTAATTAATTTAATTAACTTCACTAGAATATAAAGTTCTTAAAATTGCAGTAACATGATTGAATTACTGCAACTGCTGATTCTAGTATTAATAGAAAAATTTGAATAATAATTAAAAATATAACTAAAGGTAAGATAATTAAAATTAAAATTGATATTATTAATGCAATAACTCCTCCTAATTTATTTGGATTCATTTTCTCTCATGTTGAAGCGCATACAAAATAAGTTTACGAGGTACCTGTACCGTAGGTTATATGGGGTTTGCCCTCTCTATCCATTGATGTATCCAACTCTGTTCGTTTTGGGCATGGTTGGATACAACAAATTGGAAACTAGAAGGGATTTGGTGCTCGCATGTTACATGATGAGGGTATTCAGAGGCAGCATCTCCAATCCGGAGATATTGTTATGGATTAGGCTGAATGTGCCGGATGGGTACCTGGCCAGGCGCCGGCGGCCTCGGTTGTTTGCGATGCCCCGAGCGAGGACTCATTTATTATCTAAAACGCCATTGACACGCATGTTGCACATACTAAATCTAGTTGCCCAGAAAATTGACATATTCAATTGTTCAGTTGCTGAGTTTCGGAGGTCAATTTTATTTCAAATATGTTATGGAGACGATTAGTTAAGGACTTCTTCTTATTTAATAATGTTAATGTTGACTTACTCTATTGCATTAGGTAATCCTGTAATAACAGTGTAAATTGGATACAATAAATAAATAAATAATTAAATAAATATGTATAACATCAAACATGCAGTTAACCAATCAGCCTAAGATAACTAAGTCTATTCTAATAGAATCTATACTTATAATAAAGCAATAAGAACGAAATAGTCTGTAAAAGAAGATCTAGGTTACTTAAAATAAGCTACTGAACAAGAATATAACTGTCTGTTTGTCTGTTTATCTGTTTGTGTGTGTTTGTTCGCGCATCACGTAAAAACTACTGGACCGTTACTGCTTTTTTCACCGTTGGATAGCTTAGGGTTTGACTTAAAAACTGGTGTACTTGATATCTGAATCCGATGAGTAGACGCCGAGCAATCGATAAAAACTTTATGACAGCTAAAGGAATTTTGATCAAGTGTTTTGATATTGGTATTTGAGGTCCTGGAATAGCACATATGAGTACTTTTAACCTAGAGAAATAATAACGCGTGCGAAGCCGCGGGCATCAGTTAGTACATTATAAGTGTGCATGTCTGATTTTCAAGTTCTTTCCATTCTTAAATCAACTGTCTATTTTCAGGAGCATCCGTATCTGGTCAAAGTCCGGGAAAATTGTGGCCACTTGTATGATTCACGGGCCATTAGTGAAAAAACAGACGCAATACGCAGCCAAAGGGCCCCGGCATCCCAGCATATGTTGGTACAAGCCCGATACATTACTCATCGCCGATGGAAAATCTCAACTTATGGAATGCAATCCATTGAAGATTGATTGGTGAGTAATTGCTTCATACAAGAGCCTTAAAAAAAGTTTTTTAATTGTATGGAAGTAAACTTGTGTGTTACCAAGAAGGTATAAAAGACATACGTTCAAAAACTATAACTCATGTACTTCTAACTCGATGTACTTGCGCGCGCTAATTTCTGTAACGGTGGCGTTACTCTATCTGTGGCTTGCCGCGAGATACACTGAGATAGACTTACGCGTTAGAAATAGAGACGCATATAAAATGATACGCATCAAGGTCGTGCGAGCTTAATTGCACTTTATTGAGTGGCGGCAAGAGTCGCTTTTTATTTAATTGTCTTAGCGGAGTGAGCCTTCTGTACGTTAGTACTGTTATTTCTTCTCTGCGACACTCTTGCAATGGAGACGAATCGATTGATATGTCGCTTGTCAAAATCGAACCAATTTTTATAGTTTGAACACATAACCCTTCCTTTGCTTCGCTGTAGTCGGGTAACAAGATGGGGTCTACACCTTCTGTGTGTGAGTTGATTGTTTGTGGTGTTTTGTTGTTGATACACAATTTCGTCACAAAAGACTGCAATGTTTTTCTGTGAGAACTTGACAGAAAGAACAAGGTCGAAATCTTGCTGCGATGTGGCAGCTATTCTGCATAACTTGGTGTAAATGTATGCGTGAGGCTCGTGCGTACGAGCGATCGGCATATCATGGGTGCTTCACTTTCGATTTGGCGGTGTGGAGTCCTTCTTATTTTAAACATTTTTGTGTGTTACTTATTTTTTCTTATTTAAGTATATATGTTTATCCGTTGTCTAATACAGGGTCATAGAATAACTAATAATGAACAGGGCATCCTAATTTGTGGCTAGGTCATTGTGATTGAACTGGAAAAAACGTTATTTCCAGTAAAAACAAGCTGGACTTCCGTCCCGTCCACTCAAACCATAGACGAGGAGTGTACTTTGTCACATCCAATGCACCGCGCGTACAAACAGAAGAGATGTTGGCTGACCCTCACTTTGAAGACAACTGGCACGTCTGGTCCGTCGGGCAGGACCGGTTGCTCATCAAGTACGATATGAAGTCGCGATCGGTGCTGACGAAGATCAGCACTTGCGGAGGATTCCTGTATGACGTCAGGGCGTGTCCGTATGATGCTGGGAAGTAAGTCTGCTGCACTATATCTTGGTATAAGTGTGGAGAGCGAGACGTGAGATATGTTTGTGTGTTGGTTTTGGGAAACTAAATACTACAGAATCGATTCCAAAAAAACGTTCAAGAACAGAAAATGAATATTCCTGAATCGATACTAAAAACACTTTTATAAAAATACCATACATAATACAACACTATGTTATTCGTCAAAAAGTATGAAGAGAATTGGTGATATACTTAAGCATTGGTTTTTAATATCTTAAATGAACATAGGATGCTTTTTTCCGCGATAAACTGTAGTCCGCGCGGACGAAGGCGCGGGCGAAAGCTAGTATGAGATAATATACCTACATGCAAACAAAGTCCAACGGAATTATATGTCATCCTACTAATATTATAAATGCGAAAGTGAGTTTGTTTATTTGTTTCGCTTTCACGCCTTAACTATGTACTTAACCAATCATCATGATGTTTTGCACACATGTTGTCAAAGGGTAACTTGTATCCCGATTAAGGTTTTTTTTGTATGGGAATTGCCACTTCTATGTCAAAGTGACAGATGTCAAAGTGAAAGGTGTCAGGGTGCAATAAGAACTGATTTGTTGAAATTTCATTCCTAAAAGGGTCACGGCGGTTGCAAAGTTTGCACGCGGTAGAAGCTGCGCGGCGCAGCTAGTCAATTAAAAAGTGTTCCAAACTGTAGCCACAGAAAAAGTAATAGTAAATTTATAGGTAATTAGCTTCCAAAAATATATTTTGTTTGTATGTCAATTCTTAGAAACAATAAACTGACATGAGGGTATTTAGTGGATTTTATAAAAAAAATACCTACATCAATTCTATACAATTGTAATGAGCAGGCGTGACGCTTACCATCAGGCGAGCAACATGTTCGACTCATCACTCAATTGAATAAATATAAATAATACATTCCAGGGGGCCAATTTAAAAAAACCGAAAAGATAACTAATACTGAGATCCTCTTTTAAGTCGTTTACAAAGGAAGTTAAGAAACAGAAGCATATAGAAACGACAACTTTTCGACCTTACGCCAATGTAAATAAAGAACAGAATACAGTAAGTTTCGTTCTCAGGTTGGCAGTAGCCGTTGGCGACGGAGCCGTCCGCGTCTGGGAGACTCGCACGTCCGGCGAGGAAGACACCAAGTTGTTGCCGGGCGACATGCAGTCTTACTGGCACAACGTGCAAGGCAAGATCCTGCAGTGCGTCTGGCATCCGACCCGAGAGAACTTGATCGCCTTCTCTACGGCTGAGTCTAGGGTAAGTCACCAAGCTGGTACCGGGCGACATACAGTCTTACTGGCACAACGTGCAAGGCAAGATCCTGCAGTGCGCCTGGCATCCGACCCGAGAGAACTTGATCGCCTTCTCTACGGCTGAGTCTAGGGTAAGTCACCAAGCTGGTGCCGGGCGACATACAGTCTTACTTGCACAACGTGCAAGGCAAGATCCTGCAGTGCGCCTGGCATCCGACCCGAGAGAACTTGATCGCCTTCTCTACGGCTGTCTAGGGTAAGTCACCAAACTGGTGCCGGGCGACATGCAGTCTTACTGGCACAAAGTGCAAGGCAAGATCCTACAATGCGCCTGGCATCCGACCCGAAAGAACTTGATCGCCTTCTCTACGGCTGAGTCTAGGGTAAGTTAGCTGGTGCCGGGCGACATGCAGTCTTACTGGCACAATGTGCAAGGCAAGATCCTGCAGTGCGTATGGCATTTAATATTATTTATGATTCTAGATGATGATGATGATGATGATGATGTTTTGTGGATCAATGAGCGAGTGATTAGCTTTTATACATGCAACATTAAATGTTACATTATAGGTCGGGTTAATAGAAACCAGCAAAGTGGAGAAGTCTGCTAGAGTGTTGCAGCCGGGTCTGTCTTGCGGCGTGTACTCCATCGCGTGGGGCGAGAACATGACGCTGTTCGCCGTCGGGGGCAACGAGCTGGTCATGTACCAGGCGAACAAGCCGGATGATGGTAAGCGCAAGTACACCATCATGGCCACCAAGGGCCTTCCAACCTTTGTGGCGTGTGAAAAAAACCTTGATCAAATCTTAATAATGGGGTTCGAACATTTTTCTATGGATGCTGAAATATCCACCCCCGCCATTTTTTTTATATTTTTCGCGCACTATAAAGGTAGTATCATTTATGGATAGGGGACACTTATACAAACAAAAAATGAAATGTAGTATCCTAAAGTGTCACGCTCCCGAAATATTTGGAGGTCAAAATCTCCGTAACAACAATTATTTTTATTTTAATAAATAGTTAAATCAACCTGGGAACTATTATTTCAATACAATGAAATGCGTATACACACGTAACTACTGCATTTTTTTTTTATTGTCCCATATGGCGATCGTTACCTGCCAATATATCGGGAACGCGACACTTTATGGTACCATATTACTAAGACGTATTTTGGTTTGTATTAGTGTCCTCTATATTTACTACATTAATCGTGCGCAGAAACTGTGAAAAAAATAACATCAAAATGGCGGCTGGTCGATATGCCACAAAGATTCTATCCCCTTTATACTGGACTTCAATACAAACGAACAAAATTAACACACTAGCATCCCAAAGTGTCGTGTTTCTGAGATATTGGAGCTCAAAGATAGCTGATCTAGGCTGATGTGCGTCATATGTGTTATCTTTGAGCTCCAATATGTCTCCGATGTCTCCGCTCCGGTGGTCCGCGCGGCTGGTCCGCGCTGTAGGTCCGCGCGGCTGGTCCGCATATAAATAACGCACTGCTCTAAAACCAGCCATACATTCGTCTAAAAGCAGTATTCAGTATATCAATCGTGAACTTCCACCACTTGGCGTGGTAGGATTAGGCTTCGGGCCATAATTATTCATCAATATTGGTATCAAACACAACCTTCATCTTCCCACTGCATGCCATACGCCGGGTTCTGTGTCAATTGGAACCAGGTTCCACCTGCGATCTTAACAATATCGTCGGCCCATATTTTTATTGGGTGACCGACGCTTCTGCTGCCTGTTCTCGGCCAGGCAGCGATGGGCCTACATATGCTTAGCAGTGGGCGGACACGAGCTGTTATTGATGAACGAAGGTGATGATTTCGCTGTCAGACGACCAACAATGTTCAGATATTTAATAATTATTGCTTTACATTTTTGGCTTTGATAAAACTTACCAAAATTTGTCACTAAGACGATTAATGTTGACAGTCATGGGCCACTGTCTCCCAAAATTATAAAAATTCAAATACTTCCTTGTTTACTCATCCGAATTGCCTTATTTTTAACCCCCGAACAAAGAGACGGGTGTTATAAGTTTAGGGAGTATATCACTGTGTGTGTGTCTGTCTGTCTGTGGCATCGTAGCTCCTAAACGAATGGACCGATTTTGATGGTGGGACCATCGTAGCTCCCAAACGGATGGAACGATTTTTATGTTTGAAAACTGATGTGATCGAGATGCTTCTTAGCTTTAATGGGGGGTGGGGAGTAGGGGGTTATATAAATTATTAATTTGTGCTTGTTTTTCTCTTTTCCTGTTACAGCTCCGTCACTTCGCGACTTATTCTGTTTTTCATTTTCGATAATTTATTTTACTGTTCCTCATAGCGCCGATACCCATCCGCATCGAGATAGAAGGGCAGAAGTGGGACCCCAGCTGCGTGAACTACTCCCAGCACGGCCTCATGGTGGGCTCCAACGTGGGCGGCGTGGCGGTCTTCAGCGGGCCCGGCCGACAGGCGCTCGCGGCCAAGTTTGTCTTCACGTGAGTATCTTCGTATTTCTTAATTTTTCAACAACAAAGTTGTAAGCTGGTTGTAACTGGCTGGTTGTAACTGGTGGTTAATGCGCTGGAATTACGACATATTGAAAATACTCTTTCTCAAATACAGAAACGTTCCTTTAATAAAATTATACGTATACGCGTAGACTATATTTGATTCAAGCGATTGACACTAATAACAAAAGATTTCACTAATTCTATCAAAAACTATACTAATAAAACTCACGAACTCGTACAGGAGATCGTTGGGAGGGAAGGAGATAGCAGTACATTTACTAAATACCTATTTGGGTGAACGGGGATGGCAACCTTTGCAAGCGGGGAAGGCTGTGGAGCGCAGCTAGTATTATGTAAGGTGTCTGGGCACAATTTAAGACTCGGACTTTACAGTGTGCCAAAAATAATTTTTTTTCGATGCATTTTTGCCAAAATTCCTTCCATTTTTACATGAAAAACTAAAAAATAGAGTACGCGATATGTTTTAGATCGTCGTACCGAAAAACATTAATGAAGTAGTTAGAACTGATTGCAACTATATTTATTTAAACACTTCAGTTAAATTTGTTTGTAATTGGATGAGATAAAGACGTGTGTTTGAGTGGAACCTAGAATGAATTTACGACGACAGGTCGTGCGTTTCACTTTTCCTGTTACGTCTTATCAATTAGTGGGAATGAGAGGCTCATAACCTACAAAGCTGAGGGTCAATATTATCTATACTTATAATAAAGCAGTAAGTCACAAAAAGTCTGTACAAAGAAGATAATAAAAAAAATATGGCCTATGGGACTTCAAATAAGCTACTGATGAAGAATATAACTTTTTTTTTTAAATAGTGTTGGTTTGTATGTTTGTTCGCGCATCACGTGTATACTACTGGGCAGATCGCTATGCGGTTTTGTACCTTGTTCCTGGAATAACACATAGATTACTTTTAACTCAAGAAATTACCATGCAGGCAAAGCCGTTGGGCACAGCTAGCAGTTGAATAAATCTTAACAAAAACGTTGTCAATTTCAGGAAAAGGATCAATACGATGGAGTGGCACCCGCAACAAACCTCCAGTTCGGACGAAGAGTCCAAGTACAAGAACCTTGTCGCTATCTGCTCGCTGGACAAAATTAACACTATTGTAGTGTTACAGTTTGACGACAAGGAAGGTAGGGTTAACACACAAGAGTCAGAATTAACACTATTGTAGTGTTACAGTTTGACGACAAGGAAGGTAGGGTTAACACACAAGAGTCAGAATTATCACTATTGTAGTGTTACAGTTTGACGACAAGGAAGGTAGGGTTAACACACAAGAGTCAGAATTAACACTATTGTAGTGTTACAGTTTGACGACAAGGAAGGTAGAGTTAACACACAAGAGTCAGAATTAACACTATTGTAGTGTTACAGTTTGACGATAAGGAAGGTAGGGTTAACACACAAGAGTCATAATTAACACTATTGTAGTGTTACAGTTTGACGACAAGGAAGGTAGGGTTAACACACAAGAGTCAGAATTAAGAGCTTACGTTAAAAACAAGTTACAAATGAACTTTGGTTTACCAACTATTAATGACTAGCTGCGGCCCGCGGTTTCACCCGCCTGGATTATGATGATGGTGAAAAGAAGCCTATGTGTATCTATCCAGGATATGAGCTATGCTGGTAACAAATTTCGTCCAAATCCATTCAGCCGTTAGAGCGTGAAGGAGTAACAAACATACACTTCCAAAGATAAATGACGCTAATCGGTTTTCATGCATTTTATTACGTTTTGTATGGACTGTCAGTTTTAATGTATGGAGTTCTGCATCGCGCATACGAGGTTTTCCGCTCGATAAGAGTTTTTTTAACTCTTGGCTCTGATAGGCCAGTTTAAGACCTACAGTAGTCGCAGCCAATCTATGTTTGTGAAGTTAGGCTCTGTGAACGATTGCGCAGGTAAGTACTGCTGCGGGGAAAAACAGCATAAAGTAAGAGCGAGATAGAATATGCTAAAAACGTAAGCGAGTGAGCGAGGCAGTTAAACAATGCGGTCTTCACCTTCAACATTGGGACTGCGCCTGAAAAATAGAAGTTTGCGCAGCGACTAGCAGATAACTTTACATACTTCCGCTGCGTCTACTGTACACTTCTTTGATTTATAATATTAGAGTGATTAACACTTTCACTGCTAATCTAAAAAGCGAGTCTAGCCCCCGGTGCTGACGATAACGTCACTCACTGGGTTAAACTACGCAGAGTTGTCAGGACAGCGACAGGAGTCGCGCTTTCAAAAACAACGTATGTGTTTTCAGCAGTGAAAGAGTTAATAGTGATGGTAGACCAACGGTTCAATAGGGTTCTCACCAATGACTTTTCTCAGTTATGTGCGGTTTATATGAGGGCATATTGATCTGTCGGTCCCGGCTGTTATTGATTAATAGCAGTCGTTAATGTCAGTGGCCTCGGGCGGCCTGACGAACTGACACCAGAGGCCAGCACTACTTCATACTACAAACAAATAAAGAACAGCTGCGAAAGAGGAAGTAATTCGTACAATGACCCCTCACTACATATCTCTATCGCTCGCGCATAAATGTGTATTGCCGTCTCGCTCGTACAATTTGTGCGATTTTGTATTTGTTCTTACGCCGCCTTGCTTTTACAATCATTAGAGGTGTACAGGGTGTAACATCGATATGTCAATATGGGGACTTTTGAAACTATAAGAGATAGAAAAATATGTTCTTAGGAACCACGTAGTCAGTTAAGAGATAAGAAAAACTCCTACGTGACTCGGGAAAAGAACACGGTAATTTTGAAAAAAAAAACGTAATTTAAATGTGATATTGATCATGTCGATTATAAGGAGTTAATGTTGCTATGAAACCTAGTCTCTAAAATTAAAAGGAAATGCTGTATTTAATATAATTTCAAAACAACAGTTATTTTCTGGAATTCAGATAATCAACTCGTTTAGGTAACTGTTGTTTTTCATGCGGTGAACTTGTGTTGGATGTGCTAAATACGAGCAAACACTTATAGTGTTGTTGTAGGGATTGATGATGATGCCAACCTTTGTTTAAATTAATTTTTTTTTCCGTTTTTACCGGACTACGGCGAAGCAAGGGAAGCATTATGAAGTTAACAGTCTATGTATGTATGTATGTATGTATGTGGATAGCATAGCATAGATATACCATAGCGTCGCCCCAATTGGTCCGATTTGGACAAGCGAGGTATCAATCGATTCGTCTTCATCGCAAGAGTGTCATAGGCTATTTTTACCCGACCGTATTCGGGTTTTAGTGTTTGAACTTATGTCTTGTTTTTGTCTTGTCTGCGCCAATTTACATGATCACGCTATTTTTTTTTCAGCTGGCGGCAAGCAGTTGTCCAGTTTCAAAGCCCTGTCAGGCCACACGTGTACGGTGTTGCAGTTATCTTGGAGCCCCCACCGCGACGGAGAACTGCTCTCTACGTCTCAAGACAGCACTGTTAGAGTAAGTAAGATCTCCACTCTACAAGCACACCCTGGACACTCCATACAACTGCATTGATACTTACTTCTACTAAGCGATGGTAGCCTAACGGTTCAATAGTGCAACTTAGAATACAACGGTACCGGGTTTGGTAGTAGGCTCCGCACCAATGACTCTTCTAAGTTGACAGTTCACGTTAAACTGTCGGTCCCGGCAGATCGCAGCTATGGAAAACCATCGGTGCGGAGCCTAGGATCGAACTCAGTATCATTGGATTCTAAGTTGCACTATTGAACCGTTAGGCTACCTTCGCTTCAATTCAATAACTAACCAACTTAATAGTGCTCACCAAGAACATTCCAGTGAAAATGTTGTACAACAGTTTGCAAACAACATAATTATTGAAATCTTGAATAACAAGAAACAAGTTGATTTCTGTGTCCCACCATAGAGCTTGTACTGAGTTGACACGGGACGACCTAAAAGTTACTTAGCTGATCGTTATCAATGCATAGAGATACATAAAGTGCAAAAAGATGTGAAAACTACGTCACTCAACGCAGGTCGTACTTTAAACTAAATAACTTTGGAGTTCCACAAGGAAGTGTGTTAGGAGCATTTTTATTTTTGATATACATATATGATCTTCCTAATATTACTTGTCTGTTATTGATTAATAGCAGGCAGCCATTTTAGATGCTCTCGGGCGGCCTGACACCAGCCACTACCTCATACGACAATTAAACAAGCAAACAATATCTACTACTCTCCCATATAAACAGATGAAGTTTGTACACGCGCCAAAGGTGTGTGAGTACATACATAGAGCAAAAATATAATAACCAAAACAAGCGCGTACAAAATAGCACGACTTCAATTTCAAATGGATTAACAAATTACTAAAATAAAATTTATAAAGGTGGTCCCATATAAATTGTATCAAAATTGGATCAGTTATAGGGCATACTACCAGACAAACAAAAAAATAAAATCGGTCTGCAGTTGACGGCGAAAACAGTGTACGTACATAAAACAAGAAGAAAAAATTAGATTTAAAATTTACCTAAAACATTTGTAACCTACAGTGAAAGTTTCAGCTGGACAGCTAATCGGGAAGTGCTCGAATTTTGAGTTGCAAGATTCCTCCCGGAACGACAGACAAGAAAGTGACTAACAAGCACAAATTAAAAACAATTATTACCCCCCGACCCCCCACTATTATTTATGAAGCATCTCGTTTATCTCAGCTTTGAAACATTAAAAACAGCAGCTAAATTGGTCCATTCGTTTTATCACCCCCCCCCCCCAAATAGCTAAGAACTATCTCGATCACATCAGTTTTCAAACATTAAAAACCTACATCAAAATAGGTCCATTCGTTTAGAAGCTATATATTAGTACGGTACTATATATATTCTGTTCTGAAAGCTCTACCCATAAAGAACAGGTAAGACTATCCTGATGTGCAATAAGTTTAAAACAAGCACAATTTAAAAACATATATAGCCCCCCCACTTCCCACCCCCCATTATAGCTAAGAAGCATCTCGATCACATCAGTTTTCAAACATAAAAACTTCATCAAAATAGGTCCATTCGTTTGAAAGCTACGATTTGCACCAGTCCCCCCCCATCTCCCAATCATAGCTATGAACCATCCAGTTTACCCAAGCTTTCAAACATTAAAAACCACAGCTAAATGGGTCCATTTGTTTGGAAGCTACGATTTTCACCCCCTTTTCTAACCTCCCCTCTCCCCTTCCCCATATATGTAAGAACCATCTCGATCACATCAGCTTTCGAACAGAAAAAACCGCATCAAAATCGGTCCTTTCGTTTGGGAGCTACTATGCCATACACCCGCAGTGATAATCACCCTAAACTTATAACACCCGTCTCTTTGGTCGGGGGTTAAAAATACCTTTTATGTCATGGTGAAACTTAGAACGGGCTATCACAATTGAATTCAAAATTTCGTGTCTGTGCCGTTGACTGTTGAAGAGTTCCTTTATCTGGAGGTAATTTTTGAATGTCTCAGGTCATGCTTACCATTAAATGTATTGGAACTGACCTTGATGATTCTTACGTCAATCGGTTTGTCTTAATCTCGCGAGTGTCACTAAAGACATGACATTAATCAAAATTCAATATGGCGACAACCAAACGCCATATTGTGAAAAAGAAAAAGATTCGATGAACTAAATATCTTAAGTGCTCAACATTGAATAGGTATTTGAAAATAGGTTTCTCTTATAATTTTTCATTTCGAATGACCATTTAGGATCAACAACGATTTAAAGTTGGTTTGCAACCATTTTCAGTCGGTTTTTTTTCTATGTGTGTAAATGTTATTGTCCCGTAGGTATGGGACGTGACCGCCGGCGTGTGCACCGCCATCTTCGACGGGCACTCGACCACGAGCCTGAGCGCGGCGTGGTGCCCGCTGCCGCAGCTCGCCGGGAAGGTGATCTCCGGCGGCGTGGACTGCTGCTTACGGCTGTGGGACGTCGAAGCACACCCCGCAGCCGATTATAAAGGTCTATTTTATTATTATTATAATCTAGCTTTCGCCCGCGACTTCGTACGCGCGGACTACATTTTATCGCGAAAAAGCATCCTGTGTTCTTCTAGGATATTAAAAACCAATGCAAAAGTATAGCAACAAAGCTCTCGTTTCCATGACTTGTTATTATTTCGTTTCCATGGCAACCATTTCTTACAGCGAGTAATGAGTAATGAACCTAAAAACAAGCATATAGTTTGGGCTGGTGATATAAATATTGACCTTCTGGCTGATCCATTGAGTGCACAATGTACTGACTAACTCTGTCTGGCTGCAGAACATCAACCGATACCTGCCATCATACAAACCCGGGGCAAAGCGTGTCTTGACCACATATTTATCAAGGCCGGTTTTGAGGCCATTGGTGTTGTATGCAGTACTGACATCACCGATTATGACATAAGTTTGATGGGTTTGAAATGTTCAGGTAAACCTACTAGAGACCCGTTCTCGACTTAAATTAGACTATTCTGCTATCATTGATGACCTAAATTGATTGGAGCTCCATCACATCAAAATCAGAGGTAAACCAGGCCACTCAAGAGTTTAATTCTATTCTTACCTCTATAATCTCAGGTCACAGCCATATGGTTACTGTTAGTCGCTCCTATTTCAATATTAAGCCTTGGATTACACATACGAAAGCAAGAAAATAACCTAGAAACAAAATTATTCAAACTACATATAAGAGATATCGTAATTTTTATAAAGAATCACTAAGACGTGCTAAAACTGATTATGAGAAGAATGAATTAGTTAAAAATAAGAACAACCCAAAAAAGTTGTGGAAAACAATAAATACTATTTGTGATAATGTAAAGTCTTGCACTGAACCGTCAGAATTAATCGCAAACCACGACAACCCTATCTCGTGGCTTAATGAGTGTAATAGGTACTTTTCTAATGTAGGCAAAGATCACGCAGCTAAAATTCTAAATAAACTAACTGAAACGGAGAACTCTTTGGCCACTTCTATAAAATCGCAAAACTCACCTCTGAACTCATTATTTATTCCAACAACAGATTGTTTCGAAGTCGATGGACTTATTTCCGGCCTTAAGTCTGATAGTGCTCCTGGTATAGACGGTTTCACTACTAACATAATAAAAATTATTAAACCTAATATTCTAGAGCCACTCACTTTTATTATTAACTAGCTGCGCTCCGCGGTATCACCCGCGTCCCTCAGGACCCCTGCATTTTTTCGGGGTAAGAAGTATGGACATAGGCATGTGTTAATACAGGGTATAAGCTACCTCCATACCTAATTTCATCCAAATCCGTTCAGTAGTTTTTGCGTGAAAGAGTAACAAACATCCATCCATCCATCCATCCATCCATCCATCCATCCATCCATACTTACAAACTTTCGCGTTTATAATATTAGTAGGATCTTAGCATTGAAAGTGGTCAATTCCCAGATAGTCGGAAGCTAGCAGTATAGTAGTTCCTATTCACAAAGATGGCGCTAAAAATATCCCTAGTAACTACCGACCGATATCCCTATTGAGTGATTGGTATAAGAGATTGGTAGACTACCTTGAAAATAACCACTTTCTATCTGAGAGACAATTTGGATTTAGGCGAGACAGATCCGCCGAAGACGCAACAGTGCTTTTCACCATTACTGTCTCATCTGCCGTGGACCCAAAACTTGCGTTGTATAGGGGTATTTCTTGATCTCGCTAAATTTTTGATGCCGTATCGATTCCAATTCTTTTGAAAAAACTAGACTCAATATGTATTCGAGGCATAGCTCATAAATGGTTCCTTAGCTACCTTACATGTCGTAAACAGTGTCTTAGAATGGGTTCGATTATTAGTGATGAATCTTTTGTGAGTTTCGGAGTACCTCAGGGACTACCCTGAGGTACTCCGGCTCTGTGAGAGATTACGCAGGTACTGCTGTGGAGATAAAACAGCAAACAGACTACTGTACTTATAGAGATAAGCCGTGACCGGACTTTAGTCCAGTAATGTCAAAAGAAACGTTTAGTAGCATTTTACTGTGTTAGTATAAACAGCTATTGCGCTCACCAAGCCGCTTCTTGCTAAGCGTGGTGATTATAGAAAATTCCCCCTATTATGGGGGAGACCATGTCCAGCAGTGGGACCTCTATGGGCTAACGACGAGGATGATGATGATGATGATCACTCCAAATTCTTCCTTCAATTTATTTTTTAATCGGCAGTTTAAGAGAAAATAAAAATGCTGAAATAATCTTTTCTAACTACATAAAACAAAGTTGGGTTAGTTACACATTTTATTTTATAACTCAAGAACGGCTGGACAGATTTTTATTATCTTTGATTCGTTGGATTTATCTCCGCCCCGAATTGCAGAATAACTATAAAAATAACGGAAAAAAGTTATGAAAAAATAACTTCTTCTCATACATATTGTATGGAACGACTTATTTGCTGCAATCTCGAGTACGAATTCACTGGTTTCTGAGGCGGTCGGGATTTCTTTGTAGGGGTTTTAGAGGGAACGGGGGTGGGGAGGAGGAAGTCCCTCTTCCTGCTGGGAACATTTATATATTTCACTATCTGCGCCCCGCGGTTTCACCCGCGTGAATCACGACGAAAAGTAACCTATGTATATTAATCCAGGATATAAGCTATCCTGGTACAAAATTTCATCCAAATCCGTTCAGCAGTTTGAGCGTGAAAAAGTAACAAAAACAAACACTTCTAAAGATAGATGGCGATAATCGGTTTTTATGCATTTTATGACGTTTTTTTTGGACTGTCAGCTCCAATGTATGGAGTTCTGCATCGCGCATAGGTATACTTGGTTTTCCGCTCGATAAGAGAGTATTCATTTTTAAACTCTAAGCTCTGAGTGCCCTGTTTACGATAGTGCCTTCTCTGATTTATAATATTAGTGTGATGATCTTTTTGCAGAAGTAAAAAGAGTAAGGAAGGCCAAAAATAAATCAAAGGGCAAGTCTGCGGCAAAGAGCTCAGAACTTACAGCGGAAGAGGTAAAAGGGAGCGAAAATGAACACGAAGATGAAACTCACCACGAGTCCGAGGCGCCCCACTTCGACGAGGACGGCTCCGAAGAAGGCGCCGGGCGCCAGGCCGCCGAAGAACTTCATAGAAAAAGGACTTCCAAAAGGTACTTTTTAATTGCTGCGGCCCAAAATACTAATAATATAGACCGCAACGTTGAGAGCGTTATGTGACCTAAGGCTTGTTTAATTGATATTGGACGAAATTTTTGAATCGTTAGGTAGCTGATTACACGATGGTGTCCCAAATATACGAGCTATCTAAGGGATAGGTATGAAAACATGGAATACCTGACAATCGGCTTGCTGTTCGTGCGTCCTTTTGATGCCTCCTCACGGTGGTGACTCCAGCTGGTAGATATCACTGCCAAAGTTCTTTCACCTGGTGTTTCAGTCGCGGGTTGATAAAGTGTATTTTATATAGTTCAGAGGAGTCGCGGATCAATTAATTATATGAAATATTACGGCGGGCGCGTGAAGAGCTTTGACTTTCGATTTAGGCAAGTAAATGCGCGGCGCGTGCGTCCGCCATCTCAGTGACGACTTGATGACGACTTAAGGGCGCGGCGCGTGCGGTGACCTTTACGGTCTGAAGATAACTGCCTTGATGGTCGTGATGGAAAGTTCTGGATGGGCGAGGAAATGGGAGGCATAACTCGTAAACCAGTTCAATCACCAATGTTAGAAAGAGAGATGAAAGAAAAATGCAACATGCATAATGTGGCGCTAACATCCCCCCGGCCTTAAAGGGTTGCCTTTAAAGAAACTTATATAACAAAGCATCTACAATAAAGCGGAATACATATGAAAAATATGATATTATAATATGTGGTAAATTATATGCGGCAATAAAATGTGCGGTAATTTATGTTTACATAAACTACTTACAGTTAGTAAAGTTATACCATTATTGTTTAGGAAGAGGACATAACTTAACTACCGGACGAAGGTAGGTCCCCTTTGAAGTTCTAATTGTAACAACTCGAGTAGTGCCATCCTTAGACGGATGAACCTTTTCAACACCCAAAGGCCAAGCAAAGGGCGAAGCGTTGTCAGTCTTGACAACAACTATCGTTGCCACCAGTATTGGAACTGAAGGAACGTTCCACTTAGCTCGTGATTGAAGCTGATGTAAATATGCGAACGACTGTACCATACTATCTAGTAAGTTATCTCTTTGTCGTAAGTCTGTCGGTCCAATTTCACGCGTGGGGATCGAAGACAATGGCACGGTATGCAAAAGGTGCGCAGCTGTTAAAGCTGCGGCGGGTTCTTCGAGGTCACTACTCAGATAAATTAGCAGGCGAATACGATGTTTATGCGTGTATTCCTCGGCGGAATTTGATAAGCAAACTCCGACACGAATAAAATTGTTACTGTCAAGAAAAGGCTTATGCTTGTTTAAAGCGGGTGAACAAGTTTCATTTTTAGTTAATTTAGATTTATCAAGCGAGAAATTAACATCTTGAACTGTGCGAATTAATTTATTTTCGGCAAAATGTAAGTCTGCGGGCGATACAGAATTACCACGGAAAGTGAAACCGCATGGCAATCGGTCCAGTAGTTTTTACGTGATGCACGAATAAACATACAGACAAACAAACTAACAAAGAAACAGATAAACACGATTTAAAAAAAATGTTCTATTCTTGTTCATTAGCTTATTTTAAGTACTATAGACCTTTTTTTTAAATTATCTTCTTTGTACAGACTATTTCGTTCTTATTGCTTTATTATAAGTATCGATATAGATTAAAGTTTTTCGTTGTAAAAACGTCAGATCAAAGTTAAGTATAATTTACGAATACCAAATCAAATACTTACTAAACAAAATGACAGAGTGAAATCTTTCACATAGTTTGTTGCTGTCACATAAGTTGATCTGATAGTTCATTAACGAAACAAACTAAACATGGCTTTAATCTTTCACATAGTTTGTTACTGTCACATAAGTTGATCTGATAGTTCGCTAACGAAACAAACTAAACATGGCTTTAATCTTTCACATAGTTTGTTACTGTCACATAAGTTGATCTGATAGTTCGCTAACGAAACAAACTAAACATGGCTTTAATCTTTCACATAGTTTGTTACTGTCACATAAGTTGATCTGATAGTTCGCTAACGAAACAAACTAAACATGGCTTTAATCTTTCACATAGTTTGTTGCTGTCACATAAGTTGATCTGTTAGTTCGCTACCGAAACATACTAAACATGGCTTTAATCTTTCACATAGTTTGTTACTGTCACATAAGTTGATCTGATAGTTCGCTAACGAAACAAACTAAACATGGCTTTAATCTTTCACATAGTTTGTTACTGTCACATAAGTTGATCTGATAGTTCGCTAACGAAATAAACTAAACATGGCTTTAATCTTTCACATAGTTTGTTACTGTCACATAAGTTGATCTGATAGTTCGCTAACGAAACAAACTAAACATGGCTTTAATCTTTCACATAGTTTGTTGCTGTCACATAAGTTGATCTGATAGTTCGCTAACGAAACATACTAAACATGCCTTTAATCTTTCACATAGTTTGTTGCTGTCACATAAGTTGATCTGATAGTTCGCTAACGAAACAAACTAAACATGGCTTTAATCTTTCACATAGTTTGTTACTGTCACATAAGTTGATCTGATAGTTAGCTAACGAAACAAACTAAACATGGCTTTAATCTTTCACATAGTTTGTTACTGTCACATAAGTTGATCTGATAGTTCGCTAACGAAACAAACTAAACATGGCTTTAATCTTTCACATAGTTTGTTACTGTCACATAAGTTGATCTGATAGTTCGCTAACGAAACAAACTAGACATGGCTTTAATCATTCACATAGTTTGTTACTGTCACATAAGTTGATCTGATAGTTCGCTAACGAAACAAACTAGACATGGCTTTAATCTTTCACATAGTTTGTTACTTTGACATAAGTTGATCTGATAGTTCGCTAACGAAACAAACTAGACATGGCTTTAATCATTCACATAGTTTGTTACTGTCACATAAGTTGATCTGATAGTTCGCTAACGAAACAAACTAAACATGGCTTTAATCTTTCACATAGTTTGTTACTGTCACATAAGTTGATCTGATAGTTCGCTAACGAAACAAACTAAACATGGCTTTAATCTTTCACATAGTTTGTTACTGTGACATAAGTTGATCTGATAGTTCGCTAACGAAACAAACTAGACATGGCTTTAATCATTCACATAGTTTGTTACTGTCACATAAGTTGATCTGATAGTTCGCTAACGAAACAAACTAAACATGGCTTTAATCTTTTGTACTCAGCTTTCCCTTTCTAATTCTATTGTTTTTCTGCACTGATTTTCCTACCTTTGTTTTTTTATACGCTTTATATTAGCTTCACTTGTATGTTTGTATGTTTGTAACCGACTCCTTTGGACGCTATTTTGACCCACTTTAAACGGTCAGATTTCATTCAAATTTTGCACACCTGTCAAAGACCGATGACAATGCAATAATTCGAAAAAAATAAAATAAAATAGTTTATAAAAACTAAAAAACACGCTTTATATAGAAAACCAAACTAAAAAATAGAAAATAATTTTTATAGTGTAAATAAGAAAAAAAAGTTTTATTTAAAAAAAAAAAGCGTGGGGTGCTTCTCATATCTGTCAATGAAATATTTATAACTAACTAATATTGACCCATGCACCCCACGATTTTTTTTGAGCGTGTTTGTTAGTTTTTTTTAAACTTTTTTTTGTTTATTTTTTGTCTTTTCCCTCCTTTCCTAATGTTTATTTCACTGCTATTTCTGTATTTTCTTCCTCATTTGCCTTAGATTGCACGTTTGATTTGCCATTATTAATAGTTTATCTTTTTTTAAAGAGAAACACATATTATTTTTTGACCTATCAAATTCCTCATTTTGTTCTTTGGTTTCGTCGTCACGTGCAACTTCATCGCCTTCAGTTTTTTTCTATGAAAAGTAAAGTGAAAAAAGAAAAGTGGCCCTTAAAAACTCTGCTAGAGTTTTTAAGGGCCAAATTTCTTTATAGAAATTGGAAATAGTTGAGCATAAAGTTTATACAAAAAAAAATGGGTTTGATCATCGGCTATATTCCTATCATTTGTCTTTCCTTTTCCTGTTCCTTTTCCTTTCCCTGTTACAGTTTTCGTTCCTTGACTCAATGGGATACTGAAAATATCTTTTAAGTTACAACTTTTTTTTCTCTTAATTATAGCAATTCATATATCCTTCATTCTATACTTTGGGTTGGACTTCGTTTTAGGTGTGAATATTTGGTCAGCTATAATCTGCCAATTTATAAAATCAGTGTGGTCCAACGTATTTACACTAAATACGCGGTGATTTTCGTGCTGTAACCATAATAGTTGGCCATTGTGCAAGGCTACACACAAAGAGTTTCCATGAATCACGTTTGATGACACTATGCATAGAATCTACTGCCATATAGCTGTGTCCTGGCAGTAGATAGTTGACATGTACCGCTTAGACGTTTTCTTAATTCATCATCATCATTTCAGCCTTTCGAAGTCCACTGCTGACCATAGGCATCCCACATAGGCCTCCCCGGGGGAGGGGGAGGCCTATATTCAGCAGTGGACTCCCATGACTAGCGATCTTGTGCCTCCTCCATCCACCGACTTCCTGCGGTGTCGCCTATACAATGGCTACAATGTCGTCGGTCCATAGTGAGGGGGGTCTCCCCACACTTCGCTTGCTTGTTCGTGGTCGCCATTCCAGAATCTTTATTCCCCAGCGGATGTTGGTTCTGCGAACTATATGGCCTGCTCGTTGCCACTTCAACTTGCAAACTCTTATAGCTATGTCGGTAACCTTGGTTCTTCTACGGATTTCCTCGTTACGGTTTCTATCACGTAGTGAAACACCGAGCATAACTCTCTCCATTGCACGCTGCGCGACTTTGAGCTTGTGTATGAGACCAATAGTTAGCGACCACGTCTCAGTGCCGTATGTCATCACTGGCAACACGCACTGATTATAAACTTTTGTCTTGAGGCTCTGCGTTATCAGCGATGAGAAGATATGGCGTAATTTCCCGAACGCTGCCCATCCGAGTTGGATTCGTCGGTTGACCTCTTTGACCCAGTTGGATCGTCTGACCTAAGTAGACATAGTGATCAACAGCTTCGATTATATCGTTCCCAACATAAACCAACATGGGTACGCCATGGGCATTTGACATGATGTTCGTTTCTTAATTATCCATGAAGTAATTAAACACGCTCAGTATAACTTTGTTTCTTTTTTGACTCCAGCAAGAATCACAACAGAAAATTACATATTTATCTCCTCTCTTGTCAATGTCAAGGATGTATTTGTATAAGCATGTTCCTGTTTCGCAACTACCTCATTTTTATCGCTTTCCCTCCAGGTTTAACGGATTCTATTTTATATATCTTAAAAGTCATTTTAATTTTTATGAAAATTACTTTTCAGATTTTGTTAATCGCCTTTTTTTCTCAAGATATATTTGCAGTCGAACTGTACATTTAACTCAATTTCGTCATATTGGCGGTTACGGCGGCGGATCGAGTTTAGAGTACTAGAAATGTTAAAAATCTTATTCCAGATATCTCCTACCGCTGCTTACGAAGCATTTCTCCAGAGCGAACATGATCGAGGTAAGGACAATGCTGCAGAAGCATCTCGAAAAGAACAAGGAAATAAAGAGTATCCTGGATCTAACGAGCGCAGAGGACGCCCCGACATATGACCAAGACTTCCTCAAGCTGTTTGGCTCCATCAATGACGTGAACGAGGTTTTGGATATGGAATGTGAGTGTTCAATTTGTTATACTTTATGCGATAAGAAACCTTAAAAGCCGTCGCACACAGTAGCAAATTAACACCAACTCGACTCAAAGTAAAGCACCGAAAGTGAGCTTCAATAGTTCTACATACATCACATTTTATAAAATAACGAAAGTAATGTACGTCTCGTGGACTCGTAGCACACTCGTCGCTTAACTTTGTAAAATGTGCAGTGTAGGCTCGTAGTTACACTGCTCTACTTGAGTCGAGTTGTTGTTGAGACGTTACAGTGTGCGAAGGCCTTAAAACTGTTGTGTAGAGATTAGCCCTTGTGCATCTGGAATAGCGTAGTCAGTGAAAGAACAATACAGTACCATATACTTTATTGCACTCCATAAAATAATACAATCAAGGATACAAATTTTAAATTAAAGTTTTTTTTGTACTTTTGTCTTCATCAAATGTAGAGTTTGTGTTTAGGAAACGGTTTAATCATTCTATATTGAAAACGAAACCCTAACCCGGATTCGTCCACAGCTTCAGAGAAACAAAAAATATTTAAAATGAAATAATGACTTGATCCCGTGTTTTTTTTTTGTTAGTATATTATTGTTTTTCGACAAAATGACATATCTACATCACATAATCATTTAATGTTCATAGTTACAACTATTATCCAAAATTGACGCATCAATGTTGCTGTCATAGTGTCAACTACCCTATTAACCAAAATTGACCCACCAATGTTGTCGTCATAGTGTCAACTACCCTATTAACCAAGATTTATGCACCAATGTTGTCGTCATAGTGTCAACTACCCTATTAACCAAAATTTATGCACCAATGTTGTCGTCATAGTGTCAACTAACTTATTAGCCAAAACTGACGCACCAAAAGTACCGTACTAGTCAAAACTGACGTACCAATGTTGTTGCCATAGTGTCAACTACCCTATTAACCAAAACTGACGCACCAATGTGGTCGTCATAGTGCCCCAACTACCCCATTAGCCAAAATTGACGCACCAATGTTGTGGCAGGTGAAAGCCACTTGTCGCAGAGGATGTTCGAGGGGTACATAATGCTGATGATATTCCGCGGGCGCATCGACTCCGTGATCCAGTTCGCGAACGAGCACGACCTGCTCGACTCGTTCCTGCTGAGCATGGCGCCTTGTGTTTCATTCAAGTGAGTCTAGCTTAGCACTAGACATAAGTACAAAAACTAAAAAACGTCTGGTAAAAAATAGCCAATGATACTCTTGTCAGGAAGACAAATCGATTGATACCTCGCTTGTCAACATCGGACCTAGTTTGTTAGTTTGAACTCATAACTATCATTGTTTTGCCATAGTTGGGCTAAATTAAACCGATTTTGCCTATGACACTCTATACCTGAAGACGAATTGATTGACAACTCGCTTGTCAAAATCTGACCAATTGGAGCGAAGCTATGGTGGAAGATGCCACATACTCATTACCCTTCCTTGAAAATGAAAAAAAATGAAATGGATGGATTCTCCGCCACGCAACGTCGCACCGCGTTCGCTTTGAGTTCGATTATGAGTACCTACAAGCACAAATTAAAAAATAAACAACCCCCGACCCCCACCCCTCATTATAGCTAAGAAGCGCTTCGATCACATCAGCTTTCAAACATAAAAAACCACGATCCTCACCCACTTTCCCCCCCATTACAGCTAAAGCTGCGTCTACGCTAGGCGAGCCGAGCACGAGCGGAGCACTGTGTTTGAGTTGCGAAGCATTTGACGAACACAAAGGGAGGGAAGACCGGCTCCGCTTGTTCTTGACTCGTCTAGCGTAGACCCACCTTAAGAACCATCTCGATGAAATCAGCTTTCAAACATAAACTTCAAGATCGGTCCATTCGTTTTGGAGCTACGATGACACAGACAGACACGAAAACTTATAACACACCTCTCTTTGGAAATCGAGTTTAAAAATGAAAGATGCCACATATCACGCAAATTGACTAAAAATAAAATTGCCTAACTGCCATTGCCAAACTTTGAGTATATGAAGAAATCTATAAGATTCATCAAAATCGGTCCACGTGTTTGTTCTATAGTGCAACAAAGGAACATATATACATACATACATGGGCTGATTATTACATTACCCATCCTTTGCGTTGTGCGGTCTGGTAAAAACTTGAATATAATTACTTTTATTTTGCAGATACTGGAAGGACGTGACACAGTTATACGTGGCACAAATAGATCGACTGGCCGCCAAAAAACAGGAGGATAAACTATATGGTAATATGGTATATGGTATCATTGAGGCCTCGTTAACGCGTGGACCGTGATTCATTCGCCCACGTCTCGTAATTTTATGAAAGTAGTGTATGACTTAACGTGTGGACCGTGAGTCGCCCACGAGTCGTAATTTTATGAAAGTAGTGTATGACTCGTTAACGCGTGGACCGTGAGTCGCCCACGAGTCGTAATTTTATGAAAGTAGTGTATGACTCCTTATCGCGTTGACCGTGAGTCGTCCACGAGTCGTAATTTTGTAAAGTGTGTTATAACGCTCCACGTTTACACCTCATATTTCAATGCTTTAGTTTGAGTCGTGTTGCCTTTTGCCTTACATTTCGATTTGGTGATTTCAGTTTGGTTTCGCCCACGAAATTACAAATCGCACGGGAACTGATTGTTTGTGTATTCACAGAGAACAAGTTCTACGGCGGCGCATCCTACCGCAAGGCCGCCGCGCTGCTCGCCGTGCACGATGTTAAAAGCGCCGTGGATTTACTTGTCAACAGCAAGCTGTTCAAGGAAGCGTACATCTTGTGCCGGTGCAGGTAACTTTATCCACTGTATATGACAAAAAAAACTGTCAAAAGTGCAGAGAATGACATCCCGTAGAGTTCCTTGGTGCTCTCTTCTCTAACGGGCGTATTTCCGAAGCACCGTTAGAGTCCGAATGGTATTAACTTATTCTCTGCGAGATTAAACTCTGGGTCGGCACAGGAAAGGGGAATTTCCTTTTCAAACTCTAAGCATACTTAGTAATACCTAATTAGATTGAATTGATCTATATATAATAATTTATGTTTTTCTCTCTCTTTGTTCATGATGTGTAAAGTTTTGACTTGTTTGTTTAAAGTTGTACTATTTTTTGACTATTTACAATAAATACTTTGACATTAACTTTTTAGTTAGACCAAGTCGAGTTACGTTGGCAAACGTGTATCAATGCATTTCTACAGCTTGGAAGAATGTTAAACTTTATGGTTGCGCCCCGCGGTTTCACCCGCATGGATTATGATGATGGATGATGATAATGAAAAGTAGATGGCGCTAATCGGCTTTTATGCACTTTATTACGTTTTGTATGGATTGTCAGTTTGTGGCCGGAGCCCCCCCCCGGGGGTGTTTACCAGCTCAAAGGGACTCCTAGCTCATAATAGTAAGTAACAGGTGTAAAGGAAACTTCGTAGTGCAAGCCATCATTTTGGCTATGGGTAGTAGATTTATCTCATAAGGAAGATAATAGGCTCACAGCTGACATAATTTCACCATCAGGAATCGGCGTGAGGTAATAATATAAACATAGTACTATGTAATTATGCAGGTGCACAATTATTATTATATTATCACGAAATCTTGTTTTACAAAATCGCAACTCCTCACCTTAGAGTTGGGCCAAATCATGGCTGACAATCTAGGAATGACAGGTTACTTGAATTTAGAAACTATCAAATGGGTATGATTATGATGTAAGAGGTTTGATATCGTCACAAGTTGAAGTTCTGCATCACACATGATGATGATGATGATGTCCTCCTTGAAGTATCCGTCAACGGCGAACCCTGTTAGCTCCTGTAGTTTTCCGCTCGATAAGAGAGTATTCATTTTTAAAACGCCAAGCTCTGATTGCCCTGTTTAGACAGTGGCTGCACTTTTCTGATTTATAATATTAGTGTGATGAGCTGCGCCTGCGGCTCTGGCCGCAAAAATCCCTCCTTAGTTAAAACGGTTACTCAAATAATACTTCCTTCATATTTCTAGGTCCACCGGTTTAGGATGTTTGTCAGTCAGGACAGTATTGTTTTATAGGTATAGATAATTCATGCTGATTTGTCGATTTGATATAAATCCCAGTCAATTAAGAAAGCCACGGAGTAATGTGGTATTTCGGCTTTTAATACTCTCCGTTTCAGTCCAGACTGAAGGGCACCCATGCGGATTTTTCAGGTTTTGTCTTAAATTTTCCATGAAATTTGCGTATTGGGAGAAAATGTTTCTATCATACTAAACCATAACCAAATCCAATAGTTGTTGCCTTATTTTATTATCACAGAATATACTACGTTTATAATCTTTTTTTCTTAATTTATATTTTTCATTTAAACAGTACACGAACTTGAGAGATATGTTACGAGAAAATATCGGTATTTATACATACATTAATTCAAATTCTGTACAGATTATGATAAAAATAATAATTAAACGTAGTTTATTCTGTGGTTAATAAAAAAAGACCAGAATTATTGGATTTGGTTATGGTTTAGTATGGTAGAAAAGTTTTCTCCCAAAACACAAATTTCATGGAAAATGTGAGGCAAAACCTGTAGAATCCGCGTCGGTTCCTTATACTCTTAATCCACTGATTATGTTCTTTAATCTTTGTTTTGAATGCAGGCACATGGACAGTATTGCTCAGGAAACCCTCACCAAATGGGCAAACGATGCTGGATATACCGGAAATTTGATGCTTGGTGCTTTGATGTAAGTATCTCTGGTAAAGAGTAAGCTTCAAAGTCTGGCGCATCGACGTGAGGTAGCTAGCCTGGCGGTATTCTATAGATTGCACTATGGAGAGTGTGCACAACCTGATTCCCCCATCACCGTACGACTAGACGATCAGCAAAGCGCCATCCTTTCATGGTTGAAATACCTCGCACAAGAACGAAGCGTTACGCTTCTTCATTTATTATAAGAACTGCAAAGGAGTGGAATGCCCTGCCCTCGTCAGTGTTTCCGGTAAATTATAACCCCGGTGTGTTCAAGTCAAGAGTGAATAGGTATCTACTAGGCAAGCGTGCTACACCTTCGACCACATCATCGCTTTCCATCAGGTGAGATCGTGGTCAAACGATTGCGTAGGCCGTAATAAAAAAAAAAAAAAAAAAAGTATATATTCATTGCTGCCTTTTGTCTTAATATCTTATTATTATTTTTATTTCCCCCATCTGAGATAAAAGATTGAAATATAATGGCAAAATAAAAAGTTTGCCGTCATGTCAGATGGATCACTTAATTACAATGTATGGCGTTTAAACTTAAACTTACTCACTAAACGCCTCGGCAATGGATTGGCTCCGCAACGCCTCGCTTACGGCTGGTTGTCGGCTAGGCTACGACGGGGCGACACCTCGCTTTCGGCAAGGTGGCCTGGTTGTCGCTTATTGCCGCAATTGTACAGCCGGTGCAATAGTTTTGCAGAGTGTATCCCAACATTGTTTCTCTATGTTGCAGAAGTCTTTTGGCTAGTTGTACAATTGCGGCAATCATCTAGCCCGTTTCTGAGGACTATTACAAACATTATAATATTGTTCAAATACTCACTGTAGCATTAAAGAAATCGAAAATTAGAAATTTTTCTTTTTTTATATACCAAATATTTTTTATATGTACCATGCTAAAATAAGCTTATAAGATGTCACCCAAATAAAGGAGCCTGAAAGAAATAAAATCACACAAAAGAGGATGATTAATTAAAAGAGTTAATAATAACGGTAACAATAGGTAAATTAATTTAATCAGTTTACCTATTGTTACCGTCTCGCTCGTAGGGTTTTACGACTTTCAGGCTCCCGAACAAGCTGGATTTCGGAAAGGCTTTAGCACCGTAGACCACATCCATACGCTCCGGCAGATTATACAGAAGACCGAAGAGTATAATCGGCCACTTTGTCTAGCGTTTGTGGATTACGAGAAAGCCTTTGATTCAGTCGAGACCTGGGCAGTGCTACAGTCATTACAGCGGTGCCAGATTGACTACCGGTACATCGAAGTGTTGAAGTGTTTGTACAGCAAGGCCACAATGACTGTCCGTATTCAAGATCGGAGCACGAATTCTATACAGTTGCAAAAAGGGGTGAGACAGGGAAGCGTTATTTCTCCGAAACTGTTCACCTATGCACTGGAATGGATATGGTGTTAACATCAATGGCGAATACATCACTCACCTTCAGTTTGTTGATGATATAGTCATTAAGGCAAAAACCCTGGAAGAACTAAGCACAATGCACAGTGACTTCCATATTGTTTCCCAACAGGTGGGTCTTATAATGAACATGGGTAAGACGAACATCATGTCAAATGCCTATGTCGCACCCATTCCGGTTCATGTTGGGAACGATATTATCGAAGTTGTTGATCACTATGTCTACTTAGGTCAGACGATCCAACTGGGTAGTTCCAACTTCGACAAAGAGGTCAACCGACGAATCCAACTCACCCATTCGAGTTGGATTCGTCGGTTGACCTCTTTGTCGAATCCAACTCGGATGGGTAGCGTTCGAGAAATTACCCCATATCTTCTCGTCGCAGATACCGCAGAGCCTCAAGACGAAAGTTTATAATCAGTGCGTGTTGCGATTGATGACATACAGCACTGAGACGTGGTCGCTAACTATTGGTCTCATTCACAAGCTCAGAGTTGGCAGCGTGCAATGGTGAGAACTGAGAGAGTAACTGATGAAATGCACAATTATTTTTGTTTCTACTGGTATTTATACTTTTCGTAAAATAAGCGAAGCTCTCCCATTGGGTGATTCAAAGTAACTTAAACACATAGAGACCGTCCCATTGTTATCTCGATTTATTTTCCCATGCTAAGAAATAGGCACAAAAAGTTAAAAGTCCTCTACGGTTTAACGTCGAATCCTGACCACGAAGAGAGCCTAATTTTTATTACTTCGCTACGGGTGCGAGGAGCACGTCGGCGACCTGCTCTAACCCGTACGAGGACCGTTCTCTGAGTTTACATTTTCGTTAAAAAGGTATGTTAAAAAGTTTGTTCACTTTTTAAACATTCCTAAGTATGATTCCTCATTTGTCATCATCACGCTTTGCCGATTTTAGAAGCGTGCCTACCTGTAAGTTTTCTTTCGCTCTTACGTTCTGGAAAAATGATGATTCTACTACGTAGTTTACGCTTGTAGTCCGGGTTAGTCGTGTTACGTGAAGTATGTTATGTACCTCATACTACATTACACGCTGAACCGATCTACGTCTATTTCATTCAACTAGGCACACTTTTATCTTAAGCGTAGATGAATGCTATTCAAGGTAAGCCTGCATATTGTAATGAGTCTTCGTGTACTTGTACCTTAGAAGTAGTCTTATTACAGGTTCTAACAGGGTCCTATTCATTGGAAAATAAATTCTATTTGATCTATATTACATGCAATCTTAAGCACAACGTTTTTCTATTCGAAAGTTTCATTACTTTTTTAATTGCTTAAGGTTTATAGAGTTTATATTATACATTTCCAGTCTGTGTAAACTCATACCTATGCTTATAGCTATATGGGCTAATGTTATTGCGCTCGTTAACACCGTAGAAGAACCAAGGTTACCGACATAGAGTTTGCAAGTTGAAGTGGCAATGGGCAGGCCATATAGTTCGCAGAACCGACAACCGCTGGGGAATAAAGGTTTTCGAATGGCGACCACGAACATGCAAGCGAAGTGTAGCGTAGGGAGACCCCCCACGCGATGGACCGACGACATTGTAGCCATCGCAGGAAGTCGGTGGATGGAGGTGGCACAGGATCGCTCGTCATAGCGCTCTTTGGGGGAGGCCTATGTTCAGCAGTCGACTTCTAAAGGCTGACATGATGATGATGACCTATTACCAAATTACACGTTTGTGCGTCTGTGTATCAGTCTGTGTATCTATGAGACACACGGGACTTCAGGGAATTAAAATCGCATAAGTACAGTTAATGAAACCCAGTAATCCCGTTATGGAACAACCATAGTGGGACTACTGGGAATACAACAGGTCTAGACTTCAACCAGCTGTCGCCTACCCGTAAAGCGCGGTGATGCGGTGCCGATAAGTCTGCGCTAACTTTAAAACATAGAAATTAAACATTGCCTTTTGGCCTCTTTTTCTTTTAGTAACTATTAAAATGATACAATGCCGCAATGAGGTCTGATAAATAAGTATTAGATTGCATAAAAATAGACCAGACCATTAGGCTAGCCCAAGATTTACAGTAAGAAAAGAGGACCGAAAGCTATGAGGAAATGTGTCGATAATGACACAGTTTTTTCGTTTATCGAATCTTATGTTTTCGAATCTTATGTCTTACCTTCGAAATGTTTTCGGGGCGAGTACTTTTTACACGACTGCCCAAAAAAAGGAGTGTAATGTTTTTATGATTCATGTATGTTTGTAAGCTAGTTAAAACAAAACAAAAAAGAGCGAGCCTTACAGTAGTCGCATATGATGTGTAACATCTGTTTCAAGCTCTGTTTTATCATTGCTGTTTAAGCTCCTATTTTATTATAGCTGTTCAAGCTGTTGAATAATCGCTCGGTTCAAGCTCTGTTTTATCATCGCTCGGTTCAGGTTATGTTTTATCATAACATAATTATGCTAGCACCGCGCGGCACATTGTTTCACTTTTCATTATATTACTTCCATAGATTTCAGGAAAGCGAGAGGAAAGATGTTACACATAAAAAAAATACATATTTTTTTACAGAAACATTGTCCTCGGCAACATTTCAAACGCCGCGAACATGCTACGGAGATCCAAAGACGAAGGAAGCCTGAAACTCGCCGCCGAGCTCGCGAAGTCGGCCGGCCTCAACGCTTTCGCCGACTACATCGGAAACAAAGCCAGGCGCGCGCAAATAGAACTAACAGCCGAAGACCAAACAGAAGAACTACTGGAACAACTGCCGACCAGAATTCAGCTTCTTATGAATGAGAAAGGTCTTAACGGCGAATTGAAGACTGAAACGGTTTCGAAAGAACGGAACGGAATCAATGGCGAAGAAGGTTCAAGTGAAGTTTCACAGAGTAAGGAGTGATACAGTTCCTGTGATATCCACAACAGTTTTGCCTAAGATATGGAGATTTTCAAAATTTAGAGAAAACAGTAGAAAGGTTTTGGAAATACACCATAAAAGGCGGATTTTCTCGTCTAGATCTTGATGTTTAAGTTATAATAAAGGAGTTTTTAGTTACTAATTAAAAGTTGAGTGGTAAACCCGAACCGAAGAAGAGGGTTTTTCCTACGTCAAAGAGTTTGTTGTACCTTTACGCCAGTGTATGTGTGTGTGTACCTTTACGACGTTATTCAATACAGTTGCTTCTTCCGTGATATGAACCTTTGTCGGCAAAAGATTAGGTACTTTGCGCGATTTTCGCCTCATAAATATAAAATATCGAGCCGAGTTTTTATTTGTATCGATTTAATTACTTTGAACTACTCATAATTTATGTTTTTGATGTGTAAACATCTAATGGATCTAATAGCACTTGGTCCAATACGCATTTCGTCAAATACGCAGATAGTCCAACATTCATGTATAATGAGCAGATAGTCCAACATTCATGTATAATGAGCAGTCAAACGCAAAAATAATTTAGTTTTAGGAGGAAATAAAGTTTTTTTTTAGTTAACATTGAACAAAAATGTGTGAAGTATTATTTTTATGTTAGGAGAAAATAAGATGAAAGGTAAATCTTGTTTTTTTATTAAGAAAAATAAATAAAATATATCATCATACGATATCTATTTTTTTTATCCATATATCATCATCGATTTATGGTGTTAGACGGCTGGTTGGTCTAGTGGCTAGTAACCCTAGGAACGAAATAAAACAGTCGCGGGTTCGAATCCTGCAAGGTGCAATCATTTGTGTGATGAGCAGAAATGTTTCTTTCTGAGTCATGGATGTTGATATTCGTATATATGTATGTTTATCCGTTATCTAGTGCCCATAGTATCCTAGTTTGGGACTAGGTGATTGGTGTGGAATTGTCCCGAATATATTTATAATTATTTTATTATTATTATGTAGACAGTTGTTTACTTTCTCGCAAGTACTTGGACTATCTGCGTATTTGACTTGGATCATATCAAATTCAAGTCAGATAAAAAGTACACGACTGCCCGCAAAAATAGAACTTTAAAACAAAGTAGCCTAAGTCACTCGGGATGATGTTAGGATTCTAACCAAATCTGTTTAGGCATGTAGAAGTTATGGTAGAACAAAGAAACTCACATACACACATGAATCTTAAAAACATTACGCTCCTTATTTGGGCAGAAATATTTCCCTTATTATATAAAATGTATATTGAATTGATAATCTTTATTTCATTGGGCTTATAGCCAAACACCTAGTTTGGCTTGATCTTCATTTATATGAAATTTAGCCACAAAAAGCAGTCTTCGATTGTTGATGCAGTCGGCCCTGCCCTGGTACCACAAACTTCATATCTTTTGTAAAACATCATCTAGGTGCACAAAATCGAACGAAAATTACAATATTGATTATACTCTTATCTATGAAATTATTGTATTGATTTACTTTTATTGCTCTATTTTAATCCATTTTAAATATCAAATATTTCTTTAAACCAAAATGACATTTGAATCTTATGCGCCTTTCTCCTTTAAAAAAAAAGAGAAAGGCGAATAAATTAACTGAAGACAATTTTGATATAAAAAAAAATGGCGTTTGCGTTTTTGCTCAACTGTAATACAATTTTTGTTTCAAGGCTACTTCCGCCAGACAGCTACTAATTTTCATGCCATGTCTACTGGCACATTGGAAAGTACACTTTCCGAGCAACCGTATTGAAAATGTTATTGACGCATTTAGTGATTATATCCATCGTTTTTGTAGTCATTAGAGCTGTGAAAGTAACGAAAGATTGAGTACCCGCGTGTTCGTTACTTTTGGCATCAGTACCCGTTACTCGTTACTGGTGTATCAGGTTATGAATTTAATTATTATGTTTATTAATTGTGTTTCTTACTCAGTGCTTACCTTTTTTGAGGTTATGTTGTTGATTTTCCTTTATTAAAGCATGTTTTTATAAAAATTGTTTTATTCGACATTTCTAATGGGAGTTAGGAATTACAACAAAAGAAGAAAAATATAAATCAAACTTTATTACGACCGCTATTGCGCTGTAATGACATGAAAAAATTGGTGAATTATATTATTCTGGTACAATAAACATTCAATGAATTAATAATATTAATTCTGTTAGTATTTCAAGTGTAGAAATAATTAAAAACAGTTCCGCCGGTTTCTGAATTTAGAATTGCATCATAAACGCTTCTGATGCTGCTTTAGTGAAACGTCAAAACTGGAGTATTCTTTTGACCTTAATGGAGTTTTATCCTACAGGAAGAAGTAAAGCAAAATAACTATGCTTTCGTTCACATGAGTTTGTTACTTGGGTCTATGAGGATATTTTAAATTTATATAACTACTCGTTGCTGATATATATATATGAATAAAGAAATAATGCCCCATGAACTTGTGGGTTTTAAGTTTAGTGACTTAACAAACTATACTATAAGCTATAAAGTAACTCCAGGGGGCCAACGGTGTTACACCATTTGAGAAAAACTCGGCTAGTTTTTGCTAAAATTCACATTTCAGAAACCGGAGGAACTTACATATTTTCGAATGCAGACATTATAAAAAACAATAGACAAAAAATAACTGACAAATAAGAAAAAATATATTAGCTTCGTTAATTCGTTAGCTAAAGTAGTTTGTGAAAATTACAATACTAAACATAAATCGCAACAGAATATTCATTATTTAGGCTCTATAAGTACAAATCTAATAATACTATGTGTCATTGTACTACAATTGTTAAGTATAATCATTGAATACTCCTACAATGGCACCAACATCTTAATTCGTATCCAATCACAAAGTAAGAAATGTTGATATAAAATCTCACTTAGGGTGGATGGTCCACGACATGAGTTTCACTAGATGGCGCTTTTAATTGCAATCAGATCCGATTTAAAACTTTATTGGCGGCTATATTACCGTGTAATGATTATATTTAATCTTAAGTTTCAATTTTTCATCGAATATTTTAGCCGTATTCGTTCCCTAAAAATTTGGGTTCAGGTCTTGAGTTTAGCCGTATTCTTGCCCTATAAATGTGGTTTCAAATCTTGATCTGAACCCAAATTTTTAGGGAACGAATACGGCTAAAATATCAGTTTCACAATGAAAACTATGGATCAAACATTAAAATTGTATAGTGTTTTAACAGCGAATAAAGTTTTAAATCAAACCTGATTGCAATTTTGGCCCATAAAAATATATAATGCAAATATTGTCATTAGCGCCATCTAGTGAAACTCATGTCATGGACCATCCAACTTAACTCCATATAAATGCGTATGGAATGTTGAACCCAACAGTCTTAAATTTCGATTCGTGTCGTTTGATCAAATAATTTCAGTCAATTTTATTTACAACTAAATGGAAATGGTGCATTTACACATTCACAATTACTAACTAACGTGCGTTAAAATTTGTACAGTGCGTTAACCAGCGCATTAATAAAGGAGAGATGGTTAAATCTCGCTATAATATCAACAATGAGTATTTATTAGTCAATCCAGGTCATTGTCAAGTTTACTCAAAATTTATCTTTGAATACCCGTTTATAGATTGTGTATAACCAATGTTATTAGTTAATTAGTTTGGCTCTGCTCGCACGGGTCCTCGTTCTCTCGGTTGGCGTCGCTCTTGCCCCGTTTCTTGCAAATGTTGAGGAGCTTCGCGTTTATTTTCTTCAACCTCTGGTTTTCTTTCATAACGTCAGTCAGCTGTTGATCCTGGAAGTGAAATGAACATAAAAATAGTTATCTATTTAAAAAAACAATCCAATCAAACAGACAACGTTTCACTTTTATATATTGGTATGGGTTTTTTGATTTCCCGTGATAAAAAGTTCTAACTGAACAACTTTTAAAGTGACGAAAATTTAATATCGTAGGAAAGATTTGATATGAATGGATAAACTCAAAAAATACTGAACCTATTTGCAAAAATTTCAATTACTTGCTGTAAGGAACGGAATTACATGTTGCCGTGGAAACGAAATAACAAGTACGTGAGTAATAATGCATTTGTCTATGGTCAAAAAACACCACGACCGTTGCTGCCAAAGATTTTGAATTACGCTTACAGGCGTACTTTTTTAAGAAGTTACGGCGGGTCTATATATGCTAAAAGTGAGAAAAATGCAGCGATGTGAGCGCTAACAGTGCGAAGCCGAGGCGAGTTTCTAGTATTATATAAACCCATTACAAAAAGATTTTAAATGAACTACTGAGGCAATTTTGATGAAATTTATGTGGTTTATAAAAAACAAATCTATCTGAACCACTAACGGGTCAGTATGGAACATTTGGAAACCATTAGTGGGTAAAACCACGTCGCGTCGTCGGCTTTAGAAGTAGCATTTTTTAAAATTTTGTGACAGCAGTTCATATTAAGGTTGTAAGGATTAAATAAAACACCATGCATTTTTTAATGATAGTGACAGTTTTTTTCATGTTGTGTGTGAATATGTTTTTTTTAATATTCTAAATCGACTACATGGTTCCTCAGAATTTTCCACGTTGAGTACTGACCTTTCTTACTGGATAAATCGACTACATGGTTCCTCAGAATAGTTGCTCAGAATTTTCCATGTTGAGTACTGACCTTTGTTACTGGATAAATCGACTACATGGTTCCTCAGAATAGTTGCTCAGAATTTTCCATGTTGAGTACTGACCTTTCTTACTGGATAAATCGACTACATGGTTCGTCAGAATAGTTGCTCAGAATTTTCCACGTTGAGTACTGACCTTTCTTACTGGATAAATTGACTACATGGTTCCTCAGAATAGTTGCTCAGAATTTTCCACATTGAGTACTGACCTTTCTTACTGGATAAATCGACTACATGGTTCCTCAGAATAGTTGCACAGAATTTTCCACGTTGAGTACTGACCTTTCTTACTGGATAAATCGACTACATGGTTCCTCAGAATAGTTGCACAGAATTTTCCACGTTGAGTACTGACCTTTCTTACTGGATAAATCGACTACATGGTTCCTCAGAATAGTAGCTCAGAATTTTCCACGTTGAGTACTGACCTTTCTTACTGGATAAATCGACTACATGGTTCCTCAGAATAGTTGCACAGAATTTTCCACGTTGAGTACTGACCTTTCTTACTGGATAAATCGACTACATGGTTCCTCAGAATAGTTGCACAGAATTTTCCACGTTGAGTACTGACCTTTCTTACTGGATAAATCGACTACATGGTTCCTCAGAATAGTAGCTCAGAATTTTCCACGTTGAGTACTGACCTTTCTTACTGGATAAATACAGTAGGTATCAATATAGGTCGAAAATAATAAGAAAACACCGTAAAAGAACAAGTAAGTCATCAAGGTCAAGAAAATAACACGACAGATGTGACAAAAGCAGAACGTTTCAAATTTATAGCCTATGATGATATATATGGGAGATGGTGTAAGTATCATGGCTATATAGTAGAGTTGATCACTGCATGATGTGGTCGATAATTTCATGAAATGGTTCTATTCTATAATTTATGACCAGCTAAAACTAACCATATCGTTGAAACATCGACGTTTAAGGATATGTCAATCCACGTTTGGCCATATCATTAAGTATCCGTATTTCCATGATACCATAAGTTTTCAAGGCTAAAAAAAACACGAAGACGAAGGCGGGACTTCGCTACGCTTCGCTCCCGTCTTCGCCTCCTGTCGGGCGGGCTTCCGCCCTCACCTTGTTCCTCACCTCACTAATGTTTCACCATATCATAAAGTAGACAAACGTTGCTGTTAATATCGTTAAACGCGATTTATTAAATCATCTGGCCAAACCATATCATGATGTGGCAGCGAATATTTCATGATTTGGCCAACCACAACATGAAGTGATCATTTCTATGATATAGCCAAGATAGAAGGATTCTAACGATACCCCGTACATCCAAATCTGTTCAGGCATTTAAAAGTTATGGTGGAACAAACAAACCCACATACATACATGAACCCTATAAACATTACACTTCTTTTTTGTGCAGTCGTGTAAAAAAGGTTAAAGTAGTGTTGTTAGGTGAAGGTGTTTACCTGCACGATAGCGCTACCTGTAGCCACGTACATCGCATTCGGCGTTGGCGCTTCTTGTAATGTCTTTAGCTGCTTCTCCAATGCACTCTTTTGATGTGTAAGCTTTTCAATTATCTTTGGAAAGGAATAATAAATTGAGATTATTAAACAAATTATGGCAAAGCGAAGTCTGTGGTGACCACTTTAGCTGAACATTATCACGAGCGCGTTCTGTACAAACGTTAACATAAACTTGCAAATCAAATAAATGTTTGTTATTGTTGTTTGTCGTATGAACTGCTGTGAAAGTGCTGGCCGCCTTAACGACGCTATTAATTGATCAATAACAGCCGGGACCAACAGCTTAACGCACGGAGCGATGGAAAACCGCACATAAATTAGAAAAGTCATTGGTGCGGAGCCAAGGATCGAACCCGGTATCGTTGGGTTCTAAGTTAAACGAACCGTTAGGCTACCATCGCTCAAAGAAATGTTGTAAACATGATATAGACCCTTTGTTTTTTTTTAATGGTTCTGTACCCCAAAAGAAAATAGTATCACTTCGTTGTCCGCCTGTCTGTCTGTCAATACCCTTTTTCTCAAGAACGCGTGGAGGTATCAAGTTGGAGTTAATATCAAATACTCAAGTCTGCAATCCCTTGGAGCTGAGAAACATCAAACTTCTAAATCAAAACATACGGTCGTTTATGCTGCATATTTTGACACTTGCATGGGAATCAAAACCTATCGGGTACTTCACGATGACCTAGAATCATAAAATTTGGCAAGCAATGTCTTATAGCAAAAGTACAGGGAAAAATCCGTAAACCGTAAATTTGTAGTTACAACACAACAATTAAAAAAAAAAAAAAAAAATGTAATAAACAACGGTTTCAACACCAATTGCAAATTATTGCACATATCAAAAATAAATAATGAACAACATTATAAGGCTAAGCAAATGTCAATTAATTAATAACAAATATAAATAAATTACACACATATCAAGTCAAAATAAAGTAAGAAACCAGATAATCTACACTAATATTATAATGAGGAAAGATTTTATTGTTTGTATGTATGTTTGTAATGGATAAACTCTAAAAATACTGAACTGATTTTAAAAAAGCTTTCACTTCTACGTAGAAAGCTTCATTATCCGCGAGTAACAAGGGCAGAATTTTATTTTTCAAAAAGTACAAATTAAAAAACATATAACCCTCAGGGGTTCCCACTCCCCATTATAGCTAGGAAGCATCTCGATCACATCAGTTTTCAAACATAAAAATCAGAGAGCTACGATCGTCACCCCCTTCCCCCCCCCCCAAACCAAAGAACCATCATCATCATCTAACGGTTCTAAGAACCATCTCGTATACCTCAGCTTTGAAACATGAAAAACCGCGGCTAAATTGGTCCATTCGTTTGGAAAATACGATTCTCACCCCCGTTTACTCCGTCGTACTCTAGGTACTGTATATTATAGATCAAAATAAGATACATTTATCCTGAAAAATTGAAAGTTTACACTGGAAATTAGGGAAACTTTTCACACGGAAACGGCTTAACTGATTTCTATAAAATTGTACAAATAGATACTGTTCGATTTAAAGACTAATATTTAATACTTTTAGACATTCCTGATGAAATAGGACTAGAGTACTCATCACATTACTACTTGTTCATAATATTAGGTAAATTAAAAAAACAGTCGTTTGTACAATCGGTCGTTTGTAGAATCTGTCTTTTGTAGAATTGGTCATTTGCAGCATCGGTCATTTGTAGAATCAGTCATTTATATAATTGCGCATTTCAAGAATTGCTCATTTACAGACTATGTAGTAGTGAAGTAACGAATATTCGCATTCGCGAATATTCGCATATTTTGGCATATTCGCATTCGCGAAATTATTGCGAATGTTTTTGCGTGTATATTTTTTTTAAGTTGGTAATAATAGTTGGTTAATATAAGAAAATCCAATTCCATTAATTACTTATGTTTTTTAATGCAATAAAAAGTAACTTAACCTCGTAATCACATTATCAGTCTTCTCTTTATCATTTGGTATCATTTATTTATTTAACTTTGGGCAATGAAGCTTCCCTTGTTTTGTTTACGAAAACACCGGCGCGAGCGGAATGACACTTCAATCGCATGCGTTCGTATTAACTCGGCTATTCTCGGAACGAAAAACAGACGGAACGCACTTCGTTCGAACGGGACTGCCGCTAAAGTCACTATTAACGATAAATAAAAGGCCCAAGTTTAGTACGACAATAAATTGGAGAGTGCGAGTTCGGCGGCTTCGAAAATACTAGTATTACAAAATAAAACTTAGAATATCAATCGGCTAGCTCCGTTCGTGTGTGCTACCGACATTGCACCAAATAAAAAAATATTTTACGCGCACCCTCCAAATGCAACTTTATTTGTTTTAAGCGGCACATAACAAAATACGGTTTGGAAAACAGTTTGAAAAATTAACAAAAGTATCTTATAGTTTTAAATATTATACCACAGATTACATAGAAAAGTAGTAGTTTTTTTTAACAATAAAAACAAAAAATTGGTATATATTGCACTTGTGACGTGCGTCGCCTACAGTCACCAAGCCATAGACAAATGGCGCCAAATTTAAACAAAAACTGAATATTCGCATTCGCGAATGTTGGCAGCAGATATTCGCATTCGCATTCGCGAATGTCCAAAATATGACATTCGTTACCTCACTACTATGTAGTCATTTCGACAACCAGTCATTTGTAGACTAAACCAAATAAAAGTGTGTAATGTCTGTCATGAAAAATCGTCATAAAAAATTGAGTGATTTCTTCGTTTCTCTCTTTATATTTAGCTCAACTATAGCAACTCTGCGAATAAGTATAACACAGTAGATAATACACCTCTAGTTTGTCCACGATCTCACCTGATGGAAAGCGATGATGTGCTCTAAGGTGAGCTACAGCTGCCTAGTAGGTACCTATTCGCTAGCTTATTTACAAGCTTCCCGCCGATATGTATTATTTCAAAATTTCTCTAGCAGTGCTTTGAGCCCGAGTTAATATGCGAACCAGGAGAGCGCGCTCGCGATAATGTTCTCAAACGACGTAATGTGTTTTTGTGATCTTACCATTTTAAGGCGCTTCGTTTCACGTTGCTGGTCGGTGGTCGCTGTCCGAGAGCTGTCGTCGCGTTCCACTTGATAACTCAGGAAATCTAAAACGTACGTCAATTAAACCAGGAGTCAAAAGTACACCCGATAATATATGTTTCCCACGACAGCAATATCACCATGGTTCACTTAAAACGTAAGCAGAAAGTATCTCATCACTTACTGCTCATCATAACAAGCACAACGGAAGTCGGGGGGGTTATAGCTAAGAAGTACCTCGAACAAAAAACCAGATCAAAATAGGTTTATTCGTTTGGGAGCTACGATCCACCCCACACCCCCCTCCACTTCCCCTCTCCCCTCATTATAGCTAAGAACCATTTCGTTTACCTCAGGTTTCATACATAAAAAACCGCAGCTAGCTAACCACCCCCCCCCCCCCCTCCATATAGCTAAAAACCATCTCGATTATATCAGTTTTCAAACATAAAAAACCAGATCAAAATAGGTTTATTCGTTTGGAAGCTACGATCCACCCCACACCCCCCCCCACTTCCCCTCTCCCCTCATTATAGCTAAGAACCATTTCGTTTACCCTCAGGTTTCATACATAAAAAACCGCAGCTAAATCGGTCCATTTGTTTGGAAGCTTCGATTTTCATCCCCCTTTTCTCACCTCCCACTCCCCATATATCTAAGAACCATCTCGATCACATCAGCTTTAAAAAAAAAACACATCAAAATAGGTCCATTCGTTTGGGAGCTACGATTTTCACCCCCCTTTTCATACCTCCCCCCCTCCCTCCTCCCCCTCCCCATATATCTAAGAACCATCTCGATCACATCAGCTTTCGAACAGAAAAAAACGCATCAAAATCGCCATTCGTTTGGGAGCTACGATGCCACACACAGACACACCCTAAACTCATAACACCCGTCTCTTTGTTCGGGGGTTAAAAACAGTGCGGTAAGTATGGAAATCCATTACAGAAGTTTTTTTTTCGTTTTTATCCTTGTTCGGTTTTTAGTGTTCAAAATTCATATTTCATTCATATTGAATGAATGCATTCATCAATGAAACTAAGATATTTACAAAATTAGCGCGAATTTAAAAATTAATGCGACTGAAAATTGTACTGCTAACATTTAGATGAACATTATTGTGATATTACTTTGTAATGGAAATAAAAGCAGATTACTGACACTCGCTCAAGTGACTCCTTCTTGCTGCACTCGTGTTTTAAGAGCCTTCGCTAAAGCTCGGTAACACTAACTTTTTTATCAAAAAAATTAGAGATCCCTATGTAAAATGCAATAAATTAACACAGGGTATAAAAAAATATGCCTATAATAATAAAGATTACTCGCTTTAAGGAGCGGAATGACATGTTGCCGTGGAAACGAAATAATAACAAGTCTGTCAGAAAGCTCGGTTTGTCATGACTGGTAGGACGCACTGAATGAAGACTTTTGTCACGTGGATACTCACGGTAAGACTAGTCCACAAATTTAAGGTCGCTCAGCGAGCTATGGAGAGAGCTATGCTTGGAGTTTCTCTGAAGGACAAGATTCGTAATGAAGATATCCGATGGAGAATCAAGACATAGCATAGAGACATAGCTCCAAGGATATGCAAGCTGAAATGGCAGTGGGCTGGTCACATTTCGCGAAGAACCGATAACCGTTGGGGTAGACGAGTTCTCGAGTGGAGACCACATCTAGGCAAACATAGTGTAGAACGCCCTGTGGCCAGGTGAAGTGACGACCTACGAAATGCGGCCGGAGGAGAATGGATGAGGGGAGCTGAAGACCGAGTTCAGTGGCGTGAATTAGGGAGCGTTCAAGTATTACGTAACGCAATTTTTGGAGATTTTTGACCCCCCCCTCACCCCCATGTAACGCGCCGTAAAGTGCAGTGCGGTGGACAGACATAGGCTGATGATGATGATGTCAAAAAGCACCTGCCAAAGATTTAGAATTACGCTTACTCCGTTTTTTGTTCAAATTAGTAAATCAAAATAAATTGAATTTTTACAAATAAAGAAAAACTCTTAGCTACCCGTGCGAAGCCGGGGCGAGTCGCTAGTAATTAATAAACATGTTCACTCACCACCGCTCGTCTCAGTAGCCGCGTCTGACTGATCCGCAACAGAGTTCCGGTTCGTGTCATGCACAGATTGTCGCTTCTTGCGCACGGTATGCGCATGTGCGGCCGTGTGCGAGTCGCTAGTAATTAATAAACATGTTCACTCACCACCGCTCGTCTCAGTAGCCGCGTCTGACTGATCCACAACAGAGTTCCGGTTCGTGTCATGCACAGATTGTCGCTTCTTGCGCACGGTATGCGCATGTGCGGCCGTGTGCGAGTCCTCTTGTAATTAATAAACATGTTCACTCACCACCGCTCGTCTCAGTAGCCTCGTCTGACTGATCCACAACAGAGTTCCGGTTCGTGTCATGCGCCGATTGTCGCTTCTTGCGCACGGTATGCGCATGTGCGGCCGTGTGCGAGTCGCTAGTAATGAATAAACATGTTCACTCACCACCGCTCGTCTCAGTAGCCGCGTCTGACTGATCTACAACAGAGTTCCGGTTCGTGTCATGCGCAGATTGTCGCTTCTTGCGCACGGTATGCGCATGTGCGGCCGTGTGCGAGTCGCTAGTAATTAATAAACGTTCACTCACCACCGCTCGTCTCAGTAGCCGCGTCTGACTGATCCACAACAGAGTTCCGGTTCGTGTCATGCGCAGATTGTCGCTTCTTGCGCACGGTATGCGCATGTGCGGCCGTGTGCGAGTCCTCTTGTAATTAATAAACATGTTCACTCACCACCGCTCGTCTCAGTAGCCGCGTCTGACTGATCCACAACAGAGTTCCGGTTCGTGTCATGCGCAGATTGTCGCTTCTTGCGCACGGTATGCGCATGTGCGGCCGTGTGCGAGTCGCTAGTAATTAATAAACATGTTCACTCACCACCGCTCGTCTCAGTAGCTGCGTCTGACTGATCCACAACAGAGTTCCGGTTCGTGTCATGCGCAGATTGTCGCTTCTTCCGCACGGTATGCGCATGTGCGGCCGTGTGCGAGTCGCTAGTAATGAATAAACATGTTCACTCACCACCGCTCGTCTCAGTAGCCGCGTCTGACTGATCTACAACAGAGTTCCGGTTCGTGTCATGCGCAGATTGTCGCTTCTTGCGCACGGTATGCGCATGTGCGGCCGTGTGCGAGTCGCTAGTAATTAATAAACGTTCACTCACCACCGCTCGTCTCAGTAGCCGCGTCTGACTGATCCACAACAGAGTTCCGGTTCGTGTCATGCACAGATTGTCGCTTCTTGCGCACGGTATGCGCATGTGCGGCCGTGTGCAAGTCCTCTTGTAATTAATAAACATGTTCACTCACCAGCGCTCGTCCCAGTAGCCGCGTCTTAACTGATCCACAACAGAGTTCCGGTTCGTGTCATGCGCAGATTGTCGCTTCTTGCGCACGGTATGCGCATGTGCGGCCGTGTGCGAGTCGCTAGTAATTAATAAACATGTTCACTCACCACCGCTCGTCTCAGTAGCCGCGTCTGACTGATCCACAACAGAGTTCCGGTTCGTGTCATGCACAGATTGTCGCTTCTTGCGCACGGTATGCGCATGTGCGGCCGTGTGCGAGTCCTCTTGTAATTAATAAACATGTTCACTCACCACCGCTCGTCTCAGTAGCCGCGTCTGACTGATCCACAACAGAGTTCCGGTTCGTGTCATGCGCAGATTGTCGCTTCTTGCGCACGGTATGAGCATGTGCGGCCACGTGAGCGTCCTCTTGTAACTCTTGCAGTTTTCTCTGGAATACGTATACAAAATATTATTATACTGGAAGCTTCAGTGCGAAATTTAAAATGCTATCACTGACTTTACAGACAGAAACCATCATTTCTGAAAAAAAAATACGATAATTTCGTGCCTTATTTCCCAACAGGAATGTATCTCCCAAAGTAGTCTCCCTACCAAACTGTATTAGTCAAAATCGAGAAAAATACTAAATACACTTTTTACTTCTCACGCTCGTAAAGTTCTAGTTCATGCCTTCACCCTAGTGTAGGCGACATGAAACTACTTATGCTCTAGCTAGTGCATAAAACTGTTTTACTTGTTTAATTCTCTATGGTCTCCAACCGGAGCCTAATGTTTCTTTAATTCTCTATGGTCTCCAACCGGAGCCTAATACTTCTTTAATTCTCTATGGTCTCCAACCGGAGCCTAATACTTCTTTAATTATCTATGGTCTCCAACCGGAGCCTAATGTTTCTTTAATTCTCTATGGTCACCAACTGGAGCCTAATACTTCTTTAATTCTCTATGGTCTCCAACCGGAGCCTAATACTTCTTTAATTCTCTATGGTCTCCAACCGGAGCCTAATGTTTCATGTAGAAAGTATACATAAAAGTGTCGGGAAAGAAGCCCTCTTCTTTTTTTAGCAGTATTCAATTATTTGTTCGTTAAAATATCATTGTTTCACTTCCTCGCAGTCGAAGTGAAAAGCTATAGTGTATATAACTTGTTTATAAAACAATAAGCGTGCCTCGCAGTAGTCGCATATGTGTGTAACATCTGATACCTCCCCTTGGTAATAAGCAACATTAACATACTCTAGCACCACGCGCGCTCATTGGTCACATCAAATAGCGTGCACTTCCCCGGCTTCCTGTAACACTTTTCCGGTTACACATTAGTTACGCTTTTCACGAACACATCAACAAGGCATAATATTTTCGACTTTAACTACCGTCGCCTTCGGCCCGGGAGGACAAATTACTCGGATAAAATGGCTTCTTTTAAACACTCGTTGTACAATAAATCTTAGATTTTCTATGAAAAGTTAGTCCAATCTTGGTGGAGTTGGAACCTTTTGAAAAATCTAACACGCCATTTTTAATATCTCCATTTCTTATAATTTCTGTATAACTATAAATGAAAGGAATAAATAAATATACTCAGGACAATTCACACCAATCACCTAGCCGCAAACTAGGATACTATGGGTACTTACTAGATAACGGATCAACATACATTGATACGAATATTACATCCATGACTCGGAAACAAACATCACACAAATGATTGCATTTTGTAGGATTCGTAGTTTGATTTCGTAGTTAGGGTCACTAGCCACTAGACCATCCGGTCCCTCCCCCCTTAGGAGAGCACTCCTAACGCTTCACACTCGGGCTCCACCCTGTCTAACACTTACCTCCAAAGCAGCTTTGGCCTCCTTCAACCGGCGACACTGCTCCTCTCTCTCCTTCAAGTACTCGGCACAAGTCTCACACTCTTCGTCCAACTCTTTGTTCCTGACCTTCAGTTCTTCTAACTCCCCTTTCAAAGACTTCAGCTCTTCCTTTGTTGCTTCTAGATCTCTGTAATAACATGAAATATGGACTAATATAGTGAAAGCAGAGTTCCTGTTTACCCAAACCATATTACTTATATTTCAAATGTTTAATATAATGTTTGTAATGTCTTTCGGATGTATGTATGTTTTATGTTCCTTTGACGAGTCTAACAGCGTAAACCGCTTAACGGATTTTAATAAATGAGTTCGTTATCATTGGATTCGTCTTAACCACGAGAGTGACACAGGATATTAAGAAGTGTCAAAAAACTAATATGGCGGCTTACAGCTGCCATATTGTATTTCCGACGGAACAAAAAATTACCAAAACCTATCGAGTGAGGTATCTATCCTTCACAGACCATTCCAAAAATATATAAGAAAAACTAAAAAGTTAAAAATTAAAATACATTACTATAAAAAAAACGACTGCAAACAAAAGTAACAATACCTTCCGCGCAGTCGGGTAAAAAGAGACAAACATGCTTTAGATTTTTTATTTTGAAAATATAAGATGCAGTCGGAGGCATCATGCATTTTATTTCTCCTTTGACGGGATCAGCTAGAACCTGGCGAGCTACTCCGACTGCAATGCAAGTTATGCTAATAAAAATATATGAGAATTTCAAAATTGGGAGGCATGAGTTCTGTTATTTATACTGTGATGAGAGGTAGGTCGCCAGGTACTAGCTGGCCTATAAGGGTATTTTCCTTTTGAGGTACGGAAACTTAAAAAGCAGTCGAATGGAGAACCTCTTCTTTTAGGTTATTTTAATTTAAAAGGTGAACATACTTGGTATCCTTAGAGGAATGCTTGGCCAGCGCCTTCTGCATTTTGGCGATGATGTTCCTGAGGTCCTGTTTCTTGAAGCGCAGCTCCTCGATAGTCTTCGTGAGCCTCTTGTTCTTCTCCACCTCCGCGTCGTACGACATCCTGTCCACAACCACCGCGTGGAGGTTTGCCCAATCTGACCAAAACAAATTTGTCTTGTAAAGAGGAAAGATTTGATTGTTTGTTTGTAATACTAATGGATAAACTCAAAAAACACTGCAACAGTTTTAAAAATTCTTTCACCTATAGATAGCTACTATATCTGCGAGCAACACGGTTACTATTTCATCTAGAAAAAAAATAGAGATCCCTACTAAAAATGCGTTAATGTAACCCAAGTTATCAAAAATACTGAACGGAATGACATGTTACCAGGGAAACGAAATAATAACAAGTCTGTCAAGTACATGAGTCTATGGTCAAAAAACATCAAGATCATCGCTGTCAAAGATTTTGAAATACGCTTACATGCATATATATATTTTTTGAAGTTACTACGGGTATATAAATGCTAAAAGTAAGAAAGATGCGAAACCGGGGCGAGTCACTAGCATAATATACTAGTTTTCCCGCCCGCGACTTCGTCCGCGCGGACTACTGTATATCGCGAAAAAAAACATCCTATGTTCTAGGATATTAAAAACCAATGCAAAAGTAGGTATAGCACCGCTCTCGATGTTTTTTGACATACTTGTTATTTCGTTTCCATGGCAAACGCTTCTTACAGCGAGTAATCCACATTTTTTCCAGTTTTTCCGTGGAAACTTACAATTTTCCGGGATAAAAAGTAGCCTATGTTTTATTCCAGGGTATAAGCTATGTCCATTCCAAGTTTAATCAAAATCCGTCCAGCGGTTATCACGTGAAAGCTCCCCAAACAAACAACGTTTAACTTTTATATATTGGTATGGATTTATGATTTTAGCATTAAGAGATTCTATAGTGCCCTTGTCCATACAAAAAATAAATTAAAAAAAAAAAACACCCAGTAAAACGCATTTTTTTTTGCCATCATCATATTTTTTTACTCAAACAAGTTTGTAATGTGGTCATTATTTCGACAACCTTCTTTGGGCAAAGTCGACCTTGCCGCGCTGCTTGAATAGGCGCCAGCAAAGTTGTATGGAATTTCATTATTGTCGTGTTTTGCGGCCAGCAATTTCCTTTGAAAATCCATTATTGTCGTCTTTTGTCGTAGCACTATTATTTATTCCGTGGGTTCGTTAACCCCGAACGCGAAAAGAGAGGCGTTGTAGCTCCCAGAATTATTGACCGATTTTGATGTATTTTTTTTCTGTTTGAAAGCTGATGTGATCGTGATTGTTGTTGTTGTTGTTTCTGTTGTTGTGGTCGTTGTTGTTGTCTTTGTCGTTGTTGTTTGAGTAAATTCTTATTATACTAAGCTGGTTTTATTTAAATTCCTCGCACTGTTTGAGTAAAGCACTGTACAAGCCTTGGTCCGCAATGACTGCCCTGCTGGCCACGCTATGATGGCCTCGAGCTTTGCTTAGTTAAGTTCTCGACCATCATCATCGCTGCCAGCAACGCAGTCATTACAGACCGCGGCAGTAATGTACTATTGCATAATGTTTTGTTATTAATGAACTACGCTTTTACGTCTTCATATTTCTAAATTTTCCAACAAGTTATAAGCACCTTACCTGGCGGTGTTTTGAGCTGGAACTACGACTAATTGAAAATGTCCTTTATGAACAATCAAAAAACTTTAAAAAAAAAAGCTTGCAAGCGTTGATTATATTCTATTGAAGGGATTGACGCTAATAACAAAAGATTTCACCACAATTTAGGGAGCGAAAAGTGCTTTTCCAACACCAATCCTATCAAAAACTGTACCTACTACCAGCAACTATCTCTATCGCTCGTATAGGAGATCGAAAGGAGAGAAGGAGATAGCAATACATTTACTATATACCTACTTTGCGAAGATCGCGACCGACTATCTAATAATTTTTCTCAAGAAAAAATGTGCATCTTGGACGGGACTCAAAGCCGCTTCGTCCATGCCCCTGCGCGTCACATGCTTCTACCAGTTCAGCCACCGTGCTAACTACATAAGCTATCCAATTTTTTCCATGTTTCTAAGTCCGTCTTACGCAATCTATTGGCAGCTCTGCTGAACTAACCAACAATTTTTCCTTTAGAAAATTAATTGTAATTACTTCAACAATGCTAAACCAATTTTAATTATATGCGGAATTCCATCGCTCCGTACTTCGGAGGGCACGTTAAGCAGTCGCTCCCGGCTGTTATTGATTGAAAGCAGTCGTTAAGCCATGGCAGAGGCCCTCGGGCAGCCTGACAAACTCTGGGTCCAGAGGCCTCATACGACAAGCAAGCAAACAATTAAATTGATATGATAATACATACTCGCTTACGTTTATCGCATCATCTATCTCGCTCTTACTATATGCTGTTTTACCCTCACTCAAAGCAGTACCTGCGCAATCGTTCACAGAGCCTAACTTCACAACCACAAAGATTCGTTGTGACTACTGTAGAAGAATCAAATGGTACCGTAGTGTCGCAGTGTTCCTATCGGTCCATTTTGATATACGAATCAAAATCGGACCAATATGCCCATATTGGTATACTATATTGGTATACTATATTGGTATACTATATTGGTATACTATATTGGTATACTATATTGGTATACTATATTGGATACTATATATATATATGGAATATTTATATAAACATGCATACTTACATACCTAATTAATACATTTAACTGTTAAATACATCAGCCTCCTTTTTGAAGTGGATTAATAACTCACGAACAGCTGACAGAACGGTATCCACAAAATGACTATAGTTAGGTACAGACAAAGCTCTCACAATTAGTAAATTGAAGTGGCAATGGACAGACCACATCACTAGTAGAACCGCTGGGGAAGAAAAGTTCTCGAATGGCAACCACGGAACGTAGAAAGGCCCCACGACATGGTGAGTAGCGGGGAGCCGTTGGATGCAAAGCGAGTAACCGTACATTGGGGGGTCCAATGGGGGAGCCTATGTTTAACTGGATGATTGTTTGTTTGTTTGTCGTATGAGGTAGTGCTGCCTCTGGTGTCAGAGTTTGTCAGGCCGCCTGAGGGCCTCTGACTGGCTTAACGCCTGCTATTAATCAATAACAGCCGGGACTGCAACTTAACGTGCCATCCGAAGCACGGAGCGACGGAAACCGCACATAACTTAGAAAAGTGATTGATGCAGAGCCTAGGACCGAACCCGGTATTATTGGATTCTAAGTTGTACTATTGTATCGCTAGACTACCATCAGGTGATGATGAAGAGATATTCTGTGATGTAATTTAAATATTCTCACCTTCGTCCGTGTTGACAGCAACATCAGCCACACTCGGTTTCAACGTGTTGTGTTGGCTTGTGTTCGGATTGGACGATTTCAATTCTATGACTTGTTTCTGAAAAGCAATAAAAAGATGATACGATTATTGAAGATGTAACACTACCAAAAGATGATACGATTATTGAAGATGTAACACTACCAAAAGATGATACGATTATTGAAGATGTAACACCACCAAAAGATGATACGATTATTGAAGATGTAACACTACCAAAAGATGATACGATTATTGAAGATGTAACACTACCAAAACATGATACGATTATTGAAGATGTAACACTACCAAAAGATGATACGATTATTGAAGATGTAACACTACCAAACGCGTTCCATATCTGGAAAAACAATCTTCGCTAATATACTTTTTTATTACGCATTTTGTTTTGATGACATTGGACCTATTCGCAAAATGCCTTATTCTGAAAATGCCACATGTGGGAAATACCCTATTCGTATAAAAAATCATTCTCAAAAAGACTTATTCTGATTCCGCGTGACCGCCATACCGAATTTAAATGTTTCAAACAGTGTGCGCGTTTATTAAAGAAATAACATGTTACGAACTGGAAAACTGTTTAAGGTAATCTCTAATTTGCAATATTTTTTGGAATAACTAGATAGATTTAACTACCATAAAATATTTAAATTACACTAAAATAATTGTTAAAAACATATAGATATGTGTACGCACGTTCGTAATCACACTCAGCGGAAATTATATGATTCATAACTATGATTTTACTGTAATTTAAATTACATAAGGTAGTTAAATAGTTTACCTTACAAAAAAATATTTGCAAACAGCGATTACCCTGAACAGATTTCCGGTTCGTATATGTACTAGTTTTTTTAAATACTGCCTCACTTGTACGAAACATTTGAATTCAGATTGGAGTTTGTGTCATGCGGAATCAAATCGAAAAAGAAAGTACGAACACAGGCTGATTAGGATAGAAACAAAATACTTACCTCTAAAGCGATCTTCTCTTTCTTCAACCGGATGCACAGTTCGTCCTTCTCTCTCAGATATTCTGCGCACGTCTCACACTCCTCGTCCAACTCTCTGTATCTCTCCTTCAGATCTTCCAACTCTTGCTGGCAGGAAGACAACTGCTCCCTTAGCTGATTCAATTCACTGTAAATAAATAAAGGGTTATTTTTAATTGCTCATCTGAAAACTTATCACCCATCAATTTATGATTCATAAATTAAATAACTTTATAACAAAAATGTGTTTTTCATATAAAAAATGCTGATTGCATATCAAATTAACTTTCATTTTTATTTACTACTAGCTGCGCCCGCGGCATTGCACACGTACAAATTTTGCACCCTCTCCGCCCCCGTCCCTTCTAAGAAACCAAGAAATCCCGGCCCGCTCCACAAACCCCCTCTATTACATCGAAACCAAAGTCAATCCTTTCTCGAGATAACATCTAAAAATCCGTTCTATACAAAATGTATGAGAAAATGAATTTTCTATGTACATATTTTTTTTGAACCACAAAATGAAATTACAAACAAATAACACTAAATAACTTTTGTACTTGACTGTACACACTAATTACTATCACTGTACTCAACATCACTGTTTGTTCGCTTTGGATAACTTCGATCGCACTTGTATAGTTTCTAAAACAAGACTGACTCGTTCAGCCGACGCCTGCCGTTTTTATACTCCGAGCCGCCCGACGCGCACGTCCCGCGCTCTACGGAAATTTCCCGTAAGCACGCGCCACATTGCATCATTTAGCTCAGGCTTCTAGAACATTCTGGTACCGACTGGTGACGTCTAGTAACTTTCACTACGTCCCAATACCACCTAGCAGCTGCTGGAAAATTCTAGAGCTATCTTACTAGAACCTTCCAGAAAATATTTTTTTTCTAAGAATGGACCGGCGTACCAATATCATCCGTGACATAATATTCATACGAATAAAACGGTGTTATAAAGTATAAACATACCTAGAAGTTCCAGAACCACTCCTGTTGCCAGATGTATCTCTAAAATGGTGTAGCTCGTCAATAACTTTGCTAGACAGATCTGTGAACAAAAACGTTTTTTATACATAAGAATAACGAGAAAAAATGTTCGTTCATTTGTGGTAGTGCTATGCTAACTTGATGTTAAAGTGTGCAAGTTTGAATGATTTATTTTCCTCAATCACGATATATCGGCGAACTGATTTGAATGAAATCGGGTCAGTCTGTTGCAGCTCAATACTGAGCTCGAGTTGAGCCGCAACACTTTGTGGACCCGCTAATATAACTAATTGAACAGAACCTGTTACAGTTAATCGAGCGCTGGCGCCCGTAGCGTTAAAAAAAGAATGTGCATCCACAATACAGTAGGTTAGATAGATTGACATGAATGATTTTAGATTCAAATAACCTTTTGAATTTACAATAGAGAATTACAATTTATATTTACCGTGTAACTTTTAAAATTTCTCGATTCAAACACATAAAACGGACGTCATAACTACTCCAGGATTGTACGTGAAGGTTTCACATTAAAAAGTATCCCAATTTACAACCGGGAGGATGGTTTCAAGTTGGCTGCATCGTGGAATCCCAAGCAAGTGTTTGTGTCGCGGTTTATGCCAGAACAAATCAGCAGATATCGTTAGTGTTGTCGTGACAAATCTGAACTTTTACAAAGCCAAATGCGGGTAGTTTGAGACAACGCTCGCCCTTCTCAGTCCCGTTTAAATAATTCATTATATTTACCGTGTGGTGAAGGTGTGTGACGTGCCACTCCTCTGTGCATGTCGTGTATGCTCTGCCGGCGATGTCGCGTCACCAGCACGCTGCTCGGCCTTGTGCGATCTTAGTCTTTATCGCTCTACAAATAAAGATCATATTTACCGTGTGGTGAAGGTGTGTGACGCGCCACTTCTCTGTGCATGTCGTGTATGCTCTGCCGGCGACGTCGCGTCGCCAGCACGCTGCTCGGCCTTGTGCGATCTTCGTCTTTATCGCTCTACAAATAAAGATCATATTTACCGTGTGGTGAAGGTGTGTGACGCGACACTCCTATGTGCATTTCGTGTATGCTCTGCCGGCGACATCGCGTCGCAGGCACGCTGCTCGGCCTTGTGCGATCTTCGTCTTTATCGCTCTAAAAATAAAGATCATATTTACCGTGTGGTGAAGGTGTGTGACGCGCCACTCTGTGCATGTCGTGTATGCTCTGCCGGCGATGTCGCGTCGCCAGCACGCTGCTCGGCCTTGTGCGATCTTAGTCTTTATCGCTCTACAAATAAAGATCATATTTACCGTGTGGTGAAGGTGTGTGACGCGACACTCCTCTGTGCATGTCGTGTATGCTCTGCCGGCGACGTCGCGTCGCCAGCACGCTGCTCGGCCTTGTGCGATCTTCGTCTTTATCGCTCTACAAATAAAGATCATATTTACCGTGTGGTGAAGGTGTGTGGCGCGCCACTCCTCTGTGCATGTCGTGTATGCTCTGCCGGCGACGTCGCGTCGCCAGCACGCTGCTCGGCCTTGAGTGATCTTCGTCTTTATCGCTCTACAAATAAAGATCATATTTATTACACGTAACTTTAATCACCCAATTCAATTCTATGATCAACAATTTAATAGAGTGCACATTAATTTATAACATACCTGATCTGTTCTGGAGAGTAAGCTATCACGGCTGGAAATAAATAATAACGTATTAATTGTGAGAGCATACAGTAGGAAACTATCATATTGCAATTTCAATTTTACTGTATGGTATGTATAAACTCAATTTAAAATGGTATAATTTCATCAAATATTTTGCTTTACTCAAAATATTATTATTATATAAGTATACACACATGTGTTCATTTTTTTTTTGGTGTTTTTTTATTAAATCATATTAACAAAAGGAGGAGATTCTATGTTCAACTGTTTTTTTTTTAACAAAATCGATCCGCAATAGACCTCCGGGTTGGTCCCATATCAAAACGTAGACCTCCGGGTTGGTCCCATATCAAAACGTAGACCTCCGGGTTGGTCCCATATCAAAACGTAGACCTCCGGGTTGGTCCCATATCAAAATTGGATCAGTAGTTTTTTTTTAGTTATTAGCCATTTGAAGACGACTTTTTGTACCATGCTATTTTAAACAGCACTTGTTACATATTAATTACACTACAGTAGTCACTACGGATATTTGTGGCTCGGAAGTTGTCTGCAAGTTGCTGCGCAAGCTGCTATTTTTCAGGCGTAATCCCAATTTAGAAGTTGAAGACAGCATTGTATAACTGCCTCGCTCACTCGCTTACTTTATGCTAATTTATACTCACAATTGTACCTGCGCAATCGTTCACAGAGCCTAACTTCAAATGCACAAAGATCCGTTGTGACTACTGTACTTTCTTGGTGTGTATATTACGACTGCCTGACGGCGCGGGCGCTTCAAGACAACAGAGTGCACCGTTGCTCTGTTTGAACGATTCAGGATTTAGTGCGTACGGCAAAACTACCTCAATTTTAAAATGTTCTTAAGAGAAATTCAATGGTTTGCCTTTAAATAAGTTCATAAGGTTACTTTAATATCATCATCATCAGTCTATACTTGTCCACAGCTGGACGTAGGCCTCGTCTAATATCTTTGTTAGCTCCGTCTCGAGTTAGGCCTTGTACTCTTCAAGCCTAATCGTTCATCTGTTGTTGGTAGCCAGGGTCAGTTGTTTTTGTTTCGGGTGGCCTACGGTAGCCCGGGGATACTTCGCACCCCCTGACCTGCCCGCACCATTATTTTAATGTGCCTTTTATATTTGGAGGGTTAGCTTTTCGAACCAGTCACTCTGATGCCCGTCACTAGCCTGTAATTTAGCTACACTTGTTATGAGTTGGTTAATTCGACACCGGAGCCTCGTTCGTTATCTAGCAGGATGACCACGTGCAGCAGTGCGATTCAGCTAACAAACCGTAACGTGATCGTTACATTTTGGGGTGTGGCCAAACTTAGAAAAAATAAAAAAACTGGTGAAGTGTGACGGATGAAGGTTTGTGGTGGAAAGTAAAATTGACGTCCTTCCCCCACTTCCCTCTTTCACTCCCTGACAATTTTACTTTCACTCACCTTCCATCACTTCCCCCACATTTCCCCAGTTTTTTTTCTGAGTATAACCACACCGAAAGATAACGATCGCGCAGCGATCACGTTGCTGTTTGTTAGCTGAATCGCACTGCATGTGAGGTTGACTTGGATTGGCTTGGAGCAGAAATATACTTCGCTCCAGACAATCCCCATGTTGCAAGGTTTTTTTTAAACTTAACAATTCATTGATTTATTGCACCGAAAACGATGTTACAATACAACACAAAATACATTTTGTTTGATACATGTTGTTCTTCTCAAATCACGTCTTCGAAATCGAAGAGCGTGGATATACATACTATACCTAGTTTATAACGTAACTAAATATGTTCGTAATACCCTTTGCCGAGTCCGAAGGGAGTGCTTCTTCCGGAATTGTCGTCAACGTCGATGTCCATAAACAAATCGTCCGGTTGTTGCCGAGACTCGAATACTGCCTCCAGATTTCTGTGTTCTGTAAACATTTGAGCAAAAGTCTATTATTCTTATATGTCCTATTATGTAAACATATATTGCGTATTTAACACATTAACTGCTAAACCTTAAAATTACTTCTCCCTAGGACTGCTAAAAATTACGCGCTGGGCCAAAAAATATATAAAATTGTGTTTTCAGCAGTGAATGTGTTAAACAATTAGTAGAGTTCGGAAATCATCAACCACTTTGACACGACTAGAGTACACACTGACCAAGCTCACTGGATGAAGTCAGTCACAGCCGCTTTGACACGACCAGAGTATACTCTGACCAAGCTCACTGGTTGAAGTCGTCACAGCCGCTTTGACACGACCAGAGTACACTCTGACCAAGCTCACTGGTTTAAGTTAGTCTCAGCCGCTTTGACACGATCAGAGTACACTCTGACCAAGCTCACTGGTTTAAGTTACTCTCAGCCGCTTTGACACGATCAGAGAACACTCTGACCAAGCTCACTGGTTTAAGTTAGTCTCAGCCGCTTTGACACGATCAGAGTACACTCTGACCAAGCTCACTGGTTTAAGTTAGTTCAGCCGCTTTGACACGACCAGAGTAATTTGACCAAGCTCACTGGTTTAAGATAGTCACAGCAGCTAAGGCTGTGTGATGTGTCATGTGTGAGTTAGGTCCGTTTTCGTAGCTTTCAAGAGGATATTAATGTCACAAACACACATCATTCAAAGCAGTGTGCGCGCTCAACGTAGTTTTACCATATTTTGTATATTAACAAATAAAAAACAATGAAATGCTGTAAATACGATCAAGAAACTAAAGTGCACGTGGTGTGATAGCTTTTCTTTAAATACAAAACTCGTAATTCCTCTGTATACATTCCGTTACAAAATATAGTTATATATTTACCCTCTAATTGTTCCAACAGCCGCTTGGAGTCGTGTATGCTGTGCCGTCGCCGGCGCGACGAGTCTGCTATGGCGTCCAATGACAAACGCTGCTTGTTTATGGTCTCTTCCAAATCCGCAACGCGCGCCTTCTCAAATGGAATTTACATCAATGCAAGGCAGTACATATATTTAACCAAACTCAAATAGAGGAGCTATATTTATTTATATACTACTTGTTATTTCGTTTCTATGGCAACCACAGACCATTCTGTAGTGGCAACCGTTTCTTACAGCGAGTAATCAACATTTTACAGTTTTCCCGTGAAAACTTACAATTTTTCGGTATGTTTTATTCCAGGGTATAAAGCTATCTCCATTTCAAATTTCATCAACAGCCGTTATCGCGTGCATCCTCCCCAAACAAACAAACAAACAGACAACGTTTCACTTTTATATATTGGTATGAATACTAAATCAATACTACGTCTACGAGGCATGCCTTTTAAGTTCTGTCGTTTCCATATTTCCCGGCAATTTTGAATTTGGAACTGTTCTATATTCGAATGTGTTTAAATTTTGATTCTCATAACAGTTGAAAGTATTAGGATTAATCTAGGATTAATGCTATCACATGCTATGCTTGTTTAGTTATGGCAACTGTCCAAGCCGAGGTTCGTACCACCTGGGTGCCCTTGAGCAAGTGGCCAAAAACTTAACTTTGGCGTGCGCCTTCTGCGTCACGCATTGCGGCGGAGCGCTTTTGCGCCCGCCCCACCGTCCGGTGACGCTGTAGAGGTCAGTTATAGACCAACAGCACATATCCTTTCTAAAAAAAAAAAAAAAGGCCTGACACGGCTTCAGTGTTTTGAAGAGCTAACATCTGTGTTCAGTGATGAAGCCCCATGTCTACGGACTGTCGAACGCTGGTATTTAGAATTCCAGCGTGGACATACTAGTGTTAGTGACAAATCTCGCGAAGGACGCCCAAAATCCGCCTTAACTGAAGATGACATCATTGCTGTGAGACAACTAATTCTCGAAGATCGTCATGTGACGTAACGAGAGATAGAGGCTCTATTAGGCATCTCAGGGACAACCATTCAGAAGATCTTGCATGAAACGCTTGGTGTGAGAAAGCTAGTTTGCCATTGGATACCGCATCTGCTTTCCGACGATCACAAGGTGGCCCGCTTCAGATGGTGTAAGAAAACTCTGCAAAGGTTCAACCGAGGAGAGTCAAATCACGTCTACCGCATCATCAGTGGTGACGAATCTTGGATCTATGCCTACGATCCTGATTCCAAACAACAATCTACAATCTGGGTCTTTCAAGACGAGCCAAAGCCGACTAAAGTTGTTCGTTCTCGAAGCACTTCAAAGAAGATGGTGGCTACGTTCGTTGCAAAAACCGGCCATGTTGCGACTATTGCACTTGAAGATCGTAGAACGGTTAACGCAGAGTGGTATACCACAGTTTGTGTACCACAAGTCATCGCCGAACTTCGAAAATCTAACTCAAAGCGACGCATCATCCTGCACCACGACAACGCAAGCTCACACAGCGCTCGTCAAACGATTGAGTATTTGAAGCAGGAAAAAGTAGAAATTCTTGACCATCCTCCATACAGTCCTGACCTAAGCCCTAACGATTTCTTTACATTTCCTAAAATTAAGAAAAGTCTTCATGGTCAAAGGTTCCAGTCCGGTGAAGCAGTTGACGCTTTCAAGTCAGCCATTTTGAACATCCCACTTAAGAGTGGAATAAATGTTATAATAACTCGTTTGAGCGAATGGAAAAGTGTATTAAGCTGGTGGTGAATACTTTGAAAAACAATAAAAAAAAAATACTATAATGTTCTAGTTGTGTTTTTTTCTTCCATCGACAAAACTTAAAAGGCATGCCTCGTAATCTACATCCTGTACGTACAGTCTTCACGCTAAACTGCTCAACGTATTTTGATGAATGTTGTATTTAGATACCAGGTTTCTATGTGTTAGTCCAGTATATAAGCAATCCTGGTAACAAATTTCACCCAAAACCGTTTAGCCAGTTGAGCGAACATACACACATACATAACTTTCACCTTTATAATATTAGTGTGATAGACATTTTGATTAGACTATTTTGTAGACAATAAATTGGTTTTCAATCGACATATTATGTAGTCATTTTATTTTATTTTCTTCGGAAAACGTACAGTGATAACAGGACTGACTATATTCACATTTATAATTAATTCTAGACACCATTTAGAAGTTTTCACAAATTGAATCTAAGCTTGCTTTAAATTATTACAGGGAGAGAAAAGGTAAAATAAAACTTATGATAAATAACTTAATAAGAATAATGTTGCCATAGTAACTAGACAGTTTGGGAAGACGCACCGAACCAGTCATTCGTAATCGCTGTTTTGAATATATGTGGGGATGAATTAAATATATCCAAATCGGGAAATTCATTTAAATTATTTATGTGATTTGCAGACCGTACGAAAAATGAATTTTGCTTATAATTTGTATGACTGCGGGGAACACGAAGATAGATTTGTTTCAACATTGTCAAATTAGATATTAATGTCTACTCCGCGAGAATAACCGAGCAGATTGTTCACCTGGAGGTAAGCGCCACACCACCACTATTTTGCAGTGCCACCTACAACTTAGGACGGCAAAATAACGCTATCATTTGTAGGTATCAATTGCGCTGGATGACGCGTAACCGCGTATTGTAGGTATCAATTGCGCTGGATGACGCGTAACCGCGTATTGTAGGTATCAATTGCGCTGGATGACGCGTAACCGCGTAATGGATTTAAAACAAAGAGCAGTTTTATAGAGGTCAGGCCGCAAATGCACATCACATTAGGTATTACTACAAAATGAGATGAATGATAAAATAGAGATTATCTATCTGTACTTATAATAAAGCAGTAAGTAAAAAAAAGTCTGTACAACGAAGATAATAAAAAACATGTATAACTAGAAAATAAACATTTTTTTTATGAATGTCTGTCTTTTTTTTCTAATCCCTTTTCACTTTATACGTTATTAAGTTTTTTTTATTGCATTTTCAGTTTATAAGTTTTAAATATATACATTTTTCTTCGGTTTGTGAGCTACCCTGAAAATTTCAGCCGGATAGCTAATCTGGAAGTGCTCGAAATTTGATTCAAGGACAGACAAAATACATAGATACATACATACAAGTGAAGTTAAATAGAAGCGTTTAAAAAAAGGAGGAATCGAAATATGAAGATTATAAAAAAATATGTATGTAACTACATATTTACGGTTTTCGGACTTTTTCCATTACTTGTGCTACAAGACCAATGTCTTGCCAAATTTCATGAATCTAGGTCAATGGGAAGCACCCTATAGGTTATTGATTCCCTTGCCAGTGTCAAAATATACGACATTATCTCTTTGTCTAAATGTTTGTTCGCGCATCATGTAAAAACTACTAGACCGATTGAAATGCGGTTTTCACTGCTGAATAACTTAGGTTTTTACATAAAATCTGGTGGAGTTTGCATCTCAATCTGATAGGTACAAGCCAAGCAATCGATAAAAAACTATACCACGGCTGAAGAAAATGTTGATGATACGTAGTATATTGTACTTTATAATATGCACTTTTGGTCCTGGACTAACACGTACTAAGTTTGTGGTACCATAAGTCTTATGCTACTTTTAACCCAGAGAAATGACCACGCGAACAAAGCCGCGGGCACAGTTACTAAATAATATTACCTGCAAGGACTCCTTTGCTGTCTTTTGGTCCTGGACTAACACGTACTAAGTTTGTGGTACCATAAGTCTTATGCTACTTTTAACCCAGAGAAATGACCACGCGAACAAAGCCGCGGGCACAGTTACTAAATAATATTACCTGCAAGGACTCCTTTGCTGTCTTTTGGTCCTGGACTAACACGTACTAAGTTTGTGGTACCATAAGTCTTATGCTACTTTTAACCCAGAGAAATGACCACGCGAACAAAGCCGCGGGCACAGTTACTAAATAATATTACCTGCAAGGACTCCTTTGCTGTCTTTAGCTCTTCACACTCATTGTGTAATGAGTTGTACTTTTCGGTTACTTCATCAATCTTTCTCTGGCTCTCAATTAGTTTGCCATCTTCGTCTTTCTGTTTTTGAAGTCTAAAAACAGAACTGGTATAAAGTAAATGCTTAGTTTGAGTTAAAAGCTAATCAATATTGAAAGAATCATACCTCATAATCATCCTGCTTTGTATTTCAGAGGTTTTCTCTAACGTTTTGATATTTATTTCAAGTCTTGAACAATCTCGACGCTTTTCGTCAAAGTTTACTGTTATCTCGGAGTTTGCCTCTGATAGCTTCTTGATTTCTTGTTTCAATGACTCAATGATCGAAGTGGCTTCCTTCACCGATTCTCTCAACACAAGGATATCTGATGTCATTTTTTCTATGTCCGCGTTATTTTGCTTAATCGTTTCACCTGCCTTTTCCAAGTCAATACTGCAAGATTCCTTTTCCTTAGTTATCATTTGATTCACAGACTTTATTTCTTCATTTTCGAGTTGTAATTCCTTAATAGAACTGATAAGCTCCGTGGTTTTAGCTTCTCTGTCAGACAACGACTCAATCATGGATTCCTTGCAATTTATCATCTCCCTGAGATTACTTATTTCTTCAGTCAGTTTATCTATCAAATTCAGGTTGTTAGTATTTTCTCGAATCTTGACATCATACGATTTGCTCAAGTCATCGTGAGCTGTTTTTAATGTATGCATTTTCATGTCCTTATCAGCCAAATCGAGAGTCGCGTTGTTGTTTATGTCTTTTAATGTTACAATCTGTGATTTTAAATCAGTCAGTTCTTTTTCCTTCTCTTCCAAAACTATCTTAGATTGCTTTAGTTCAAGAGAAAGAGTTTCTCTTTCGTTTTCAATTCGTTGGTTATTTCGATTATGAATATTTATAACTTGGTCAATTAATATGCTAATATTTTTACTAGCAGTTTCTGACATATCCAGATCTGATGTAATTAAGTTAAGTTGACATAGTTTCTGATAACCTTCACTGACTGATGTGTGCATTTCTTGCTCTTTTCTCACAATGTCCAAAGTAACGGCACTGCTGATTTCAACTATTTTCTCTTTTTGGGCTTTTAATAAACTATATTCACTCTCTTTTTCAGCCAATTTGCACTTAAGTTCTGCTAAGATGGCATTAGCATTGCCAAGTTCTGTGCTGAGTTTATCCATTTGATTTTGAAGAGCTATACATTGCTTTTCAATGTTACTAAGATTCTCCTGATATTTATCAACCAGAACTTCGAAAACACTGGCGCTAGAAATTCCAAATTCATAGTCCAAAGTGTTCAAAAACTTTTGTTTGAACATACTAATTATTGTTGCTAGTACTTCACTTTCTTCAGAGTTATTTATTTCATTATTTATTTGATTTATATTACTATTAATTTCCGATATGAATTTTGAGACACTGGTCAAGCCCTTTTCCTTATCTACAATAGCTTTTTTCGTTGTAGAATATTTAGAAACCATATCATCTATCTGTGTCTGTAATTTAATGCGGGATTCCTCGTAATCTTTTAACCTGTTAGTTAGATTTTCCAATTCATTGCCATGTTTCGCTACCACGTTATTGTAAAACATTTTCATAATCTCAATAATTTTTGTATCATTTGACACAAGATCTTTATCTACGCCTGTTATTTCTACATAATAATTATAGCAATCAATTTTATCCAGTGTGTACATGTCTAATGGGCGTTCTTCTTGAATATTAGGCATATTACATTTAATGTTTTCCGAGTTGGCTGCTTCGAGGTATTTGGCTTGTGAAAACATGTTTGAATCACCCATACTTTCATCTAGATCCATTGACATATTGCTGCTGTCTAGATGTTGCTTAATAGTTGCTACATCTTCAGTCAATACTTTACAATCTTCACGACCAGCGTACAGTTCACTTTGTAAAGTGCATATTTTGTTATACCTCGTTGTAGTGTCTGAATCACTGAGACTTCTATTTAATTTTGCGTGTGGAATAATCTTAATTTTAGTCGTAGGTGAGACTTCTTCTTTTGATTTGCATGCAGAACATTTGAATGCATTGATTTCGCTTGTAGATTCCAATATTAGTATTTTCTCAGCTAGTTGTACATTTTCACTTTTTATTCTATCCAGTTCTTTATTGAGATTATCGGCCTCGGTAATGTTTTCCATTACTTGAGTTGACAATGAGTCGTACTCTTCTTGTAATATTTTCATTTCTTTAATTTTGATATTAAGTGAATTAGTCAATTTAGTGAACTCATTCGCTTTAATATTATGTTCCTTTTCTAGAGTATTTAATTTAGTTACCAAAGAATCAGTATTTGGCATTTCTAGTACCAGGCTGGTGTATTTCTTCTCAATATTCTCTTTTTCAGCTTGCATCTCTGACAGTTTTTGAGTAAGTTGTTTATTTTCTTCTTCAATACCAGTATCCACAGGTACTTCATTTTTGGTTTGACATTTCATACACAAATTATCGTCATTAGAGCTGGATATTTTAATTGGACTAATTTGGGCATCAATTTTAGACTTATTTACTACTGAAAAATTTTCTATCAATGCTTTTAATTTGGAATTTTCTTCTTTCAGTGATTCTAGTGCTTGGAACATTTTCTGGTTATCACATTCAAGTACACTTATATGACAATGGTTTGGTTCAGAAGTCAAAACAGGATCATTAGTTTGACATGAAGCTTCGTTGAACATTGTTTGGGTTAGGTCTAAACATGTTTGATCAAAGCCAGCCAAAGTGTTATCTGCAGTTGTTGTAAGCGTGACATTTGTGTCTAGCATCAAAAGATCTCCATCTAAGGTAGATTCATTTTTAAAGTTACCTGTGGAATTATTATCTAATACATCTGGCAACGAGTACCTTTTCGGGGCGACTTTTTGGGCTTCAAAAACAGACGAATCACCTTTTAAAATTATCAATAATTCGCGCAACTGTCTTTTAAATTCTGGAATATCCCTTTGGCAAACGTTATGAAACCTGCTATGATGATGATGTAATCCTTTAACTTGCGATTTTAGTGATTTGTTTTCGGCATAAGTAGTAGCTGTTAAAATAGATAGATTTGTTTTGTGACTAGCTATTTTCTTTTGCAATTCTTGAGCCGGCTCGAGAAGCAACTGAACTTCATGACGTATGTTTTCTTGCTCTATTGTCAATTCCTTGTTTGCGATCTCTAACTGTTCTAAAATGGCTGAGAGGGTTGAGTTCTCCTCTTGTAAAATTTGTAGGTCTAGCGAGAGCTGTTCACAGGTCGAACAACTGTGTACATTGCCTGCGTTTAGAAGTTCGCAATCAGAGCTCAATGTGGTAACTGAATTGTTATCATTGTGTTTTGGTTCTATAGCTTCGACAATTGTATTGCAGCAAATAGTAAGCAAACTTGGAGGAGAAATTGTTTCCACAGAATTTTTAGAATTGGCCACAGACGTGGTAAATGTTTTCCCTAGGTTCAAATCGGAACCATCTTCTTTCAACAAAATATCAATTTTGTTTTGTGTTCCTTTTCTCAATTGAAGACTGTAAGCTTTAAGCGTTTCATTTTCTTCCTGCAAATCTTGCATTTGCTGCTTCATTACAGTGTCAAGATTAACGAACTGTTTTTTCCATTCTTGAGCTTTGTTTTTCATGCATTCAATTTCATCAGCCTTAGATTTCAAATCTTCTCTTAATTGCTCCAAGAGTTCAGTGCTAACTATTAGATTTTCATTAATACTGATTCTCTCTAAACTATTTTTATCATACTTAATTAATAAAGCTTTATTTTCTGTTTCAATTTGACTGAGTTTGGTCTTTATCTCCTGATTATCAATCAGCAAAGATTCATTTTCTTTTCTATACTCGCACAGTTCATCTTCAATCTTTTCTTTATTCTTCATGTTTAAAGAAATCAATGATATATGACTACAAATTTTATCTAATATCAGCAAAACATGGTCATGACAATTTCCATTTACGTCTTTACCAGAAATGTTACTTTCGATTTTAAATTCATTTATGATGTCACAAACTTTCCTAAATATATTCTCGATAAGTTGATCCTTTACTTGTGCAAGATCACTTATGTTTTGCTGAATCATAGTAATTTCGTCGCATTTTTGTTTTAGTTCAGCCTTTAATTCTTCAATTTTAGTGGATGCATTTGTAAGATGTTGTTTTTCATCTTCTAACTGGTCATGTTCCGATTTTAATTTTATATTAATATCATGAAGTTTTGCTTGTAAGTCTTTAATTTCTTGTTTCAATTCGGTCTCTTTTTCATTAAACGATGATATAATAGTTTGTTTGTGCAACAATTCACTACTCAAACTATTTGACTTTTCCAGTAATATATTACATTCATCACTTTTTGCGTTTATTTCTTTTTGATATTCATAAGCTTCGTCAGATAGTTTCTTATTGGTGTCAATTAAATTTGCATTGTCATTCAAGTGATTTTGGACCAATTTTTCTAGATTTTCAATTTCTTGTTGATGTGTCTTAATTTTTATATCATATTTGTTATTGAGATCTGTAATTTCCTTTTTTAACTGACTGTTTTCTTTAAGCACGCCATTTTTTTCGGTAACTGTATCTGTAGCTATATCTTCTAATGTGCTAAGACCAGTACTAAGGGTATTGAACAATGTGACAAAATTGACAATTAAATCGGGAATTTCTTGAACTTCATCACTAAGTATAGACATTATGCTCTTTAATTTGTCAATAGCTGACTTAGCTTGGTGTTCATACTCAATTTGGTCATCACTTTGTTTATTTAGTGTGGATATAAGACAATCCTTTTCTTTTATCTCATTTTCAATTTGCATTATTTTGTTAATCATTTCATCAACTTTATTTTGTAGGTCATTATTTAGTTTTACATACTCTTGTTCCTTTTCATTTTTAATTGATATCAAATGTAAAAGTTTTTCATTAATTTCTTTTAAATTATCAACGTGTAACATGTTTTTTTTATTAAGTTCATCGAGTTCTGTTTTCTGATTCTCCATATCATTCAATTTTTTAGCAAGCTCCTGCTCTACACTGGCTAAGTTAGTTTTTTCTCGCATTAATTTATTTATGGTGTCAATATTATTGTTAACTTGATCCTTTATCTTAAACATTTCTTCATTTAAGGCTTCAATTTTTATTTTTTTCTCATTCACCTCTTCATTCAATGTTTTAACCTGAGAATCATCAGTGACTTGGATTGAACATTTTAATTGTTCAATTTCCTTGTTGCGGCTGTCAAGAGCTATTTTAAAAGAATGTATGATGTTTTTCATATTTTCGTTGTTTGCAAGAACTTTTTCTTCATTAGATATCATGGTTTCTAAGACCGTGTCATTAATTGTAATGTTAAGTAAGTTATCTTTTTTCGACAGTTGGATTTGCAGGTCATGAATAACATTGTTGTATGATTCCATTTCGTTTTTTGCAATTTCTAAACTTTCTGTTAGTTGTTTAATAGTAGTGTTTAAATTGTCTTCTGTAGATTGTAAAACCTTATTTTCATTCTCTAAATAAGTAAGTTTTTCATTCAAATTATTAACAAATCCTTGAAGTTCATTACTAGATTGTTCCAAGAGCTCAATAGATTGTGTTTGAGACGCAATGTTTGCTTCTAACTGTACTATAGTTTGGCTTTTCTCTATTAGCTGATCCTGCAAATTATCTACTAATTTTTGTATTTGTTTAGAGGATTCCTCTTCGTTGACCATACTGTCATTATCACTATTAACTAAAGATATATCTTTAGACATGTCCATGAAGATTATAGGGTCATTTTCTGTGCGTGGAACAATTTTGCCTAAAAGAAAAAAATTTACATTAACTACTAATCTAACCTTATGCATAGAATTTGTAAGACGTAATATACTCACCAATTTCTTCGCATTTCTTACGTTTTTGTTCTTCCAATAGCGAAAGTAGTTCAATTTCTCTAAGCTTAGCTTTACTCTTGAGTTTTTCACAGATCACTTCCAAGTCAGTGACTTTTGTATCGTACTTTTTACAAAGAGTTTCTAGTTCCAACTGAAGATTAAATAATATAATTATTAAAGTCTTTTAATTCGATATTGCGGATCATTTTAACATCACCGCATCAACAGCCACTTCCCACTCACAGCTTATTAAAAAAACACAAAAATCGTTTTAAAATTCCAAAATACGACTAAGTACACTATTATTTTTCACAGTTTTCGTAAACTAAAAAAGAACAAATATGTACTTCTAAATGAAAGAATTTGTATTCAAGAAGAATATACAATAATGGCATTACCTTAGCATTTTGCACATCTTCTTCTTTCTTACTTATTTTACTATTGAGGTGTTCCATTTCTAATTCTTTCTCTTTGCTGCTTTTCTTAAGTATTTCAACATCATCTTGCAGTTTTGCTGTCATGATTGTGCTTTGTTCTAGCTTTGCCATGAGTTCTACCTGTGATTAGATATTTTATGATAATAATATTATATTTTTGTGTCGCTTATACCTATTTATGACTTTCACTGAACTTACAATTTCTGGTTGGTACATTTTCTCTCTTTCCGTTAACTCCACAATGTCCTTATAGTTTTTCTCAGCCTGGTTCAGATTCTTTCGCAGTATACAAGGCGGAGTTTTTGATTGGTCTAAAAAAAGTGAAGCGACATAATTTAATTTGTGCCATTACGACTAAGCTTTCTCAGAAACAGACTCTTAGGCTAATTTTTCGGCAATTATTGCCGCAATTATAACGAAGCAAAAGGTTATGCATGCCCTAACATTGTTGCTCTATGTTGCAAGGTGAACAAATACTGCAATTGTCTAGACCAGGGCTTCCCAAACTGTGCACCGCAACGCCCTGGGGCTCCACATCAAATACCTGTCTGTGTCGACGCGACCGAGTCGATTAAGCGTATAACATTTTGAAAAATATTTTCTCGAAAATCTAGAGCAACGACTGGGTTAGAAATCCTGCATTGAGCGTTCTATTACCATTATACGACATCGTACTTGTGCGAAACAGGCTTTTCTACAGTTGGCATCGGGCGAAAAATTGCCAACCACCCAAGGGCGTCACAGTACAAAAAAGTTTGGGAAGCCCTAGCTAGCCCGTTTCTGAGAACCAACACACATTTTAATACTGAAATACTTACTGAAGCATTTGTGATATGGAGAACAAGTTGGTATAGTCGAACTGTTGTCATCGTCATCACTGTCTGTAAATCAGATGTATGTTTGATGAGAAAAGTAATTGACACTCTGAACTTAGCAACAAACCTTGGGTGCGTTCCGAAATGCACTCACAAATTGCATGGAATTGTGCGTTACGAATTAAACCTTGATGGCTTTATAATTAACTGCGGTAAATTATAAAGCCACCAATGGTTTTTTATACACGATATTACCGTCTATTCCCGTTGTCCCTCAGATGAGTTGCACTGTCACCCAGTGGTGGATATCGAAACTAACCACGTGGCATTGTCTCCCACACAAAGTGGACGAATGGTGGGGGATGTCGGGGAAGGGTGCGGGAAATGGGGCAGGTGGGGCAGGTGGTGCGAAGTGGGAGAAAGCTGGAAGGAAGAGTAGGAGCAGAGTGGGAAAAAGTGGAAAAGGGTGGAGGAAGATTGCAGGGAAATAAGGAAAGGGTGGGTAGAACACTTTGCCCCTACGCTTCCTTTCAGTCTTCCCCCACTTTGCACCTCCTGCCCAACTTCCCACACCCTTCCCCGACATCCTCCACCATTCGCCCACTTCCCATTACCTTCCCCTCACTTCTTTCCTTCATACATTTCTCCAGTATTTATTTTACTAAGTATGGTCACAACGAAAGGAACGATCGCTCAGCGATCACGTTGCGATTTATTCGCTGAATCGGGGCCTGTGCGTGCTTTCATGCTGTCAATTGCTGATCTTGTTTCTGACAGTTTAATGTGATAACATGGCGGTGTGTTGCAATAATTAACAAAGTAAACAAATGTTTTGCTTGTTATACTCATTCATTCTTCTCCATTTTTTACTCGTTACTAGTTAAATTGTGTATTTACTTCGAATTTCGTTATATTTTTGCTGTTTTATGACAAAAAATAACATCTCCTTTAGTTGCGTTGTCCACCACTAGGGGGTAACAACGCAACTAAAGGAGATGTTCTTTTTAAAGGACAGTGAATTTTTTCCGATGTCCCCCAGTGTTGGACAAAAAGTAGGGGACAACGGGAATAGACGGATATTACCTGTTGACTTGTAAGATTTTTTTTTACGAAAAGCCGTTACTAATGAATTTTGTACTTACGGTGCTCACGCTTTTCCGAGCGGGTATAAAACAAATTATTGTAAGCGTATTTCGGAACGCACACACTGTATTTTGCTTAGATGTGAGAGGCAAAGTTATACATTGTATATACTTAGTTATAGATGGCTATGGATACGTACACTTCACACATCGTGCGAGCTATGGGGTTTGCGCACATAACACTAATCTACACCAATATTACGAAGAGGTAAAGTTGTTTGTAAGTATGTCTATGTCGTGGCGATATCATAGAATTGATCATTTCATGAAATGGTTGACTGGTTGAAATAGAACTTTTTGATGAATTTTTCATCAAAAAGATCTATTTCATGAAATTATCGATGACATTATGAAATGGTTTCACCAGATGAATGAATGATCTCCGTTTGACAATATTAACGCACGGCTAGTGATCATATCTTGAAATTGAAGGCGAGGGCGGTAGATCGACTTGGCCGTGATAGGTTAGAAGGCCAAGGCGGGAGCGAAAGACTAGGCCGTGATAGGTTAGAAGGCAAAGGCAGGAGCGAAAGTCTTGGCCGTGATAGGTCAGAAGGCGAAGGCGGCAGCGAAAGACTTGGCCGTGATATGTTATTGGCGAAGGCGGCAGCGAAGACTTGGCCGTGATAAGACTAGAAGACGGAGGCAGCGCAAGACTTGGCCGTGATAGGTTAGAAGGCGAAGACGGCAGCGAAAGACTTGGCCGTGATATGTTAGAAGGCGAAGGCGGGAGCGAAAGACTTGGCCGTGATATGTTATTGGCGAAGGCGGCAGCGAAGACTTGGCCGTGATAAGACTAGAAGACGGAGGCAGCGCAAGACTTGGCCGTGATAGGTTAGAAGGCGAAGACGGCAGCGAAAGACTTGGCCGTGATATGTTAGAAGGCGAAGGCGGGAGCGAAAGACTTAACCGTGATAGGTTAGAAGGCGAAGACGGCAGCGAAAGACTTGGCCGTGATATGTTGGAAGGCGAAGGCGAAAGACTTGGCCGTGATAGGTTAGAAGGCGAAGGCGGGAGCGAAAGGCTTGGCCGTGATAGGTTAGAAGGCGAGGGCGAGAGCGAAAGACTTGGCCGTGATATGTTAGAAGGCGAAGGCGGGAGCGAAAGACTTGGCCGTGATATGTTATTGGCGAAGGCGGCAGCGAAGACTTGGCCGTGATAAGACTAGAAGACGGCGGCAGCGCAAGACTTGGCCGTGATATGTTAGAAGGCGAAGACGGCAGCGAAAGACTTGGCCGTGATATGTTAGAAGGCGAAGGCGGGAGCGAAAGACTTGGCCGTGATATGTTGGAAGGCGAAGGCGAAGGCGAAAGACTTGGCCGTGATATGTTGGAAGGCGAAGGCGAAAGACTTGGCCGTGATAGGTTAGAAGGCGAAGGCGGGAGCGAATGGCTTGGCCGTGATAGGTTAGAAGGCGAGGGCGGGAGCGGAACGTAGCGAGCTCCCGCCTTTTTAGCTTTTAACACCTATCTGTTTGAACACTTTTGGTATCATGAAAACCTTACGTTAATGATATTTAATTATATGGCCAAACGTGAATTGAAATATCATTATAAATGCAGATTTTTCAACAATATGGTTAGTTTTAGCTGGCCATTTATGAAATAGAACCATTCCATGAAATTCTATGTTAAAGCTACGATATCTGTATGTTTGTAGGAGGTAATCTCTGGAACTTATGATCAGATTTAGACAATTATTCCACTTTTCCAAATGCCTCTTTTTTCCTGGAAAATGCAAAATTTCCGCGGGATAACGAGATAATAACGGGCAGAGCAGGGTAGAGCAGCTAGTATCAAACTAAATAAATCACTATGGTTTTATAATAACACATGTTTATCATCTATACTTATAATAAAGCAATAAGAACGAAAAAGTCTGTACAAAAATAATAATTAAAAAAATTATAAATATACTTAAAATAAGCTACTGAACAAGAATATAATATATTTTTTAATCGGATCTGTCTGTTTGTCTGTATGTTTGTTCGCGCTTCTGCAAAAACAACTGGAATGATTGTGACGCGGTATTCACTGTTGGATAGCTTAGGGATTGAATTAAAAAAACTCGTGTACTTGGTATCTCAATTCAATGAGGACACGCCGAACAATCGATACCAAAACAATTTGACGGCTGAACTAATTTTGATGAAATTTGATACTTTTAGTCCTGAAATAAAACAAAATATAAGTATCCCAGAAAAAAACAAAGCCGAGGAGCGCAGCTAGTAACCAATATTATATACTAATAGAATACTCGATTCAATAAAGTAATAATTGTATGTATGTATAATTTTTTTTCTTTGGTTTTGGATCGGTTAAGTTTTTTTTTTCATGCGGTTTTCTTACCAATTTCAATGACTTCAGTGACTTCATTGTTGAAATTGACTTTTCTATCGTTAGGTGGAGGCGTGATAAGTCGCGGCGGTTCTTCGGGCAAGCTCGCCAGCTTGTTAGTCTGGAGAGGTGCAAACTCGGACGGATGCGGGATTACCATGGGACTGAAATACAAGTTTTTTTATAATAATACATTTTTATTATATTTTTGGAAAGGTCATTTACATTTTGATACCCACTCGATAGGTTTTGGTTTTTTTTTGTTCCGTCGGAAATACCTTATGGCGGCTTACAGCTGCCATATTAAACTAAAATGGCAGCTGTAAGCCGCCATATTAGTTTTCTTAACACATCTTAAATCCTATGTCACTCTTGTGATTAAAACGAATCCAATGATACCTCTATTGTTAAAATCCATCAAGCCGTCTGGGCTGTAGGACACGCCAATGGAACATACATAATAATAATAATATAATATATTCGGGACATTTCCACACCAATTATCTAGCCCCAAACTAGGATACCCTGTGCTATGGGCACTAGATAACGGATAAACATACATAGATAAGAATATTACATCCATGACTCGGAAACAAACATTTCTGCTCATCACACAAATGATTGCACCTTGCAGGATTCGAACCCGCGACCGTACGATTTCGTACCCAGGATCTCTAGCCACGAGACCAACCGGTCGTCAACATACAGCCTAAAAATATAACCCTCCACCAGGTAAAAATAATTTGGACATAAAATTGTGTACTGGCAACTTTCGCTTGTCTGTCAATCAATCTATTATTCTATATCAGCGTCAGCGCATTGTGTGTAAAATTAAACCTATAAGGAAATACAGTTTACTGCTAAAAATCTTACAGCATTTTATTGTACATGCTGATCGTGGTCCTTCGAACCGGATTATTTTGAGGTTAAAGGTGCTTCATACTAAATAAACTTAAAAAAAAGTAAAAACCGACTTCAAAATGAATAAAATAATCTTATGTGGGAAACAGCTAAGGAAGTCTGTGCCGTTGATATGGTTATATTTAAGAAAATTGGGCACCGACTTCCTTAACTGTTTGAGAAACAGTTAAGGAAGTCGATGCCATAAAATTATTTAATACATTTTGAAGTCGGTTTATACTTCTTTTTTTAAATTTATTTTATTTCTCTATTTTGAGTGGCGTGAACAATACATGAACATGCGATTACAGCAATCGCAAGTGACTTGCTGTTATCCATTGAGGAGTTCCTTTGTATCTCCGAAGGTCTTCATCAGATCTTTACAAAATTATAATTATATTGCTTTAGGTATAATACCTAAAACATTCTATAAAAAAAGATGAAAAAAAAAGTCTCTCATTTGACGGACATATCTCGTCATAAAGTGGGTGAATGTTAATAAAATTAAGTCATCCCCTAATTTTCTACCCTAGGAGGTGGAATATTTTCATGAAATTTAAATGGGGTTTAAATTCCATAAAAAAGTTTTTTTGTAAATTGTTCATTCAATTGCCGGGTCGAATTGAGAACCTCCTCTTGAAGTCGGTTGAAAATAAGAACCTACACTCATAGGGACTGGTTTGAGATTATACACATAGGTAAATATTGTATACTATTTGGTTTGAGGGGTTAAGCCTCGAGGCCTTAAGGAGTAATGATCTCGTGGAAGCCGAGGCAGACCTGTGTGGATTAAATTAACTCTTTCACTGCTTACGTTGTGTTTTTGAAAGCACGACGCCAGTGCGGCAAAACACGCCTAGCGTGTTTCTAGACGTAAGTTTAACCCAGTGACGTCATCGTCAGAACCCGGGGCTAGACTCGTTTTTTAAGGTCAGCAGTGAAAGTGTTAAACATAGATGTATACAAAAAACACCATGTTTTCCATTAGTCTAGTGATTTATACTTTCGCAGGAAAACGCTTTACATTTGTTGGTAACGATGGTAGCCTAACGGTTCAATAGTGCAACTTAGAATCCAAAGATACCGGGTTACCGGTCTTTTCTTAAGTTATGTGCGGTTTTTCATAGTTCTGTGCTTCGGAGGGCACGTTAAGCTGTCGATCCCGGCTGTTATTGATTAATAGCAGTCGTTAAGCCATGTGAGAGGCCCTCGGGCGGTCTGACAAACTCTGACACAATTGGCCAGCACTACCTCATACGACAAACAAACAAATGTTATGGCAATTTGAAAGTGCTTACGCCTACAACTATAAATCAACATATATAGTTTATAATAAAACAGAAAATAACACAAAGTATGTACAAATAAAATAATTAAAAAATGGCATCAAGTACTTAAAATGAGCTAAAGAACAAAAATATATTTTTTTTAAATCCTGTCTGCCTAGATATTTGTTCGTGCAAGACGTACACCGATAACTCATCCGACTACTGGACCCACAGATCATACTGGACCGATTGAAATGCGGTTTTCACTGTTGAATATCATAGGTTTTGATTTCAAATATGATGTACTTATTATTAGTATATATATTATGTATATATTAATTTTATTTGATATATTGTACTTATGTTATTTATAAGTAATATTTTATCGTATTTATATGCTAAAAATATAAATTAATTCACACTATCGTTCATTAATGTTCATGTTCTCGCTTTCTAATCTAAGGTTGTCTGGAAGAGATCGCTGCTTAGTGATGATAATTTTGCCGTGAAAGCTCCCCAAACAAACAAACAGACAACGTTTCACTTTTATATATTGGTGAGGATGGACGGGCCTTGTCCATACAACTTGCTCAAAAATAATGTGTCAACAATCTGAGTCTGGTTGACATATATTTCAATTGTAAGTAATTAACATGCATTTGTTAAAAAAAAAACAAAACGAACATAATTTATATGTGAGAACGTGATAGCCTATATTTATATATTGCTCACGTGTTGCATCGCACCTCTCAAGGACGGAGAGCGACTGAGACCAAGTGAGAGCCGGCGCTCACTTTATTTAAGGATGGTCCACGACATGAGTTTCACTAGCTGGCGCTAACTGACAATATGTGCGTAATTATTATTTTTGGCTTTTAATTACAATCAGATCCAATTTAAAACTTTATTGGCGGCTATATTACCGTGTAATTATTATATTTAATCATAAGTTTTAATTGTAATTCTAATATTCTAACCGTATTCGTTCCTTATAAATTTGGGTTCAAATCTTGCATCAAGTCTACAACCCAAATTTTCAGGGAACGAATATGGTTAAAATATTAGTTTGACAATGAAAATTGTAGATCACACATTAAAATCGTATAGTATTTAACCGCGAATAAAGTTTTAAATCTAACCTGACTGCAATTTAAGGCCCAAAGAAATAAATTAAGCTAATATTGTTGTTAGCGCCATCTAGTGAAACTCATGTCGTGGTCAAATTTTAAGGTGTGTATGTCTGTTTGTGGCATCGTAGCTCCCAAACGAATGGAACGATTTTGATGCGTTTTTTCTGTTTGTAAGCTGAGGTAAACGAGATGGTTCTTAGCTATAATGGGGGTGAGGCTCGTAACTCCCAAACGAATGGACCGATTTTGATGCGTTTTTTTCTGTTTTAAGCTGAGGTAAACGAGATGGTTCTTAGCTATAATGGGGGTGAGGCTCGTAACTCCCAAACGAATGGACCGATTTTGATGCGTTTTTTTCTGTTTTAAGCTGAGGTAAACGAGATGGTTCTTAGCTATAATGGGGGTGAGGCTTGTAACTCCCAAACGAATGGACCGATTTTATTGCGTTTTTTTCTGTTTGTAAGCTGAGGTAAACGAGATGGTTCTTAGCTATAATGGGGGTGAGGCTCGTAACTCCCAAACGAATGGACCGATTTTGTATACGATATTTATGTTTGAAATCTGATGTGATCGAGATACTTCTTAGCTATAATGGGGGATGGGGGTTCGGGGTTACATATTTTTTTAATTATTGCTTGCATATTGATCGAAGCAACAGGCGACACTGGGTATCATACAACATTTCTTTCGCAGGCTTATCCCACTCCTGCTGAGTATATCAACACTTACTTGTACTTCAGAGAAGGCGTGCAAAACCTCGGTATCGTAGGGATCGGGTTCATAGGGTTCTCCTCAATGGAGTGTAGAGTAGAGATGGTGATCCGGCGCGGCGGCAGCAGCTTCCTGCGAGCGCCACCGATGGAGCTCCTCTGAGCAAACCCGTTCAATATCAGCTTTTGTAGGTTTGCTATCTGCTTCTGTAGGTCTTGCTGGAAGTAATACAATACAATACAATACAACAACTCTTTATTATTGCACACAAAGCAAAAAAATACTACTAGTAGTTAGGTTACTTAAAAACTAAACTAGCGGTAACCAGGCAACCTTTGGATGGATAGAAATAGACATACAAATTTATCGGTCGGTGGTTCATCAACAAAGATCCAGAAATAATAGACATTTAGATACATTTAGCATTTAATAGACATTTTATTCTGATCAATCCATAATAAGTCGATAGAAGACTACAATCTATCTATACTTATAATAAACCAATATGTCTCAAAATGACTGTAAAAAGATAATTAAAAAAAAAAACTACGATACTTCATAAGCTAATGAACATGACGATAGCGTTTTTCAAAATCGTGTCTGGCTGTTTGTTTGTCTGTGGACCGATTGCGATGCGATTTTCACTGTTGGCTAGCTTAGGTTTTGACTTAAAACTGGTGTACTTAGTATCTCAATTTGATTCAAGAAGCCGAGCAATCCTGTGCGAGATTCAACTCTTGAGTCCGCATAGGAATGGAAAAGTTCCGTTTTCAAACTCAAGGCATACTTTTGTTACCTAATTAATTTTATTGATTTGATGTATTTATAATTAATATTTTTCTCTTTGTTCATGAGAAGTTGTTTTTACTAGTATATAGGCTAAATAGTAGATTTAGCCTATATACTAGTATATATACAACTACTATATACAATAAATGCTTTGACTTTGACTCGGTTGGAATTATGGTAAGAAGTCCCAACTTATAGGGTCTTAACACTGATAAGTATAATAATAATAATAAATAAATATTCGGGACAATTCCACACCAATTACCTAGCCCCAAACTAGGATACCCTGTACTATGGGTACTAGATAACGGATAAACATACATACATACGAATATTTAACATCCATGACTCGGAAACAAACATTTCTGCTCATCACACAAATGATTGCACCTTGCAGGATTCGAACCCGCGACCGTTTGATTACGTACCAAGGATCACTAGCCACGCGACCAACCAGCCGTCTAACACCATAAATCGATGATGATATATGGATAAAAAAAAAATAGATATAGATATCGTATGATGATATATTTTATTTATTTTTCTTAATAAAAAAACAAGATTTACCTTTCATCTTATTTTCTCCTAACATAAAAATAATACTTCACACATTTTTGTTCAATGTTAACTAAAAAAAAAACTTTAGTATGGATGGTCGTAGTATGGATTTGCTTTGCCGTACTTTCGTTTGTGCTGATTCAAAGCGTCCCCTACCAAGCGTCCATGGTACTTAAATTGACATTGTCTCATCTCCTAACGTTATTCACAGAATAAGTAATAGTACAAAAACGTTAGTTCCGTGGACGCTCCAAACTGCTGCTATCAGCGCCAAAATGGCTATAATGAAATGCTCTCATTGCGACGTTCTTCAAAAGCCAGTCTAGAGTATGGAGTAATATACAGTTGTCTATGGGTCTTAACTCTTAAGCTTACCTCAACATTTTTCTTATTCTCAAGTATGACTTCCAGGTTCTTCTTGGTTTCCAGCTGCGACTGCAACTTTGACAGCTGCTTGGTGAGGCTCTGGATCATGGTGGCGTCGGTCGCAACGGCGTTCACTTCTGGTTTGTTCTTTATAGCCTTGGCTCTGGTTGCGAACCTGTTAGGGGAGATATGGAGGGTTACGTTACATATATGTATAGATGAATTTATTTGTAGACCAAAACTGATAAATCTTCTACACATGGGGTATGTGCATGACTTCATTTTGTAGAATTGGTATTTTGAATGTGGTTATTTTTAATTGCTTAGTTATTCCAAGTACCTAACACACACACACATTCTAGTTTTATTTTCTTGTAAACTGCCACATTTTCAGTAAAAAATAATCATAAAGATGGATTATAAAAAGAGATACTTCCGCTTTCCGTCACGGCGGCGGTCATGTTGTCACATGCAAATAAACAACAAGGGGTTGCTCTAGTCTAGTAAAATCAAGGAAGTTATATGTACTAGTAGTATTACGAACAAATGGAATGATATCTCTCTAATACAAAAGTGGTCTCACCGAAAACGTTCACGAAAGCGTTTACGTTACGTTAGCGTCTCTTTCTCTCTCGCACAACGATTCAAAATTTTCACACAGATAGTGCCAATCTCAGATGACAGCAAGTTTATATTATTATTTTCGAAGAAGCCGTTCCAGTGTACGTCGTGTAAGTACATACAACTTCTTTTGTAAAATAGATTCTGTTTTGAGGTGACGCAAAAATTACGTCACGAGGCCTACTGTCAATCATAGAGCGTTTGCGATCACGTGACCATGTAATCAAAATTAAAGATGTTTACAGTAACTTTTTATTGGAATTAATAAACATTTTTACTTAAAGTAATAATTATCTGATATTTAATTAAACGTACTTATAAGATGATAGCAATCCGGGATATATTTTGACTAGTCAAAAAGTGTATTCACTCCAATTACCTAGCCCCCAAACTAGGATACCCTGTCCTATGCGTAATAGACAACGCATAAACTAAACATACATAGATACGAATATTACATCCATGACTTGGTGACAAACATTTCTGCTCAACACACAAATTATTGCATTCGAACCCGCGATCGTTGGTTGACTTCGCAGTCAGGGTAACTAACCACTCGGCCAACCGGTCGTCAAAGTATGCCTTTTTGAGATTTGGATACCTAAACCCACCAACAGATTAGTCGATTAGGTGAAAGGAAAATGGTTCATTACTTTCGTAACTAGCTTTCGCCTGTTACCGGAATGAGCTAAATAAGGACAAAAAAAATTGACAGGGCCTGTAATTTTTTTTTTTAATTTACATACAAAACCCTAGAAAGAAAGTAAAATGCACATTTTTTTGTATTTTTTTTAGAACTGAAACCTTTTTTACCCGACTCAGGAGGGTTATGTGTTTGGGTTGTATATATGTATGTTTGTTTTTTGTTTGTACGGTTCTTAGGCGCGTCCTACAGCCTAAACGGCTTGATGGATTTTTATTAATGAGGTAGCATTGGATTCGTCTTATATTTCCTATTATAGCTCACGAGAGCTACAGGATATAATGAAGTGTCAAGGAAACCAATATGGCGGCTTACAGCTGCCATATTGTATTTCCGACTGAACAAAAAATAAGTGAGGTATCAAAATACAGGTATTTAAAAGACCATTTAAAAGACGTCGGGTTTTTTGTATTTTTATAATAATTTTACTTGTTGACTTAATATACCTCATCTGAAAACTTGAAATCATCGCTACTATATATTGAATGCTTCGTGCAAATCCGTCCAGTAGTTTCAGAGTTTAGCGGGCACAAACAATGGAAAAGAAAAAAAAAAGAAAAGAAAACATTCCATAGTAACATAAATAACTTTTTGATTAATAAATGCTATTATACCCTTGACGAGTATTTAAATGATAAATCTACATATATAATTAATTGATATAATAGATAATGGCTCGGTCTGCTTGCTACTTTTTGCTATACCCTGTGAGGGTCTTATGTTGACAATTACACCTTAATGTCCGTGTTTTTATTAACTATGTACATATGTTTTTGCAATAAATAAATAGAAATTGAAAAATTCTAACCACGTTTTCAGCTTGTGACTATGAAATAGCCCAAAAATAATTATAGAATTCGTTATTCTAAATATATATTCTACAGTTACAGTTTGTATTGTAATATTATAGATATCAGTCAACCAACTGAATTCATTCATATTTACACGACATCCCAAAAAAAGGAGTGTAATGTTTTCAGAGAACAGATTTGGATGTATGGGGTATCGTTAGAATCCTTACATCATCCCGAGTGTCTTTTTTTTTAAAGTTCTTTTTTGGCATGGCATTCGTGTTTTTTCTCTTACTTTTACGATGTACTTGTTAATTGTTATATTCCAGAGAGATTTCCGCACTTACTGTAACGTTGAAACGGTTTCTTCCAAAGCGGCTGGAGTGATGGCGCAAATGATACTGGTCTTTGCGTTCCCGCCGAGCGAGTTTTGAAGGATGCGCGTGAGCTTGCTGTCTCGGTAGTTTGCATATCTGAAAAAAAAGTACAGCCACTTGAGGCATACAATGTAGGTACATTATGTGGACAAGACTATTTCTCAACAGACAAAGACAAAGTAAGCAATTTATAGTAAAGTCAAGCATTAAAACAAATTTAGCCCCCTATTATAGATAAGATTCACATCAGTAATCAAACATAAAAAACGGCATCAAAATCGGTCCATTTGTTTGTTCCCCCCTCCCCGCCCTCTCTCCATTTATAGCTAAGAACCTTCTCATTAAACACTCAGCTTTCAATTCAAACATTGAAAACCGCAGCCAAATCGGTCCATTTGTTTGGAAGCTAAGATTCTCACCCCCATTTTCTCAACTCCCCCCCCCCCCGGCCCATATAGCTAAGAAATATATCATTCACATCTGATTTTAAACATGAAAACCGTTTCAAAATTGGTTCAGTCGTAGGTGTAGGGTTTGTGAGCTACGATCTTCACCGCTCCCCCTCTCCCTCCCCACTTCCCTCAATATAGCTAAGAACTATCTCGATTACCTTAGCTTTGAAACATAAAAAAATGCAACTAAATCGTTCCATTCGTTTGGAAGCTACGATTCGTAATTGGGACGGTTATCGGTTCTTCGGGAAATGTTACCAGCCCACTGCCACTTTAGCTTACTTATCCTTAGAGCTATGGAGACATATGTCCATTACCTTGGTACTTCGTAGCTTCCAAACGATTGGAACGATTTAGTTGCATTTTTTTATGTTAGGCAAACATAGTGTAGGAGCCAGGTGGAGTGACGACCTGCGAAAAGCGGCTGGACAAAAAGGAATGAGGAGAGTTGAAGACCGAGCTCAGTGGCGTGCATTAGGAGAGGCCTACGTCCAACAGTGGACAGATATAGGTTGATGATGCTTTGATGAAAAGAAGAACTTACTTATTAGGATCATCTGACAGCTGTTTAATAACGAGTGCAAGTGCACTCAACGACTTGTTGATATGAGTGCCCTCCTTGAACCTTATCCCAGTGGCGCCGGTCTGGCCCGCGCGCTCCGAGCCCGCGAGGTCGACGAGGTTCAACTGAGAGACGTTGACGCAACCCGATTGTTCTGCGCCTTCGATGTGCTCTCGGGATTCAATCGTCTGAAATGGCATTGTTAATAATACTCGTATTACATAGGTTAGGTTAGAACGACGCTCAAGTTAAATCTCGCCTCAACTCAAGCATAGATTTCAGTAGAGATTTACTTAGAAAGAGCCACTCAAATCTAAGCTTAGGTTTCGATAACAAAGTTTACAGCATTCAGAATAGGGTCCTTGACTAATTTTCGTAAACTGATCGTTGAGGTGCAGAATCATTATATTATAACAAAAAATATATGATGGAATCAAATGGAAGTCATTATATTTTTGCATTTTTTGCAAAAACCGCTTCAACACGACCATAGCTGTCATGGCAACCGTATGACTTCACTTTCGCACAAAGGTGAACGTACATAAACGCTAGCCACAAAACGACCATAGCTGTCATGGCAACCGTATGACTTCACTTTCGCACAAAGGTGAACGTACATAAACGCTAGCCACAAAACGACCATAGCTGTCATGGCAACCGTATGACTTCACTTTCGCACAAAGGTGTACGTACACAAACGCTAGCCACAAAACGACCATAGCTGTCATGGCAACCGTATGACTTCACTTTCGCACAAAGGTGTACGTACATAAACGCTAGCCACAAAACAACCATAGCTGTCATGGCAACCGTATGACTTCACTTTCGCACAAAGGTGTACGTACATAAACGCTAGCCACAAAACGACCATAGCTGTCATGGCAACCGTATGACTTCACTTTCGCACAAAGGTGTACGTACATAAACGCTAGCCACAAAACGACCATAGCTGTCATGGCAACCGTATGACTTCACTTTCGCACAAAGGTGTACGTACATAAACGCTAGCCACAAAACGACCATAGCTGTCATGGCAACCGTATGACTTCACTTTCGCACAAAGGTGTATGTACATAAACGCTAGCCACAAAACGACCATAGCTGTCATGGCAACCGTATGACTTCACTTTCGCACAAAGGTGTACGTACATAAACGCTAGCCACAAAACGACCATAGCTGTCATGGCAACCGTATGACTTCACTTTCTCACAAAGGTTTTTCTTTTTAATTATTCTGTTTTATTTATACAAAAGCAAAAAAAAAACTCTTTCTAGTTGGATTTCTATTACTCAGGGTACGCTACACCCTTCATTTTTATTTTATTTTTTAGGTGAATCGTGAACAAAATTACAGACAAACATACATACACGATTTTAAAAATATTGTTATTGTTCAGTAGCCTTTTTAAGTAGTGCGGTGTTTTTTTTTCTTTATTGTCTTTATTATTGGTACTTACGGCTTTTTTATACGTATAGATTAAGTTAAACTTATAATCGGAATCCTCAAGATATAATCCACTATTATTATGTAGGTACACGCTCAGAGCGTGTCGCATAAAGCTTGAAGGGACGCACATCCTTCAAATCCTATCCTATAAAGCATTTGAAGTTTGAATTCTGAATTAAGTATCTTTACTGTCATCAACCTGTTCATGTTCAGCAATGAAAGACCAATGCTATAGAAGTAAGATACTTTCAATGCTTTAAATTTAGAGTGAGTAGGTATCTACTACGCAAGCGTGCTACACCTTCAACCTTCATCGCTTTCCAACAGGTGAGATTGTTGTCAAACGATTGCAGTGTGTAACAAAAATATGAGAATTTAAAAAAAAAAAACTTTATCTTCGTTTTGTGAGCTACCCTGAAAGTTTCAGCTAATTGGGAATAGCTCGAAATTTTAATTGCAAGATTCCAGGACAGACAGAAATAAATAGATACATACATACATACATACAAGTGAAGTCAAATAAAAGGTTTTAAACTACGAATAACTAAGTAGTAGGTTTTAAAAAACTTACAATTTGAAATATGGAATGAGATCTGCTACTTTTTTCATTCATGTTAGTTGCACCTGTTTGTCTGTTAGCTTCACCCTGAAAAGTAATGTAATTAAAATTATCACTCGAGTGAAATGTGAAAATATTGAGGTCATGAAAAATCAATGACACCAATTTCTTTTACTTTGTTTATTTATGTGAGGCGGGACTTTTAGAGGCAAATGTTCATATACTCCTCATATTTTGAAAAATAGTACACACAGAAATATTGAAGCCAAAAAAAATTTATGGCCGATCTGAACAATAATAAACCCACTGATCTATATGGATTGCTATATGCTGTTTCAGAGCACCCCCACTGAGGGTCCATAGAATAAATAATAGTACAAGTACGTTAGTTCCGTGGACCCGTGGTAGTACTGGACTACCAAATTACTGCTATTAGCTTCTAAATGGCAACAATCAAATGCCCTCATTGCGTTGATCGTCAAAAGCCAGTCTAGAGTACGGAGTAATATGCAGTTGTCTATGAATTTATAAATGCAAAAGTTACTTTGTCTCTCGGTCACAACTAATAATGGCTGAACCAATTTTAGTGAAATTTTACAAGAAAAAAGTGTACACTATCTGCGCTCCCGTGGTCATTTTTGATAAAAGTATCCTATAAGGTACAATATACCAAATTTCGTGCAGCCATCAAATAGTTTATTTATCAATTGCTCAGTCTCTACTCAACAGATTGAGATACCCAAGTACGCCAGTCAATCCTTAGGGTATCCAACAATGAAAACCACATCGCAATATGTCCAGCAGTTTTATATTATAATTCACTAGCTTATTCAGCCCTAGACTAGACCATTTTTTTAAATTATCTTCTTTGTAGACTATTTTTAGCTGCTTTATTATAAGCATAGATAATGAGGAAGGTTTTTTTTTATGCTGTCTATGATATTTATTTTAAAATCTATTTTTAATAGCAGTTGGTTCTCAATAACATTTTTGTAGACCTCATGTGTTAAGAGGATGTCAATGTTAGTGACTCCAGTAGCCCGTTTTTTTAGATTTGTTTCTGGATTTTTAGATATACATAAAAAATACACTATTTGTTAATTTTGAATACCTCTCGCATAGCTTCCAGGACCTCCTCGGGGGATGATGTGACTTTCTCAGTGGCATCTACTTTGATGCTACCCTCATAATCCTCATGGATTTTGATGTTCTCTTTTTTCACATCCAGTAGATCTTTTAACGTTTCATTGTAGATTTCAATGTAGGACACTCTGAAACAATAATCAATACATAGTATAAAACAAAGTCGCTTCTCGCCGCCTGTCACTCTGTAATGCTTGATCATTTAAACTACTCAACAGATTTTAATGAGGTTTTCAGCAATAGATAGATTCGTTCAATAGGAAAGTGTCGTTATTTAATATTGGAAGAATCAATATTAAATAAAGTCACTTTCTCTCGTCTATCGGACTGTAACACTTAATCTTTTAAACTATGCAATGGATTTTAATACGGTTTTATCAATAGATAGTGATTCAAGAGGAAGGTTTATACGTATAGTTTGATACTGTTTCGTGTTAATTTGTTGAAATATGATGATACATGTTCAAGATGTCAGAAGAAATCAAGCCTTTGAAAGCTTTTTGAATTTGGAACGTTAAAGTTTCCTATGAAAACTTGCCTATACATGGGCATTGTAAAGAGACTTATCGAAAACAGAACTGGCCACCATAGACAGAGGACAAAAAAAAAAGCAATATCCCCGTATCTCCTATAGTTATGGTCTGTGGGCACGATTGAAATGAATGTGAAACCAAAGACGGTATTTGGTGTTATTTTAACAGTTCTGTCTTTTATCATTTTCAACACAACACAAAAATGTCATCAACCTATTATTCTCCGAAGCAGTCGTCTTCTCTGATAAATGTAGTTCTCGCATACCCACTATGCGAGAACTACATTTATCACCTCATTTTTGTTCTAAATTTTTTCTGTGTTAAGCATTGATGGTCTCTACAGTTATAAAAAAAAAAACAAACTTACACAATCAGTGTTAGATAGATTCTTTTGAATAAGGTCAGACTAATAGGTACTTTAAGTCAAGTTCAAAGTATTGAATTAGTAGTGATATGTTTTTGCTGCTCTTTGGCATCATAGTTTTCAGTAATAGTGTTTTTTTTAGTGGTTAATTATCGCTTCTGATTCAGACCCACTGTACCACCGGCCATACCCCCATGGTACGGTGGGTAATTATTTTTCCCTAACTGTGGCAAGCAACTGCTTGCCATGCGCGCACGCGCATGTATGCACTCAGTACTGCGCAATGTTAGATATTGCGCCACCCGATGATCATGTACATATGATACCACTGTAGTACTGGGACATTGCGATTACAATTTAATATCATTAAAAATGCTCATGAAAAGAATATGTTCCTAAATAAAGAAAAAGTCACCAAATCGTAAACGATGATTTCATTACATTGGTCCAAATGGAAATTGTTAACAAAGATACTTCAATAGGTCATGCATTAGACAAATTAAGAACATACAAATTTTTGGTTTAATCATTTAGGGGACAAGTAAGCACCATAATGAGAAACCAAATAATTAGAATAACTCGATGAGGTAGAACTACACACCTGTGCTATGTGACTTGATGCCTGTGGAGGGTATTTTTACCTACTATGTTAATATGTAATAATGTGTCAACGTTTTATTCTCATAATTAGGAAGAATTTGTGTTTCGTTAAGTTTTTTATTGTAAATGATACTATCTATACTCTATAGGTACTATTATATTAGTCAGTGGTATTGTTTAACTTTAAAAGACCCACGGTACCACCAGGGGTATGGCCGGTGGTACGGTAGGTCAGAAGCGTTAATTATGATGGTTATATTCATGTTGTGGTTACATTTAGTAAAATATCAATTTGTTGCATATAAGCCTAACAATAACCTATTTACGCTACCTGTTTTTTATAATACTTAAAAGTATGATTTCAAAGCCTGGATCTTAGTACCTTTTGCTATAAACTGTTTTCAAAATATAGACTACAATATTAAGGATGTGTTCTTAATGACACATAATAATATATATATTTTTAAATAACATAAAATTAAATAATCAAAAACATACAAAAGACTTACAAAAATGTGCTAATGATAAACATTATTATGTTCTACTACCTGTGCCTGCAGCATTGCCCATGTGGTAATTTCTCTGGGTTAAAAGTTACCTGTGTTATTCCAGAAAACACAGGTAATGTTGTTTGTACGTTGTGGTAAGGTTGTTGTTTTCCAAAAGTACCTCTAAGGTACATTATTTATACTACATTTCCTCAAAGATTTGCATCGCAATTGGTCCAGTAGATTTTACATGATGCTCAGGCATGACAAACAGGCAAAAAGACAGTCAGACACCATTTAAAAACAATGATATATTCTTGTTCAGTAGCTTATTTTAAACACCTATACATATTTTTTTTATTATCTTTTTTTTACAGACTTCTTTTACATAATGCTTTATTTTAAATATAGTTAACACAAGTAATAAGAACAAAAAAAATGTGATAGAAAAGTATAATAGAAAAAAGTATTTACCTTTTTTTAATAAAGCAATTTAGGTAAAATTAGGGTATTTTTCACTGCAAAGGCAACATCAGTTGTACCAGCATTTGTGACTTTGTGAAACGCCTCTCAATATCAAGTCAAGGCAGAATCTAGGTTTCAATTTCCTTACCATTACAGACAGTGTTATGTTCAATGTAGTGTCATTTTATACTTACCTAACAACAAAATGATACTTTGAGAGCATAATCTGTATCAGATAACAAGTGTTAATTCTTGCATATCTTGAAAGTAACATTATTACCTAACTAAGAAGTCCCTGTCAGGAATGTTTTTGATAATTTCAAATAGGTTGAGGACTGAAAGAGGTATGATGCCAGGAGAAGCTTCCGTCCCGGTCATGGTGTAAGTTTTTCCAGAGGATGTTTGTCCGTAAGCGAATATGGTGCCGTTGAAGCCAGCTGTAGCCGCTTCAACGATCGGCTTCGCGATGTCATTATACACATCTGTTGTCTTCGTAGCATCATCATACACTTTATCTGAAAATATTGATGTTTGATTATTAATATTCGCGACCTTGAGAGCCTTGCATGACGGAGCTGTGCGTAGGCCGCCAGCCTCATTAGAATTACAATTGGAGGCGCTAGATAATGCGTGTAATAACCCCAAATATAGTTCTACTTACCAAATGTGAAAGTTTGTCCAAAATCCCGACCATTGCTGTCGAGCTGGTAGAGAGTATTGCTCTGCACTCTCCACCGATACGGTAGTTTATCGTATATTTCACGAGAAATAAGCGGTCTAACTTTGACAACTACTTTTATATTGTCACTCATTTTCGTACATTATTCCCTACCGAGTACCGATAAAAAAAATTCTAACCATCAGCGGACGGAAGTTTGTACGCCGAAGGTAAATATTTTTTTACATAGATCGCGGCAGATTTTGTTTCTACAATCCTTTTGAAAAACAAACACACCAAAATAACCGACGTGCGATTTCAAACAGAAAATTAAAAATAGAATGGGAATTAGGGGTGGGATTTTAAGACTGCAATGAGAAAGGCTTTATATCGATATTTCGTTGAATCATTTGTGTGTCTGACTGTCTGTAGTCCTATTATCTATCTTGGTTTCAATCAGATTTTCATAGCAATTTCAACTCTATCGCAAGGCATTAGTGATAGATAGTCACACTTCTAAATTCGTGCGTCCATGGGACCCAGCTATTTTAGATTTAAAATAAAACATACACAAAAATTAATTTCACAACATTTTTTTACTTTTCATTGAAACATTAACAATCAGAGTATTAAACAAAATCAACAATAGAAACTTTTAGCCTTATTAACGATAATGGAAATTCTTGTAATCAGTCGTTATTTACTCACTAAAAACATGCTTTCGAAAACATGTCATATAATATGAAAAACATAAACAAACAAAATATTATTTCATAAACAATATATTAAACATTTTCAAATGAATAACATATACTAAAAAATATCTTCTAAAAAATTCACATCATAAACTTATGAACCAAGCTGTCAAGATGATCTTAGTTTCTTTTTTATTTTTATTTGTTTAATTGATTGTCGCAAGGTACATAGGAAAGAGAGGCGCTGGGGCACACGCCATATTTTTACACGCGTTCAAATATTGAACAAGGGTCCATTGGACCCACGACTTCAGTAAAGGGGTAAAACATGACAAAGCCTACACTGCCAAAGTGAAGCACCCAGGAAATGCCAGTCCGCTTGTACGAACAAGCCTCACGCACGCACTTATACCATGTTATGCCAATCGGCCAAGCAAGATCTCAACCTTGTTAAAAGCGATGGTAGCCTAAAGGTTCAATAGCGTAATGCAACTTAGAATATCTGATACCAGAGGCCAATACTACCTCATACGACAAATAAATAAACAAACTGTATTCATTCTGTCAAGTTCTCACGGAATACTAAAACAATGCAGTTTTTTTCTGATGAAATTGTGTATTAACCACAAGTTATCCATTCACGCATATATAAGCAGCCACCATTTTGCTATGCTCCACTCGTTGGTTTGGTGGTATACAGTACACTCCGACTTTTTTAACTTCTTGTTGTGTTTATACAGGGTATTGGTAACTCGAAGTATTCACGGCAGGATGAGGTAGGAGTGCTTATATGCAACAATTTTAAGTTTTCTAATGTATGGCCGAAAAATAATAGTAAAAATATCTTCTATTTTTAGAAAAATATCTAATTTTGGGCGTTTGTGACAAAACAAAAAAGAAATGGTCAATTGCTTGTCTTGGAGTATTTTTTATTTGTTTTGTTTTTTTTTTTTTTTTTATTTGTAATAACGAATGTAAGCACTATGATATATAAATAATTTTCTAATTTTTTGGTACTTTTTACGTTACTTGCCAAAATAAAATAATGTAATTTAGAAAACAATAAGCTCATTTTTTTTATAAAATTTCTTCGTTTAATAAGCTATCCATAAAGGTATAAAAGTCTTCATATTTATAAGAACAACATATTCAATTTTATTTTAACGCACACTAATTATAACTCGCGACAACTTCATACCTAGTAGTTTGATATGAACGTAATAATCCTTATTTGACAGACTAAAGAGTAATCTGTATTTTATCGTAATAAAAAGACGATCGATGGGGATATAGCATAATTATAGTCACGCCGAAATGTTGAGACCGAATGTAAGAAAGTCAAAATTTAGTGATTATTATGATTATGACTTGGATTTGAATTTGAATACTGGAAAACGAATGAATGTAAGCTTAATGTTTAATGTACAAAGACATTAAGAAAATTATGTCGAAAAAATAAATTGTATTTTTATTTAAAAAAAACTTGTTTTTGTGGTAGGTACACAACTATTATGAAGACATGTAATTTTGTATAAAAGTTTTTATTAGGCACGCTACATTATATTCAAATGGTTCTGTTCTGATGGTGTTTACGCAGCGTATGCTCAAAAATAAACTAAGATAGTTAATTTATACCAAATTCATTGAAAAATATTTCACTGGATGGCCACATCACTATCACCACCATTATCATCATCATCATCAGCCCAAAAAAATCCAGTGAATATGGACCTCGCCCATAATAAGGGGGATTTTGCCTTAGTCACTGGGTTTTTACATAACACATATCAGTTTAGTATAATTAATAAGGGAAGGGTCAGGAAGGTCATGAAGCAGCGTCAGGATGATACACCATCATCTTGTCAGCCTTTATAAGTCCACTGCTGAACATAGGCCTCCCCCAAAGAGCGCCGAGACAAGCTATCTCCTTCATCCACCAATGATGATGATCAATGCTGCGTCAGGATTATCGATGGTGGTGTCTATACTCGTAGCTGTGGGTGCTTTTTTGTGTAATTTCGATAAAACCAAAGCATTGACGGTGGTTATAAAAACACTGGCTTGAATCACGTCTAATGCGAACTGATAAAAACAACAAGAACAGTCTATCTACTAAATCTAAAAACACAATAATTTGCTATGTAGGCAGGCAGAATAATCGGAGTCGAGATAACACAGTATTCCCGATGAGCGCGTGTGACTCGACCAGCCTGCTCGATGATTCTCGCTGAAGTTCCAATAGTCGCTCTCATCACACCTCCGCCGATTATACCCGAACGTAGACAAGCTTACAACCATAGTTTGTTTCTTTACGCTCCACGTTCCTCTTTTCCGACATATTGATAATTATGTAAGTGCTTTGGTTGGATATCTGAGAAAATGTGTGGATTCAATGCCATTGTTCAAAAAGGGTAAAGGAAAATGTCATGAGAAAACCAGTATGCCCCAGAACCAAGAATTAAAAAAAAATAAAAAAAATCTAGTTCATCGATACCAGCTAATATGCTGCGTACAACACTATCCATCGTGACAGTCCACAGACTAAATAAATTTCGTTCATAAAATAGTCTGTTTTGCAATCTTACCTTCGGGGCCGTTCGTTTTGTAACAATTGACGAAAATAACTGTTAAAAACGCCAAATATTATCACAATTGACATTCCCTTTGGCCATTTGTGAGCGAAATTAGCGTTCTGAATGTTTTCAATCTCCGTTCGTTTTGCAAGTTTCGATGACATGTTGACATAGGAAAATCGTCTTTATTCCGTCAGGGATAGGGTCGTTTTTCATTCAGTTTGGAAAGGATCGGTAGTGTCAAAAGTTGCAAAAAAGGACAAGTGTTGACAATGTTCAAAGAAAACGGTTTATTAAAAATGTACATTTCGAAACTGCCCACAACGCCATCATATCGAACGCAGGGTATATCAAACGATCAAATGATTTTAACTTGATCCTTTTCTGAACGTTTCTGGATGTTTCGTTTATAAATTAATGACATTGACGTGACAGACATGACTTGCCCTGCGTTCGTGATGATGAGATGGCGTTGTGGGCAGTGTCGAAAAGTACATTTTTAACAAGCTGTTAACAAGCTCTTTGTTTTTTTCAACACTTTTGCAATTTTTGCAACGTTTGACACTACCGATCCTTTACAAACGAATGAAGAACAACCCTATTTCAAATAATTAAATTGATCTAAATATGCAAAACGAACGGTGATGGAAAATTGTTCAGCCCCCAGATTCAGAACCTTGCGATAACGAACCAAATTGATTCGATTCAATATTGTGAATTAAAAATCTATTGAATTGGACGATTTCAAACCGAATCCTCTGAATAAATAATACCCTATCAATCGACAAATGAGTTATCGAAAGTTTCTGAATCGGGGGCAGAACGCTAATTTCGTCCACTAAATGTCCAAAGCGAACGCCTTTGATAATATTTGGCGTTTCTAACAATTAATTTCGCCATTTGCATTAAAACGAACGGCCACCTATAATGTCAAAAATCATCTTAAAAATTTTAGGTTAAGTTCCATGTGATTTGATTTGAGTTTTATATCTGCGATTTGGCAACTATTGTTGATTTTCCATGTTTGTTTGAGTTAATATCAAATAAAAATGCAACACGACGATGTAAGTTCTTGTTGTGTATAATATCCGTCCTTTGCTTCTTTTCTTTCAAGCATAAGATAAGCACAATATTATTTATGTTTACAGGTTGTGTGGGCCATAATCAACAAAACACATTGTTCCCACAAAGTAACGTAAGTTGAGTGAGACTTAAAAGGCATGTTGTATAAATAAGAGACCTCTCAGGAACCTTTGTAAGTTTATTGCGGTTGTTTCAGGACTAAGACTCAGCAGTTTTGTCGGAATGAGTACAACCTAACAGGGCTCTGTAGTAGAGCAGCATGTCCTTTAGCGAATAGCAAGTATGCGACGGTTAGAGAGGAAAATGGCATCATATATTTGTTTATGAAGACAGCTGAAAGGTAATTATCACTTATTTAGTATTAGAGATAAGTGTTTTAATTTAAATGTCTACAGATTGTATGTTTGATTTTTGATGTTTGTATATTATCACAACCTGGATGTCTTCAAGTTTCAAGTCCGCATTGACATGATCAAAGTATGCTTGGTTCAAGTCATACAAGTCGGCTTCATAGGAGTGTTTAGTAGGCACAGCGAAAGTTTGTGTCTCGGAAGTTATCTGCTAGTGGCTGCGCAAACTATTATTTTTCAGGCGCAATCCCAATGTCGAAGGTGAATACAGCATTGTATAACTGCCTCGCTCACTGGCTTACTTTTTTCGCATATTCTATCTCGCTTTTACTTTATGCTATTTTATCCCCACAGCAGTACTTGCGCAATCGTCATAGAGCCTAACTTCACAAACATTGGCTGCGACTACTGTACATGTATAGTTGTTTACACATACCTAAGTATAGCTAGTGTCACACTCACTTTTTTAGTATTAGTTTTGAAAGATTTTGGACAAGATGCTTTTAAATTGTTAGTTAGCCACCATTTTGTTTTTCGTATCCAAGCTAGCTTGTAAGAGTTGAATGCGGTCCAAGTCAACACAGATTGGACTCCGATGTCAAAGTTTTTTTTTGTTACTGACTAGACAATCGTTTGACCACAATCTCACCTGATGGAAAGTGATGATGTGGTTGAAGATGTAGTACGCTTGCCTAGTAGATATCTATTCACTCTTTACTTGAACACACCTGGTTATAGTTTACCGGAAACACTGATGAGGGCAGGGCATTCCACTCCTTTGCAGTTCTTATAATAAATGAAGAAGCGTAACGCTTCGTTCTTGACGAGGTATTTCAACCATAAAAGGGTGGCGCTTTGCCGATCGCCTAGTTGTAAACAAGATCAGATTACGGGTTGCCACAATACGAGTAGGGTCCAAATGGTATCCAAGTGCGTTTGGACTGCGTATACTCTGATCATGTCAACGCAGCTTTGTATCTTCTAGGTAAGCTGATCCATCTTCACCATCAGGTGAGATTATGGTCTAATGTTTGTCTAATAGTATGTTTAAAATAAAAAGAAAATAAATTTGTAAAGTCAAAGTCAAAATACATATTTTATTGGTAATAGGCAAAATAATAGCACTTTTACAAGTCAAAATTAGCATCTCATGAACAAGGAGAAACATAAAATATTATGAATAAATCAAATTAGTAAAATTTAGGTAAACTGAGTATGCTTTGAGTTTGAAAAGGAAATTTCCCTTTCATGGCCAAAAGAGTTAAATCTCACACTGGAAGAGAAAATACCCTTCTGATTCTACCGGTGCTTCGGAAATACCCCTGTTAGAGAAGAGAGCACCAAGAAACTATGGGGATGTTTTTTTCCATATTTTTTAATTCATTATAATTTTTTCTAATATCAGAAATTGTAATAAAACATACTTAAATTACAAATATAAAAGATAAAAGCGACAATGAGATGTCCCACAATTATCAAACAATCAAACTGGGAAAATTAAGTAATAATTCTAACATGTTGTATAAAACAATCTGACATCATGTAATGACCTTATGGCATGTTGTAGTCATGAGACATCTCACAAAGTACTTTAAACATTTTGTATACTTAGCGTTAACATAGGAAGTGATCATTTATTATTATTATCATGGAGCTTGGAGACATCAAGCCATGCATTTCAGTCATTAATATGATCATTTAATGTAATATGTTTTCTTTATGAGATTTACTTTAACAAATGTTTTAATTGTATGCATTGATAATTGATCAATGCAATGCTCTTTTGTAACTTATTAAAAAAGAGTATACAGATCCCCATATATGAACCACTAACTTTTATTAACCGAAATCCAGACATTTTCACTTTATTTCTAGTATTAAAATTATGAACATCCCTATTTTTAACAAAGGTAAATTGATGTTCTTCCAAACATACATTATATATATATTGACAAGCCACTGTAAGAATATTGATCTCTTTAAAACGTTCCCTCAGAGAATCGCGGGATTTCATAATGTATATGGACCAAATTGCTCTCTTCTGCAGCAAAAAAATTGATTCTGTGGCTTTACCCCACAACAAAATGCCATATGACATAATACTGTGAAAGCAACTAAAATATACTAATCTTGCAGTGGCTATATCGGTAAACTATCTAATTTTACATACTGCATAGGCTGCAGAGCTCAATCTACCAGCCATCGACGATATGTGAGGTCCCCAGCCCCACTGTTATTTTGAATCTATAATAATAATATCCAAAATACAGTAGTTTTTACAACTTCCACCCTGAGGGAAGCCTGCGCCGGAATGCGCAAGCTGCTGGCCTTCCTGAGGGACATCGGGTGGCTGAACTAGCTGTCGCCGCCCGTTTCACGAAAAAGGGGCCAATGATTGGCCTAGTTGCGGAAAAGAAGCCCGACTACCAAGAACCAAGAGTGTACTTCAGTAACTTCCTATAATAGGCCTGTTTGTTTATATGAATACCATCCTGTTTCAGAGTGATGTTTCCGGCCAAGCAATGGGAAAAAGTAAAGCTATCAAGAAACTTTGAAAAGGCCATACACCAGATTAATGAGAATTTACTCTACTGGCCAGCGTTTATAAAAGCAAAATGTAAACAGAGATTTGTCAAAATAACACAATACTTGATACGGATGAGGAAATTAAAACTAAGAAGAGTGTAAGTATGATGAAAGAAACAAACATTTTCACACAAATTCATATAAAATGTAATTTATACTACTTGTAAGAGATGATTCACTCAAGTGCGGCAGATTAAAATAATTGTAACTTAATTTTTAAGCGTGTAAATAAGTACCTACGCAATATCAATCATTGTTAATTTGATGATTTAACAATTTTAAATACCTACCTACGCTGTTTACTTACATTTAGATTTAACTTAGTAGGAATGTGATACCTAAGTATTGTAATTTTAATCTGAAACAATTCAATACCTACCTACATAATAAATAAAGGAATTTTGCCTAAGGCCGTAAAATAATGAAGGAAAAGTTTGAATTAACCAAATAAAGTATTTTTATATTACATTTCCTATTCTATTTTGTATGTAGGTACTTGCTAACCCACCTACCTACGTGCCTTCATCACAGAATACATAATAGCACAAGTACCTTTGCGTGTCTTGTTTACAACTTTTCACTGATAAAATGGTTGCGTGATAGACGAGTTAATAATTGAACGTGAAGAAAGAGTACGAAAGATATGTTTTCACTACTCACGCGCATGATGTGATTTCATTCATTATTATTTGCATAGTATTTTTTGTTTGTGTCCATAATTTATGGAAGTATTTCCGAAAACTTTAACATTTATTAAATTCTACACTGTTAAGTATTCAAAAGTTCTGACTGCATATTTAGATTGCAATGCAACTACAGTACGGCGTTTTTATACGCTTTATATTAGCTTCACTTGTATGTTTGTATGTTTGTAACCAACTCCTTTGGACGCTATTTTGACCCACTTTAAACGGTCAGATTTCATTCAATTTTTTTTAAGAATAGTGTGTAAATAAGAAAAAAATGTTTTATTTAAAAAAAAAGCGTGGGGTGCTTTTTAAGATATTATCGAAATGATAATCCTTCTTCTCATATCTGTCAATGAAATATTTAGAACTATTGACCCACGCACCCCCCGATTTTTTTGTTTTTTTTTTTCTACACTACTACACTATTCTTAATTCAAAATTATTAAAATTTATTTTCTATTTTTTAGTTTGGTTTTCTATATAAAGCGTGTTTTTTACTTTTTTTAAACTATTTTTTTTTTTGTTTTAGGCTAGTATGTATCTGACGCACTCGAGTATTTTTGTTTGTTTTAAGCTAGTATGTATCTGACGCACTCGAGTATTTTTGTTTGTTTTAAGCTAGTATGTATCTGACGCACTCGAGTATTTATGTTTGTTTTAAGCTAGTATGTATCTGACGCACTCGAGTATTTTTGTTTGTTTTAAGCTAGTATGTATCTGACGCACTCGAGTATTTTTGTTTGTTTTAAGCTAGTATGTATCTGACGCACTCGAGTATTTTTGTTTGTTTTAAGCTAGTATGTATCTGACGCACTCGAGTATTTTTGTTTGTTTTAGGCTAGTATGTATCTGACGCACTCGAGTATTTTTGTTTGTTTTAAGCTAGTATGTATCTGACGCACTCGAGTATTTTTGTTTTTTTTAAGCTAGTATGTATCTGACGCACTCGAGTATTTTTGTTTGTTTTGAGCTAGTATGTATCTGACGCACTCGAGTATTTTTGTTTGTTTTAAGCTAGTATGTATCTGACGCACTCGAGTATTTTTGTTTGTTTTAAGATAGTATGTATCTGACGCACTCGAGTATTTTTGTTTGTTTTAAGCTAGTATGTATCTGACGCACTCGAGTATTTTTGTTTGTTTTAAGCTAGTATGTATCTGACACACTCGAGTATTTTTGTTTGTTTTAGGCTAGTATGTATCTGACGCACTCGAGTATTTTTGTTTGTTTTAAGCTAGTATGTATCTGACGCACTCGAGTATTTTTGTTTGTTTTAAGCTAGTATGTATCTGACGCACTCAAGTATTTTTGTTTGTTTTAGGCTAGTATGTATCTGACGCACTCGAGTATTTTTGTTTGTTTTAAGCTAGTATGTATCTGACGCACTCGAGTATTTTTGTTTGTTTTAAGCTAGTATGTATCTGACCCACTCGAGTATTTTAAATTAGCGTTTTTCTTTTTGCATTTAAAAAAAAACCGCCACGATCTTGCGTCTCATTCGAATCGTTCAAATTCATCATCAGCCTATATCTGTCCACTGCTGGACGTAGGCCTCTCCTAATGCACGCCACTGAGCTGTTTATTAACTAGTATAATGTAATTTTCAGAAAAGAGCTTGTACCAATCCAACGCAAGATAGAAAGGCGTGAAAGGAGGAGAGAAGAAAAAGCACTAGTAGCTGCTAGAATAGACAATGCCATAGAGAAACAACTGCTTGAGAGACTGAAGAAAGGCACAGTGAGTTTTATTTATTTACTTACTGTACCCGCGGCTTCGCACACGATGTCATTTCTCTAGGTTAAAAGGCTATATGCTATTCCAAGACCTAAAATACCAATATACCAACATATGATCAAAATTCCTTCAGCCGTCAAAAAGTTTTTATGTATTGCTCGGCATCTAATCATCGGACTAAGATACCAAGTAAAGTAAGTAAGTAGCTTTTAAGTCGAACCCTAAACTATCCGACATTAAAAACTGCATCGCAATCGGTCTAGTAGTTTTTACGTGATGCGTGAACAAACACAAACAAACAAACTAACAAACAAAGAAACAGAGAGACACGATTTTTAAAAATGTTATATTTTTGTTCTGTAGCTTATTTTAAGTACACTAGACCTTTTTTTTTATATTATCTTTTTTATACAGACTTCTTCGTTCCTATTAATTTATTATAAGTATAGACTAGCTGCGCTGTGCCCCACCCGTGCCGCCCCACCACTTAACACAAACTTAAGAGGTGAAGTTTAGAAAAAATATATGCATACCCATCGTTCGGATCGTGAGTCCATACATAAATCCAACAGAAAATAGCACTTTCAGTTTCTCCCGGTTTTTATCCGGGCAGCTTTACCAATTTTTCTTTCACTACTAACCTTATTTGGACTGTTACGAACATTGAATATAAGAACTTAGCATATCTGACCAACCGTCCTCAAGTGATACTCTTACCAACAAACAGCATTTAACTTTTAATAATGTGTAAACATCTAATGGCGCGGTACGGGGGTAACGCCGACTCTTGGCGTGGCGATGTGGCGATGCGCCGCTTGCGGCTTGTTGGCTATTTCCGCCACAGTTCGGCGATATTCGATGTTTAACATCTGCCAGGCGCCCCGCGACGGCAGATGTGGAACATCGAATCATCTTTATGTGATTTAAGGATCCTATGAGTTATTGTAGAACCAAAAGTACCAATTATACCAAACTTCGTAATATCGTAGTTTTTATCCATTGCTTTCTAATCATCAGATTGAGATACCAAGTACACCAGTTTTTAAGTCAAACCCTAAGCTATCCAACAGTGAAAACTGCATCGCAACCGGTCCAGTAGTTTTTACGTGATGCGCGAACAAACAGAGACAAACAGACAGACAAGTTTAAAAAAAAGACTTGTTCAGTTTTTTAAAAGTATTTTCGTTGTACTTTATTTTTCGTTCTTTTTGCTTTATTATAAGTTTAAATAGATGAACAGATATTAAAGTAAGTATCGAAATCTGGAAATTAGTAAATAATATTAAAAAAATATGAAAATAACTCAAATATCCAACATCTCGGAACATACATGGGGGCTATTCGGGTGCCCCTGGGGGTGCTATAACTCGGGACCTCCGCTTATCACTACTTCCAGGGACACCCTGTATAGATCGATTGTGTTTTGTATGTTTATGTTACACATTTTTTAAGGTTCCTTAGGTTAACAAGCAACCATTAAGGTACCGTCATATACGTCTGCCTGTCTATCTATCTGTCCGTCTGTCTGTATGTCACAGCCATTTTATACAGACACTATTAACACTACAAGGTTGAAATTTGGCACATGTACGAGTATCTATAATAAAACTGTAACTGGTCTAATTCTGTACATTGAAGATATTTGAATTATTTTTTGGTAGGGTACTCTTTATTTGATACTGAAGCCAAAACTGTAATTTGTGAACTAGATAACGGATAAACATACATGAATACGAATATCACATCCATGACTCGGAAACAAACATTTCTGCTCATCACACAAATGATTGCACCTTGCAGGATTTGAACCCGCGACCATTTGATTTCGTTCCCAGGGTCACTAGCCACTAGACCAACCGGCCGTTATTAAAAAAAACACTTTCCACTCTGAAACTACTGGACGGATTTTGATGCAACTTGGCACAGTCATAGTCTATATGATAAATTAAAATTGAAGATACTTTTTATCCCGAAAAAATAAAGGGTTTTTTCATTTTTGTCTGTCTGTCTGTATCTTGAACGCACATCACGCCAAAAGTACTGAATGAATTCAAATGAAACTTGGTATGATTTGAGTTAATACTACGAGGTATGGATTGGATGCTTTTCACCCCGATATTTAGCATGGTTCCCTTGGGAGAGGACATGAAAGTCAAAATTTATACTTACTTTGAATTCATGAACGCGTAGTCCGATTTCATGCATTTTTTTTAAAGTAAGTACCTACTTTAAATATTGTCATGTAAATATTTTAGTTTGTAGTTAATAATGTAAAAAATTACAGACAGGTCAACCCTCAGTATTATGTCCAAATAACTAGAAACCCGAAATGTACAGGAACGTTTGAACGTACGGCTCATCTTAAAGGGTTAATGGTCACCGTAGACACAAACACAACGTAGTGTGGGATGCCCGCCGGCCAGGTGGAGAGATGACTTGCAAAAGACAGCTGACAGCGATTGGATGAGAAGAGCCAAAGATCGGGTTCAGTGGCGTTCATTGGGAGGGGCCTACGTCCAACAGTGAACTGGTATAGTCTGATGATGTTGATGATGATTATGTAGACACAAAACTCGCGTTAGGCTTATTCTGTGGTTAGGTCGCAAAAATCTGTACCGTCCTGTTTTTTTGGGACGTTGATAGGATAGATACCAGTAGTGTAAAACTAAATTTGCAGCTTCGAAAGACCTGAGCTAACTTCGCGGTGCTCGAAAAATATCGATATTTTCGGTAATTTTGAAAACAAAATTTACTATAATTTGAACCCAACAGCAGTTTCTGTATTTTTTTTAAAACCTGCGATGCTGTACCTACTTCAAACACATTCAAAACTATTTTTCCTAAAAAGTTTGAAATTGTAGCTTTAGCCGCCTTCCGAGCTCTTCCTACTCGTATCGGCTATAATACGCATTCTATGAGGAAAACCATGGAACAAAGATGTAGAACAATTATTTAACTTTAATATAAGTACAAGTGAAACTTTGTAGGACAAAAATTTCCCCTGTAAACTTGACAAAACAAAAAAATTAAAGAAATCGGATTTTTAAGATATGTAAATTGTTATTAATATTTCACAGTAATCTATTGTAATGTTATTAAAATGACATCAAATTAATAAATTTGATTTATTATTAGTGTATCAAACCACATATAACATTTATTAAATCGTGTGTGTTTTGTCTTTTTATCTGCGTCTGTTTGTTCGCGCATCACGTAAAAACTACTACACCGATTGTGATGCGTTTTTCACTGATGGATAGCTTAGGGTTTGACTTAAAAATTGGTGTACTTGGTATTTTAAAATAATGTGTAGAGGCCAAGCAATCGATAAAAAACTTTTTGACGGCTTAAGGAACTTTGATTAAATGCTGGTATATTGGTATTTTAGGTCCTGGAATAGCACAAAGATAACTTTTAACATCGAGAAATGAACACGCGTGCGAAGCCGCGGGCACAGCTAGTACTTATAATAAAGCAATATGAACGAAAAGTCTGTACAATGAAAATAATAAAAAAAAAGTCTAGCGTACTTAAAATAAGCTACTGAACAAGAATATAACATTTTTTTAAATCGTGTCTGTCTATTTGTTTGTATGTTTGTTAGATTGTTACTTTGTTTGTTTGTATGTTTGTTCGCGCATCATGTAGAAACTACTGGACCGATTCCGTTGCGGTTTTCACTGTTCGATGGCTTAGCGTTTGACTTAAAACTGGGGTACTTGGTATCTTAATCCGATAATTATATGCCGAGAAATCGATAAAAACTTTGACGGCTGAACAAATTTTGAAGATATGTAGTATATTGTACTTTATAGGTACTTTTGGTCCTGGAATAACACTTATGGGCTACTTTTAAATTAAAGGTGTACAACAATATATGATGTACTAGCTTTCGCTATGTACTTTATAGGTATTTTTGGTCCTGGATCAACACGTATGGGCTACTTTTAAATGAAAGGTGTGCAACAATATATGATGTACTAGCTTTCGCTATGTACTTTATAGGTACTTTTGGTCCTGGATCAACACGTATGGGCTACTTTTAAATGAAAGGTGTCCAACAATATATGATGTACTAGCTTTCGCTATGTACTTTATAGGTACTTTTGGTCCTGGATCAACACGTATGGGCTACTTTTAAATGAAAGGTGTCCAACAATATATGATGTACTAGCTTTCGCTATGTACTTTATAGGTACTTTTGGTCCTGGATCAACACGTATGGGCTACTTTTAAATGAAAGGTGTGCAACAATATATGATGTACTAGCTTTCGCTATGTACTTTATAGGTTCTTATGGTCCTGGAATAGAAAGAAAAAGAAAGAAAGAAAATACATTTATTCAACAATCACAACAACAAAAAATATACAAATAATTACAATAATCAAGGAATACAAAAGAAAAGGAAGTACAAAGAATAAATAAAAATTAGAAAATAAAAGTGGTGCTGAAAGGGCCTTATCTCAGCATTAGGCTGTTTGCCGAAGGCACGCAGCGCTGGTTTTCAGCTAAAGCCCAGAGGGGGCGATTTTTTTTATTAAATAACACGTATGGGCTACTTTTAAATGAAATGACCATTTGGGCAAAGCCGCGGGCACAACTAGTCTATAGATATAACTGCTACTAAGATGTACAACAATATATTATGTACTAGCTTTCGCCCGCGACTTCGTCCGCGCGTACTATAGTTTATCGCGAAAAAACATGTTAATATGTCCATCTATGATATTAAAAAACATGTTAATATGTTCATCTATGATATTAAAAAAAACATGTTAATATGTTCATCTAGGATATTAAAAAACATGTTAATATGTTCATCTATGATATTAAAACATGTTAATATGTTCATCTATGATATTAAAAAACATGTTAATATGTTCATCTGTGATATTAAAAAACATGTTAATATGTTCATCTAGGATATTCAAAACATGTTAATATGTCCATCTATGATATTAAAAAACATGTTAATATGTTCATCTATAATATTATAAAACATGTTAATATGTTCATCTAGGATATTAAAAAACATGTTAATATGTTCATCTATGATATTAAAAAACATGTTAATATGTTCATCTATGATATTAAAACATGTTAATATGTTCATCTATGATATTAAAAAAAACATGTTAATATGTTCATCTATGATATTAAAAAACATGTTAATATCTTCATCTATGATATTTAAAACTATTTTAATATGTCCATCTATGATATTAAAAAACATGTTAATATGTTCATCTATGATATTAAAAAACATGTTAATATGTTCATCTATGATATTAAAAAACATGTTAATATGTTCATCTATGATATTTAAAAACATGTTAATATGTCCATCTATGATATTAAAAAACATGTTAATATGTTCATCTATGATATTTAAAAACATGTTAATATGTCCATCTATGATATTAAAAAACGTGTTAATATGTTCATCTATGATATTAAAAAACATGTTAATATGTTCACCTAGGATATTAAAAAACATGTTAATATGTTCATCTATGATATTAAAAAACATGTTAATATGTTCATCTATGATATTAAAACATGTTAATATGTTCATCTATGATATTAAAAAAAACATGTTAATATGTTCATCTATGATATTAAAAAACATGTTAATATGTTCATCTATGATATTAAAAAACAAAGCAAAAGTAAAGCACCAACGCTCTTGATATTTTTTGACAGACACGTTATTATTTCGTATCCACGGCAACGTGTTATTCAGTTCTTTACAGCGAGTAATCGCCATTTTCCAGATTTACCTTGGCAAATTCCCATTTACCGGGATAAAAAGTATCCTATGTTGGTCTCTATATTGTACAGTACCTATTTACAAAGTTTCATCAAAATCGGATCACCCGTATTGGCGTGAAAGCTCCCCAAACAAAGAGACAACGTTTCACTTTTATATATTGGTTGTTTGTTTGTCGTATGAGGTAGTGCTGGCCTCTGATGTCAGAGTTTGTCAGGCCGCCCGATGGCCTCTGACATGGCTTAACGGTGTGGATATTGAAATAATATTAATTCTGAGTGTGACTTAATGGTTACAATGGCTTAATTGTATAATAACATACCGCGCCGAGGAACTGATGGCGCGGGTTCAAACCTCGTCCGAAAACAAAAACAAAATTAAATTTTAATTTTAATATAATTTAATTTTAGAAAATATATAAAATACTAGCTGCGCTCCGCGGTTTCACACGCGTCGATTATGATGATGGATGATGATGAAAGTAGCTGTGTTAATCTAGGATATAAGCTATCATGGTACTAAATTTCAAGCAAATCTGTTCAGCCGTTTGAGTGTGAAGAAGTAACAAACATACATACACACTTCTAAAGATAGATGGCGCTAATCGGTTATTATGCATTTTATGACGTTTTGTATGGACTGACAGCTCTAATGTATGGAGTTCTGCATCACGCATACGAAGTTTTCCGCTCGATAAGAGATTATTCATTTATTTAATCTCTAAGCTCTGATTGGCCTGTTTACTACAGTGGCTGCACTTCTCTGATTTATAATAGGTATTAGTGTGTTGATAATTGTACTAATACATTGTTCAAAACATTTCAGTACAATGACATCTACAACTTCCCACAAATGGCTTTCGACGCAGCTCTCAAAGCCGAAGAGGTATCGGATGAGAGTGAAAAAGAGGATGAAGAAGAAGAGGAAGCGGAGAGGGAAATGGAACCGGAGCTGGAGAGGGAGTTGGAGAAAATGGTTGAAGTTGATGAGTTTGTTGAAGCTGACAGCGATATGGATACTGATGAGGTAAGAATAGTAGATTACAATACAAATACACTTTGATACCATAATGTAATACACAAGGATACAAAATATTAATTGTCGATAGGCGGTCTTACCGCTAAACAGCGATGTCTTCCAGGCAATCTTAGATAGATTGTGTACATAGTGGGTGAAATGTGTATTTTACAAAATAAAATTGCCCGAGAAATACTACACTGACGGACACATAAACTGCATCAAAGTACAGGATTACTTTCAAATTAATATTACACTGACGGACACATAAACTGCATCAAAGTACTGGATTACTTTCAAATTAATATTACACTGACGGACACATAAACTACACTGACGGACACATAAACTGCATCAAAGTACAGGATTACTTTCAAATTAATATTACACTGACGGACACATAAACTGCATCAAAGTACAGGATTACTTTCAAATTAATATTACACTGACGGACACATAAACTGCATCAAAGTACAGGATTACTTTCAAATTAATATTTTTAATAAGTATGCAAACTTTTTAGATTTACTTAAATGAAAAAGTGAAGTGGCCAATAATCATAAAAATAAACAAAATTTAAAAATGAAACTGCAGCAAAACGAATGATTATAGCCGGGAAATAAAATTTACGCGTGTTCTCATATTTGCGTGTTATTAGGGTAAAGTTTTAAATTGATTGTTATTGCTGTTTTTTTTCATTTGCTAATTGAATTATTGTAACCAATAGAATTGTTAGGTAGTGTTTTTAACTCAACAAGAGTTTCGGTACAATAATATGGATACTTCGTCCGAACAAGCTGCACATATTGTGGCATTGGTGCGGCAAGGCTTGGATCAACGAACGATTGCTAGAAATTTAAATTTAAACCTGTTTACGGTTTCTACAGTGTACAGAAAGTTTGTAGAGACAAGTTCTTACAAAAGGAGGCGTGATACCGACAGAACTCGATTAACCACCCACCGTGATGACCGATTTATTGTGACAACTTCCTTTCGAAATCGTTTCCTCTCGTCAGTTAACATCAAAACAGAGCTGAATGAAGTGCATGGAGTAAACGTGAGTGCACTAACAGTAAGAAGGAGGCTAAAGGAAAATGCAAAATGTCCAAAGTTGTCTGCAGCTCACAGACAAGCTCGCTTAAGATTTGCGCGTGAACACCTAAATAGATCTGAAGAGCAATGGGCCTCCGTATTATTCACCGATGAGTGTAGGACATGTTTATATGGCGCAGATGGTCGCAGAAGAGTATCGTCGACGTGGGGAGAGATAAGCTCAAAGTTTCATTGAGGAGAGTGTTCCTTGTGGAGGAGGTTCGTCTATGGTCTGGGGTGGCATATCGATGAACGGGCGAACAGAACATGTGTTCATTAACATGGTTCGTCAAAACGGTAACACGGTGGGTTTGACGGCACATCGCTATATAACAGAGATTTTAGAAGATCACGTGGTACCTTACATGGGATTCATAGGCGAAAATTTTACTTTAATGCAAGATAATGCCCGCCGCCGCTGCACAAGTTCGACAATATTGCGAAGAGGCTGGGATACGTACCATGAATTGGCTAACACGCGGACCTTGATCCGATCGAGCACGTTTGGGACAGTTTAAAAAGAGCTCCTGAGTCCTGTGCCGACAACAGTGGCAGACAACAGTGGCAGCACTAAGAGGTAGTAATTTCACAAGAATGGGACAATATTCCGCAAGCAGGTCTATGCGGAACCGATTAGAATCAGTAATAAGGGCACGTGGACGTAAAACATCTTATTAAAAGAAAAAAACATTGGTTTTAACAATTGAATTTTTTTAAATCTTTTTTCTATTGTTAAAACCAACTTTTCAATTAAACCAATTTTTGTTCCAAAAGTTACGGCGGGTATAAATATGCTAAAAGTAAGAAAATTGCCATGGAGTGAGCGCTATCGATAAACTCAGTAAATACTAACCGATTTTAAATAATCTAGACGTAGTGTAGACTTTTCACCACAAACAAGCGGCCGTGCGCTCTGACACAGCGCCAATCGGGTTTTTAACCAAAGGAGTTTGAATACGCTTACTGGCATTAACCTTTTTAACAGTTACCTTAATTCAACCTTCTTGCGTTAAACAGAATAATACTATAGACTAAATGGTACGTCAGTATAAAGCCTAGAAACAAAACATTATACCAAGCAAATGCATTATAGTTTATGGAGGAAGCACAAACTACAAAGGAGATAAGGGATAGGAAGTAATAGCACAGAATAAATAATTGGTACATAATAAATAGTAAGGAATTGTTGTAACTAATATTTTTCTAAAAGAAAATTTTTAGTTACAACAATTCCTTACTAATATTTTTCTAAAAGTAAAATTTGGTTCACGGACGGGGCTCGAGCCCGCATCATTCCGTGCCTCTGCGCGGTACATGCCTTTAACCAATTCGGCTATATGTTCTCGCTATAATGCTAAACATTTGGTTCTCAACATGTTTATTTTTTTATTGACTTCCATAATGTACTTCTCATCTCGTATTCTCGTTTTTTTTTTGTGTATCTTTGTGCAATCATATGTCCCGATCTCGATTTCTCTGAGAAGTCCCGGAGCTATAATGTGTTTTTTATAAAAATTAGTAAAACCTCCAGTGTGGTTATGAATTAATATCATCAAAATTAAATGTATAGTTTTTTATATTAATTCCTTTTAAATTGTTTTTTTTTGTATTCAATGGCTTGCAAGTTCCATTACAACCGGTTTAGCAGCACTTGGTTAGGCGGTATACCGCCAACATCGCGCAAACGAAAAATATTTCAGATGTCGCGAAGGCTTTTATAATGCATGCATAATGCATGCATGCATAATGCATTTGCTTGGTATAATGTTTTGTTTCTAGGCTTTATACTGACGTACCATTTAGTCAATAGTATTATAACGTATATAAAAGTAAATTCTGTTTAACGCAAGGAGGTTGAATTGATGGTAACTGTTAAAAAGGTTAATGCCAGTAAGCGTATTCAAACTCCTTTGGTTAAAAAAAACCGATTGGCGCTGTGTCAGGGCGCACGGCCGCTTGTTTGTCGTGAAAAGTCTACACTACGTCTAGATTATTTAAAATCGGTTAGTATTTATTGAGTTTATCGATAGCGCTCACTCCATGGCAATTTTCTTACTTTTAGCATATTTATACCCGCCGTAACTTTAAAATATAACGCCAGTAAGATACTCGTAATTCAAAATAATTTGCAGCAGTACTTTAGCCCATAGACAATTGCATTATTACGCACGTACTTAACAGACTTATTACTTTATTTCGTGTATTATTAGCATAGAGCATTTCCTACGTCAATGATTATTAGATGTTCTGTGATTTCGTTTCCATGGCAACGTTCCATATACAAAGAAATCTAGTCTTTTGCATAATTTGATACCTCGGGTTGCATTATTGCAATTTTCGAAGAGAACAAATTTTTTGAAAAATTATATGCTGTTTCCCGCTGATAATTAAGATTTCTTTATTATTATTATTATTACGAGCCTGTAGTGTCCCATTTCAGGGCAAAGGCCTCCCTACCCTTTTTCCATTTTTCTCTATCTGTTGCAATGGTACACCAGTTCTTTGTGTGGGAGTCAAGCTCATCCCGCCATCTCTTTCTTGGTCTGCCGCGATGAAGTTTGCAATCTTGGGGTACCCATTGCATGGTATTTTTTGCCCAGAGATCATCCGACATGCGGCAGACATGTCCAGCCCAGTCCCACTTTAGTTTTGCAGCTTTTTGGGTCACGTCTGTAATCTGAGTCTTGGAACGCAGTATGGTGTTCTTTATTCGGTCAGTTAGTTTAATTCCTAGAATACTGCGTTTCATTGCACGCTGGCATTCCTCGAGGTCAGACCTCTGATGATCAGTCAAAGACCAAGTCTGTGCACCGTATGTGAGGATGGGGAGAATGCACACGTCCATGAATCTGCGCTTAAGGGATAGTGGCATATTTCCCTTCATAAGGTCTTTCATGGACCAATAGCTCCTCCAGGCGTTAGCAGTGCGACGTGCAACTTCTGCATCCTGTCTCGCCTGGAAAGAGACTAATTGGCCCAAATATATATTATATACTCATGAACATATTCAACCTCCACATCCTCGACGTGGATCTTACGTCTTGTGCTGTTAGTCATCAGCTTGGTCTTCGACATATTCCTCTTTAGTCCGACGTCGAGGCTTGCCTTGCATAGGTCTTGTAGCATGTGACCCAATTCGTGCGCTGAGGAGGAGAAAAGCACGATGTCGTCTGCAAATCGGAGGTTCGTCAAGCGCTTTTCTCCGACGAGAATGCCTTTCCCTTCCCAGCTAGGTGTGACTTTCCGAAAGATTTCTTCTAAAGTGGCGGTGAACAATTTTGGAGATAGAGGGTCACCTTGCTTGACTCCCTTTTTATTGGCGAAGGAAGGTCCTGTATTGGCTAGTTTTATTGATGCCGAACTATTTTGATATATATTTTGTAGTAAGTGTATGTATATTTGGTTAATTTCTTGGTTATGGAGTGCTTGAAATATGGACGAGTGTGTGATACTATCAAATGCCTTGGAGATTTCTTTATGTGACAGAATTTTTAAAATTCTTTATGTGAAAGTTTTTTTGAGTTTATCCATTACAAACAAACAAACAATCAAATCTTTCCTCTTTATAATATTAGATAAGTAGATAATATTAGATACTCGCGGTTTCACCAGCGTGAATTATGATGATGGATGATGATGCTGAAGAAAAGTAGTCGATGTATTGATCCAGGATATAAGCTATCCTTGTACCAAAGTTCATCCAAATCCGTTCAGCCGTTTGAGCGAAAAAGAGTAACAAACATACACACACTTGTAAAGATAAATGATAGATGGCGCTAATCGGTTTTTGTGCATTTTATGACGTTTTGTATGGACTGCCAGTTTTAATGGTGTGGTTCTGCATCGCGCATACGAAGTTTTCCGCTCGTTATGAGAGTATTCATTTATTTAATCTCTAAGCTCTGATTGGCCTGTTTACGACAGTGGCTACACTTCTCTGATTTATAATATTATTAGTAGTTAAGAACCTCTTCCTTAAGGAAGTCAATCAAAAAAGAAACGAGTTCAGAACCTCCTTCTTTTGGAAGTCAATTAAAAATTAACGTATTGGATAGTGTTCATCTTACTCTGAACATGTACTCTGAATTACAGGAAAGTGACTCCGGCAGAGCAGAAAATGTGAATGTGGGCAGCGACTTCGAATCGGAAACATCAGATATAGAGGTAACTTTTCATAAAGATACTTACATATACTAGCTGAGCCCGCGGAGTTATTACAATTATTATCATGATTTAAATCAATCAACCCTGTGTCTCGCTATGGAATTTGTTCCGAGTTGACGCGGAATAAAATGCGTTATCTTGGTCGGCTATAGCTCGTTCTACGTGTCAATTTTGTTAGTAATTCATAATTCTTCTGTACTATATGATGGCGGGGGAACACTACGACGACATGCGGCTCAAGCAAAAAGGTCAATTTAGAGCGAAATATTCCGTAAACGTAACGGAAAGGGAACCACATTACAATTTTAAAATACCTATTTGACTAGACCTCACTTGATGCGGTATATAATTATTGCTTTTCAATCTTTTCATGTATGGGGATAGTTTCGCCTTGTCCATATATCAGTCCGTCTGTCTGTATGTTATACGCACAGCCATTGTCATCCAGAAACTTAACACTACAAAGTTGAAATTTGACATATGTATATATATATTTATTTGTATGTTATGACATTATATATATATATATATATAGATATATATATATATATATATATATATATATATAAAAATATTGGCAAAACATTTCTTTTAGTGGCTCCCAGTCGGGACAGATGGACTGTCAGACGGACATGGCGAAACTATAAGAGTTCCTTGTTTGACTGCGGAATACTAACAATGGTGTCTGTCTGTCTGTCTTTGTGAGCTACATGACCCATATGGTACAACTTATTTGTGTAGAAGCTTTGTGGTTTAGCACGGCTGTTCGTAATACAGTTCTGTTGGAAACAAGAGGTCGGAGGGTCGATTCCGCTCATTGACGTGAAATTGACGTTGACGTTGATTCAGCTAAATGATATATGATTGGACCACAGAGATGGACAATGAAAAAAGTATGTTTGTATTTTAGTGATGGTAGCCTAACAGTTCAATAGTGCAGCTTAATACCGGGTTCGGTCGTAGGTTCCGCACCAATGACTTTTCTAAGTTATGTGCGATTTTCCAATGCTCCGTAGGGCACGTTAAGTTGTCGGTCTCGTTTGTTATTGATTAATAGCAGTCGTTAAGCCACGTCAGACGCCCTCGGGTGGCGTGACAAACTGACAGCAGAGGCCAGTACTACCTCATACGACAAACAAAATTAGTTTGTTTAATGATCAAACTTCATCTGTTCGATCCTCGACCCCACACCAATGATTCAAAATATGTAATATGCAGATTTATCATCGCTCCATACTATGGGGTACTTTAAGCCCGGTTCCGGCTGCTATCAATATGCAGATTTATCATCGCTCCATACTATGGAAGGGCACTTTAAGCCCGGTTCCGGCTGCTATCAATATGCAGATTTATCATCGCTCCATACTATGGAAGGGCACTTTAAGCCCGGTTCCGGCTGCTATCAATATGCAGATTTATCATCGCTCCATACTATGGAAGGGCACTTTAAGCTCGGTTCCGGCTGCTATCAATATGCAGATTTATCATCGCTCCATACTATGGAAGGGCACTTTAAGCCCGGTTCCGGCTGCTATCAGTATGCAGATTTATCATCGCTCCATACTATGGAAGGGCACTTTAAGCCCGGTTCCGGCTGCTATCAATATGCAGATTTATCATCGCTCCATACTATGGAAGGGCACTTTAAGCCCGGTTCCGGCTGCTATCAATATGCAGATTTATCATCGCTCCATACTATGGAAGGGCACTTTAAGCTCGGTTCCGGCTGCTATCAATATGCAGATTTATCATCGCTCCATACTATGGAAGGGCACTTTAAGCCCGGTTCCGGCTGCTATCAATATGCAGATTTATCATCGCTCCATACTATGGAAGGGCACTTTAAGCTCGGTTCCGGCTGCTATCAATATGCAGATTTATCATCGCTCCATACTATGGAAGGGCACTTTAAGCCCGGTTCCGGCTGCTATCAATATGCAGATTTATCATCGCTCCATACTATGGAAGGGCACTTTAAGCTCGGTTCCGGCTGCTATCAATATGCAGATTTATCATCGCTCCATACTATGGAAGGGCACTTTAAGCCCGGTTCCGGCTGCTATCAATATGCAGATTTATCATCGCTCCATACTATGGAAGAGCACTTTAAACTCGGTTCCGGCTGCTTTCAATATGCAGATTTATCATCGCTCCATACTATGGAATTGACAGCAGCAATTAAGCCAGATCAGAGGGCCTTGGATGGTCTGACAAACTAACACCAGAGGTCGGCGGTCCTCATTAGACATAAATACATACATAGACATGCTACATTTTACTAAAATGTTTTTTTTTTAATTTTTCAGGATATGGCCGTTCCGGTGGCGCGCAAGAAACCTCGTGTCGAGATAGAATACGAGACCGAACCTGTGGCTAGTGTATCTAAGAAGAAAATAAAACATTGATATAGATAAAGATGATTTTAAATTCATAGAAACAGATCTTATTAAAAGGTGGCAGATTAGGTACCAGCTCCTCGGCGTGGACTGCATAAATTAGGTGCAACGCACACAATTGGCCATCTTTGGCTTTAGTCATAATCGGAGTGACTTTTGTGTAGCACGGGTTAGCAGACTCATTCGCGCTACAGTCTGCTGTATGTTTCTTTATCTTTGTTGTTGATGCACATTAAGCACGAGGTGGGAATATAGCTGTGTGGGTGTGTTTGCTAGCCTGTAGTTGTATCAACTCCAGTTTTTGTTTACGTGATATTAATACTTTCAGTGCTGACTTTAAAAAGCGAGTCTAGCTCCGGGTGCTGACGATTACGTCACTGGGTTAAAATCACGTCTAAAAACACGCTGAGCGTGTTTTACCGCACTGGCGTCGCGCTTTCAAAAACACAACGTATGTGTTTTCAGCAGTGAAAGAGCATGTCATATCTTCCCCCTCTAAATAGATATATGCATTAAAATAGAATTTTAATAGTATTATTTGTGTTTTTATGGTTTTATTCTTCTTATTTACAGACTTAGTTCAAATTTTTAGTTAATCCCGGTTACAAAGGTTTGGCTATCGGAGCCCTGAGTACTTGGTGGGAAATGGTACTAACACCCTAAACTGTGGTCACTTGTTTCTAGGATAGCTTCTTGTTTCGACTGCTACTGCGAACTGGTTACTGACGAATGCACACCGATTTCTCGGTTGTATGGGTATTTAATTATACCTTTCTAGTTTAACAAGCTCTCTCTCTCAATGATCGATTCAATTCTACATGGAGAGTGAGTGTACCATTTTTCTATCTACATTCCATTCCCACGCTCGAAAACAGGGACAAAAATGGCTTAAAAAAAACACCGTCTTAGGTCAAATCCTTACCACGAAGTGAGCTCTTATTTGATTACCCCTGCTATGGGTGCAAGGAGCATTTTAGAGTTTCAGTCCTGCTCTAACCTATATGTGAACGGTCTCAAGTGAGTATTTCTACTAGGTAGGTCCAAGTGTTTATATTTTAGCATTCCTTTCTATGACTCATTGGTTTGGTCATACTGAGCTTTTGGTCTCACGCTCTGAGGAAATGATGTTTCCCTATATGCTTACAACGTAGTTTTACGATTGTAGACCAGTACCCCTAGTACGAGTTTTTATAGTGTTCGAAAACGAAATGTAGTTTCGTTTAGTTCCATACATTTACTGTAGTTCCTGCAAGTTTCCGCTAGGGGCGCTGCCAGTGAATGTATGGAACTAAACGAAACTACATTTCGTTTTTGAAAACTATAAAACTCGTACTAGGCCCCCAGATCAGTCGTGATTCGTGTGTGTACGTGTGTAATTTACCACACACGTAAACTTCAAGCTGAACCGATCCACACCTAGTTCAACGACTACGCACACTTTTACCTCATGCGTAGTCGTATGCTATTTAAGATCAGGCCTATAGTATACGATGGAACTACGTGTAATTACACGTAGTTTTACCGTAGGCTCTATCAGGGTCTTAAATACTTGGGAAAATAAAACCTAATTTGCTTTACATTCTGAAGCTCGAGGTTTCTATTCGAAAGTGTTTCCTTGTCATTTAACATCTTTAGAAGTTATACATTCTTAGTATGTGTAAACCTATACCTATACTTATAGCTACATATAGGCTAATGTTATTGCGCTCGTTAACAGATACTTTTCATCATCATCAACTTACTCACTCTAAAACGCTAAACGGATTTTGATGGAATTTGGAATGGAGATAGCTTATAACTACCCTGGAATAACACATAGGATAGTTTTCAACATCATTATCATCCTTCACGCTGACACGGCTGAACAGATTTTGATGAAATTTGGAATGGAGATAGCTTAAACTCTGGAATAATACAAGGTAGGAAAAAAAAAAAAAATAAAAAAAAAAAAAGTTCTGAAAAAGCTGAACGGATTTTTATGAAATTTGGAATGGACATAGCTTATATAGGTACTTGAATAACAGGATACTTTTCATCATCATCATCATCATCATATTATCTGTGGATGTTACACATCATATGCGACTATTGTAATGATTGCATTTTTTTAAATTTGTGCTTATGTTTAGGTAGATCAGGAGAGCAAGTTATGAAAAGTTGCACACTGCGTTTTTTTATGGAAGTTATCGAGTTAATGAGGACGGACAGGCTAATTGCTGGATTATGATTTCTGTAAATGCTTAGGTACATTTTTTCACTAAGGCCGAACTATCTGCACTAAAACAACAAAAGCAATAGCGAGAGTAGGTACCAACTAAGATTTAAGAGGCAGCTGGAATAAGGGGTTTGATTCAGAGCAAGCCTTGGGTGTCGGCGAAACTTCGCGTTATTGCGCCCGTAACTTGGCGTTCCACGGACAATACCTACTTATGTTGGCGGAATACGTATGTCGGTGTAAGATCGTGTACACAGCTTTTTCGCGTGTAAACGGGAGAAATTACAATGAAAAGTCCTATTATCGCGAAACTGCAGTAATTTACGCGATCCTAGCCTTTTTTTAGAACACGAAGTGGTTCGTTTCGTGGTAGGAATTTATATACTAACTAGCTGTACCCGCTGCTTCGCACGCGTAGTCTTTTCTTTATGTTCAAAGTACTATAATGTGCTATTCCAGTACCAATATACCAACATTTGATCAAAATTTCTTCAGCCGTCAAAAATACTTTTATTAATTGCTCGGCTTCTAACTCACCGGATTGAGATGCCAATTACACCAGTTTTTAAATCAAACCCTTAGTTAGCTATCAGGCTTAAATTTCACAACATCTTTAATGTACAGAATTTGGACCCATATCTTTATTTTTTCGGTATAAAAAGTATCCATAATTTTCAGCCATCTTATAAACTATGTCTGTGCCAATTTGCATCAACATCCGTCCAATAGTTTCAGCACGCTACGTGTTCTTTTAAATAATTTTCCAGCCCTATCCTGCAGGAACCCTTTAATTTTTCGTGATGAAACATGTCCTCAATTTTAACCCATCATATAACTTAAGACGGTGCCAAGTTGCATCAAAACCCGTCCATTACTTTCAGCGTAGTACGTGTTCTTTTAAATAAGTTTTAAACCCTATCCTGCGAGAACCCATTAATTTTTTGGGATGTAAAGTAATCCTATGTCCTACCTATGTATGAACTCAAATCATACCAAGTTTCATTTGAATTCATGCAGTAGTTCCGGCGGCGTGATGCGCGGTCAAGATACAGACGGACAAAATACAGACAAAAATGAAATAAACATACGGTTTAGGCTTCATTATCGAACTTACGTAAACTCCAAAAAAATAATTCACAATATCTTTAATGTACAGAATTTGGACCCATATCCTGCAGGAACTCTTTATTTTTTCGGGATAAAAAGTATCTATAATTTTCACCCATCTTATAAATTATGTCTGTGCCAAGTTGCATCAACATCCGTCTAATAGTTTCAGCCTAGTACGTGTTCTTTTTAATAAGTTTCAACTCCTATTTGCGAGAACCCATTAATTTTTCGGGATGTAAAGTATCCTAAGTATGTCCTACCCCGTAGTATTATTTCAAATCATACCAAGTTTCATTTGAATTTATCGAGTAGTTCCGGAGGCGTGATGTGCGGCCAAGATACAGACAGACATACAGACAGAAATGAAAAACATACAGTTGAGGTTTCATTATGGAATATAGATTAACCTCAAAAAAAAAAACACAATATCTTTAATGTACAGAATTTGGACCCATATCAATATCCCGCAGGAACCCTTTATTATTTCGGGACAAAATGTATCCATAATTTTTACCCATCTTATAAACTATACCTGTGCCAACTTGCATCAACATCCGTCCAATAGTTTCAGCGTACTGCTTATTCTTTTAAATAATTTTCCACCCCTATCCTGCAGGAACCAAAAAACCTCAGCACTTCGATGTATCGCCAGTCCACTTTACAACGCTGCCCAGGCCAGCCAGAACTGCCCAGGTTTCAACGGAGTCAAAGGCCTTCTCATAGTCCACAAAAGCAAGACAGGGGCTGGTTATACTCTTCAGACTTCTGTATAACCTACCTCACTGTGTGTATATGGTCTATGGTGCTAAATCCTCCACGAAACCTGAAACCTGAAACCTGTTTAAGATGCTGAAATTCGTCAAGTCTTCTTGCGAGACGATTTAAGATGACCCTCGAAAATAACGATAAATAGGTCGGTATTTCTGTATCCTATTTTTTAAAGAAGAGTACTACCAAATTCCTGCTCCACGCCTCTGAAGTTATCCCACTGTTAAGAACAATGCTTAATAACCCCTGAAGCTCGTGAAGTACGGGTTTCCCCCCTGCTTTCAAGAGCTCTGAAGTTATATCATCCTCACCAGGGGCCTTTCCTTTCTTATGTTGTTTAAGCGCTATCTCAATCTCGTCTATGCTGACGTCGGGCAGTTCAACAGTGTAGTGGCGGGTCCGTAATGCGCGGGAATCCTCGGTGCTGGGTTCGGGTCTAGAAGCATGCGGTATTCGTACTTCAGGCTTAGAGACGATGGTTGTGCCATTATTGGTCTTTGGATCTATTCAATTGCTGGGCGAAGACTTTTGACCCCCGATTTTGCTTAATTTCCCTTTCTATTCGGCGTATATTTGAGCATCGGAAGTCATGTCACACCAGCTTACCGTTTTTTTTAAGGAGCTCCCTTTTTTCTGACGGTGTGGCCTGTTGTTGCTCCCGTCGCTCGTCCATTAGCCGAAAAGCCTCATCCGAGATTTTAGACTTCGTGTCCGTACGCTGCAGCTGACAAAATCTAGTGCCTTCCTAAGGATTCGCACAACTTTTGGAGTTCCTCGTTTCCGTTATTTGTGGTTTCCAAGGCAGCCAACCAATTTTCCAGCCTGGAGCAGGTTAGGTCGGAGTGTAGACTTCACCAGACGGCATCTTTCTAGCTTGCTTGTGGTCGATTTTCAAAGAGCAAGGGACAAGTCGGTGTTCACTACCGATATTAAGCATGCTGATCACTGAGACATGCCTGAATATGTGCTTATTGTCCATCATAACGAATTTAAATTTCCACTTCCTATGAAGAGGAAGTGGAAATTTAAATTCGTAAATTTTAATGAAGAAAGAATTCATCAAAAAGAACCCCTCTTATTCCTAAAAGTTAACTAGCATTTGTGGTTCCTGTCTCCATAGGAGTGGGGACCTATTTTCAATTCACTTCAAGTCTGTACTCCCACTTTGGCGTTAAAGTCTCCCATGATAACGTTGTAGTGGGCCCTTGTTATGTAGGGCCGAAGAAATGTCATAAAACATATGTTTTACCGTATCATCCGAGTGAACCGAGGTCGGTGCGTAAACCTGTACGACCTTAAGGCTATACCTTTCAGTCAGCTTAAGAACCAGGTGCGCTACCCTGGTCGACACGCTGGACACTTCCACAACATTATCAATGAGGACCTTATTGACGAGGAATCCCACGCCACCCTGAGCCTGCTGATCGCCCTCTCGGAAGTAGAACAGATGGCCTGATTCCGGGGTCATTGTGTCCTCCCCTCTCTTCGGACTTCACTTAACCTTAGAATATGTCACCTGATCTTTGTGAGCTCCGTCTCGAGTTGCACCATGTGCTCGTCAAGCCTAATCATCCCTCGTTGTACGTAGCCAGGGTTAGTTGTTTTTGTTTGGCCTACGGTAGCTCGGGGATTCTTCGCACCTCCTGCCCTGCCATTCTGCACGCGGTCTAGTCAATTATTGCAGCTTCTCTCTAGAGAAGATCACGAACTGGCTTTTTGGACGAGTTATCTCTTATTTTAGTGTACAAAACAAAGCATTCGTTCCATAACAAAACAAGACATAAGATCAAAAACTAAAACCCTATATTAAAAATAGCCTATAGCACTCTTGCGATGAAGACAAATCGATTGATACCTCGCTTGTCAAAATCGGACCATGTGTTTAGTTTGAACACCTAACCTACCCTTTGCTTCACAGTGGTCACCACTATGGTGGAACATCCACATACATACAAACATACATACTTAAATATACTGTTAAATTCGTTACACTTCCCTTGCTTCGTCGTACTCTGGTAAAAAAATACACAATAACACAGTTCTGAGTAGTAATTTATCTCACTATTATATTATATAGAAGTGTCTACAACAAAGAAAGGATGGCGCCCTGCCTCGAGAACAATAGTAAGTGGGCCCGGAATGCTGCAGTGGTCAGCAGTAAACTATGGTCCGGTACAGAAATATGGGATACGAGAAAAACAAAGCCAAACGGGCTTTATGCGAGCCAATAGCTGAAAAATAATATTTTATCACTGGCTGGAAAGTCTTGCTTTCAGAATATTTGTTTTTATTATGGCAACTGGCAAAAATAGATAAATGTGTCTTTTCATACGGTTTGCATAGAATATGTTTGTCAGGTCGCCCTAGGGCCATCATGGCTTACCGACTGCTATTAATATATAACAGCCGGGCGTGCCCTCCGAAGCACGGAGCGATGGAAAACCGCACATAACTTAGAAAAGTAATTGGTGCGGAGCCTAGGACCGAACCGGTATCGTTGGATTTTTAAGTCTCACTATTGAACCGTTAAGCTACCATCACTGTGAAAGCTAACATAGTAAACATATATGTATATTGCAAAATAATCGATGGGTATGATGGGGTCGAAAATAGTACCTACCTTTAGAATTGTTTAGTACTGTTTTTTTGACGACTTAGCTACCTCGCATCGTTATGTATCTACGCTTTTAGGAAAAAACACACAAAATAATGCCAAGGTATTGCTAGTGAAAGGTTTCGTGATCGCAGTTTTCACTTCATTGATATTCTATATACAGGCTGTCCCAGAAAACAGTTATAAGCGGAATCCCTAGGTAGAGTACCTCTAGGGGGACCCCTCACCCTCATGTATGTTCCACGATATTTGATAATTTCGGATTTATTTATTTTTCCTCTTCACGAATCTATCTATATCTATCTATACTTATAATAAAACTGTAACGGGTCCAATTCTGTACATTGAAGATATATAGTATTTTTTTTGGAGCCTGTTTTATATTTGATACTGAAGCCAATACTGTTGTTTTTTTTCATTTTTGTCTGTGAGCATAAAAAATTGCAAGGCCTAGTTAAGGACTTAAAAAGTCAAATAGAGATTCTTCAGCAACCGCTGAAGGAAGAGACTAAAAGTCTAAGAGTCTTGCGGAGACTAAAACATCGGAGCCTGCAGCTGCAACAATGGAGATTTCTTCCCCACACGCTCAATATAGCACGGGCGAAGAAGATCTAGCTCGAGAAACTGAGTGGATTCGAACAAAAACAAGAAAGAAAAGAAAAATGAACAGCTCACCCACTCTAGACAAAACTAGCAATGACGAACAAATCATTAAAGATAAAATTGAAAAGTACCGTTTGCCCGGCTAAGGAAACGGACCTCCTTCTCAGGTAAAGGCGAGGAATTAAAACAAGATGGTAAATTCAATAACAAATGGCTTTATTACAAAAATAGAAAAAGCACACATGAGTTATCAAAGTTTTGGTACTCTCCCCATTACTGAGGAATTGAAAAAGAAATATTTTACACTTAATTTAGTTTGTTCTGCATCAAAATAATTCTAAACAGCAAGATCTTATAATAGGAAATACTACTAACTTAATACTCAAAACTCAAGATTCTCAAATATGATTACAATTTCCTCAAACATATAAATTATATCGTACATAACTTCGGCCTGTACGATATGAATTTACAATAGAATAGGCTAGTAAAAACTTAGAGAGTCTGTGCTCAGCAGTTCATCATGTATTTATTGGTCACAACGCAACGGAATAGTCTTGTCTTTGCTTTAGAATGTTCTAAATTAAAAGAGAACTTGTGCAAACAGAGTGTGTGTGTGTGTGTGTGTAAGATTGTATTTCCCAGAAGGATATTAAACTCTAAAACAGAAAGTAAAACAGAAAGTATCTTTCAACAGAATATTAACACGCAAGTAGGCGAAGGCTTCCTTCACTACCGTAGCTCGCTGACTCAAATGATTTGGAGTGGACCAACCTGGAGGCTTCCTGGGACGCCGTACCGTCGTCTCGCGTGCCGCCGCGGAACGCCTCCTTACTCCACTCGATCAGCTCCTACTGCTTCTCAACGAACGGTGCCTCCCGCTGCTCTCGAACGGTTTCAGTGTCTCCCACGATCGGTGCCTGGTGTCTTCTACCGGACAGGTGGTGCGTTGGAGTCCTTCTGGAGTCCATCGTAGACCGGCTTCTTCCACGAACGGTGGTGAGCCCCGGGTGATCGCGCACAGCAGCTCGCAGTGGTGACGACAACAGCCGTCCGTAGATGCACGATTTTAACCTGGCTTTTGCACTCGTATACTTATTTCGCCTGTAACAGAGCAGTACGGTTTCCGTGCCTTGTTCTGGAAGAGACTGCGTGTTCTTCTGCTGCCTGCGCCGATCTCAATCACGTGCCAACTATGTAAACTAAATGAGTTCACGTCTGAGTTCAAAATCCAATCCACAGGCCTCTCTCTTGTATATATACGAACTTTGGTTTGCACGTCGAGTAGCAGTCTACTCCGAAATCGAACTTCCACTTATCCAGAAAAGTCTAGAAACAACTCTGCCACTTGCACCGTAAATCAGACCTTGTCGGCCTAGCTATACAGGTCACTGCCCTCCAGCCAGTTCTGGTACATTCCAACCAGCTTCCGTTGTTTACTTCTAACAAGTTCATACAAAAAAAAGAATCTCTCTGGAACTTTGATGTGATATATGCATTACGTCAAAACATTCCATGGTGTGACCATCGCAAGCGATTTGTAGATGTAAATTATTTTCGACATATGAATCGCTGCCCTCTGAATTTACGATTTGTTAGCCAACTTAAAGATGCGACCTATTCTGGATTTTTAAACAACCTGTTCCTCGTCCAAAGTTATCCAGAGCCCGAAATATTCCTGTAACGCCAATTATAATAGCAACACTCCAAAAGCCCTGCTACTTCCCGTCAGAGGTCTCCGCATTGTTTACACCTTCCTTCTAGTTCTCGCCTCTTGTCGCTAGCTGTCGCTGCGTGGATTAACCAATTTATCTATTTTGAGACAGTAGATGAAAACTTTTCCCTTTCACTCGCAGAGGCAAATTCAACCATTGTTTCTTGATTCTTAGATAGGCGAAATTATCAATCTGTCTTCAACAAGAAAAGCTTTCATTATTCCTTCAACGAAGAAAGTGGCACGCGCGTGGTGGAGTTCGGCGTTTTTTTACAAACTCGGCGTTTGGCTTTCAGATACGGAGAAAACACATCTTGATCTAATAGAAAAGACGCTGCTCCTCGCCAGATGGCGTTGTACCCAATACATTTATTTAATCGGGATCTATAACAAAAATCTAACTTGGAGTCATGATTTAACATGTTACAAAATTAAAAAAAAACCTTTGCCGCCACCCATTATAGTGGATGGCATTAAGGATTATCAAGGTTTCTTTGACTTTTTGACAGAGAATCAGACAGTGGAAACGTTCACTATGAAAATGATGAACGGTGATACTGTCAAAGTGAATGCCGCAAATGATGACTCTTACAGAGCAATAACTAAAGCACTCACTCACAATAATTGTCTCTGGCACTCGTACGAAAACAAGCAAGAGAGACCTATAAGAGTCATGGTAAAAAATGCATTCTACTTGCAAATCTTCGAAAATGATGAGGAAATAAATAAAGTCTACAGTATTTCAGCTGTGTTGGGGTACAAAGTAGAAATTCAGTCAATAAAACCACAAAATTGGTCCCACAGTGTAAAAAATGCCAGGCTTATGGACATACGCAAAAGTACTGCTCCAAAGAACCTAGATGCGTAAAATGGACGGGTAAACATCATACTAAGGACTGTAAAAGGCCAAGAGTCGAGAAACCAAAATGCGTCCACTGTGGAGCTCTACATCCAGCTAACTACAGGGGATGTGCGATAGCCAATAAATCCAGCAAATACGTAATAAAAAAAACGAACACAAAAATAGTAGTACCGTAACAAAACGTACCTACTGTAAGACAAGGTATAGCCAAAATGAAACAAACATTATAAAAACTACAGATAAGAACATCTCTTTTACCCAAGCTGCCGCTAAGGGCACATCGCGGGTGCCTCTGCCTGATAAGATTGTTTTAAGTGACAATAAGCTAGATGATATCTTGAAGTTCATGGCATCATTCGACGAACGATTGAAGAAAATTGAAAATAGCACTAAATCGGCTACATCCAAGACGAAAAAATTAATCACACACTTAAAATTATGACATGGAACTCGAATGGACTACAACAACATCAAAATGAATTACAGGATTATATAGAAAACGTGAACGTGTGTCTAATATCCGAAACGCACTTCACACGCAACAATGTGATGTAACGTTTAAAGGATACAAAATTTATCATGCACTACACCCAGATAATACTGCAAGAGGTGGTAGCGCCGTCATTGTAAAAGATAACCTTGATCACTACGAGGAAACTAAATACGAAGAGAAAGAAATTCAAGCTGTGGTGATATGTCTCAAAACCAAGAGATATCCTATAACAATCTCAGCCATCTACTGTCCACCTCGGTATGAGAAAAAACTCTGACCCTAGTTAATAACCTAGCTAATAATAATATGTGTGCGCGCTCCTATAGACGCGCCGCGCGCCGCCGCCCGCGGCACAGAATAAATAGCGAACCTTTAATTATTAGTTGGTATAAATAAACTTAATGCAAGTGAGAATGTATCATCAACGTTGACATTAGTTAGGAATTTCCGGCGTGGTAAAAAAATTGGAATCAGCTTATTTACAGTTCGATTGGAATGTAAAAAATTATGAACAAGTTTACAATTTACGTTACCTTGATACTCTTCAGTATCCTCCTTCATTTTCAATGCACAATTGAGCACGATGTCTTAATGTTTTGTGTAATTTTTTTAACACGTTCACATTGAATTAACACCTGGAATTGCTCTGTGTGGCACCTAGAAACACGACGCGTGCGCGTGGGCAAAAAAACACAAATGAACCATCTCCCTAAGTTCGACATTAGAAAATTGCTCCATTTTAGCATCGAGCGTATTGCGGCGAGCGTGAGTGATCGAACAGCTGAGTGCTCGGGCATTACTTCTTTATTCTGTGGCTCGGGCAACGACCGGGGCAATGACCCGCGCCAGCCTTGGGGCGCTGCCGCGCCGCACGCCGCGGCCGGCGCGTAGTGTGCGTGAAACAGGCAATACACGGGAGAAGGCTTCATTAGTGTGTGTGGACGCAAGCTCTCGCCACACTGGGTGATTTCAAATTAGGATCGCGTACACATATCGCTTTTTATAAACTTTTTTTACTTATTTTTAATTCATTTTTTTTGTACTTCTTTTATTAATGATTCGTGTTCTGTAAGTGGAGTATACCTACCTCTGCAAATATGGCGGGGATGCATAACTACAACCTGTATATATACTGTAGGTATATTGGAATATATGTGTATATATGTTTATTCATTGTATTCAGTTTTTATTATTTATTTGTTATATTATAATGCACCACCGTCTTTGCCGTATATTAATTCCTTTCCATCCAAAGGTTGTCTGGAAGAGATCGCTTTTTAGCGATAAGACCGCCCATTGTCCCATATATTTTGTATAAATGTTTTAGTTATTATTGTATTTTTGTTCTATGTGGTGTACAATAAAGAGTTATCTATCTATCTATCTATCTATCTATAACTTAGAAAAGTCATTGGTGCGGAGCCTAGGTTTTGAACCCGGTGTCGTTGGATTCTAAATCGACCGTTATAACCGTTATAACCGGCCACCGTCGCTCTACAACTTCTATTATTATCATTGATTAGTTAGTTTTTGGTCAATTTTTCAAAGAAGGTAACTTTGAAAAATTTACCAAGAAAACCTTATTAAAACAATTACTTACAACTTCTGAAAATATTACCTACCTAGTGGAAAATACCTACATATTTTTTTGTTTGGCTCCATACTACTAGTGCATTTAGCCAGTGTCAAGTAATGAGATATAATAAGTTGCATGTTTTTTCAACAAGATAGTCAAAGTGTCGAGTCCCAGTCAGTCCACGTAGTCAAAAGTCAAGTCGCGATTCAGTAAATTGGTGGAGCTTTAATGAAACTTCCTAGAGATTTCCGGAGAGAACACGAAATGGCAAGTTTTTACACGTTTGTATCATTTCCCCACACTCGTGCACGTTAACGAACACGTAATGGTTAATATTCTACCGACATTACTACAATATCACTCGAAGATACACAAGTTAGATAAACATGCAGAAATTGTAGATTAAAAACTAATCTGAAAACTATTTTGATTTTAATTCATTGTCTTCGAGTTGTGAGCTAACCTGAAAGTTTCAGCCGGATAGCTAATCGGGAAGTGCTCGAAATTTGAGTTGCAAGATTCCACCCGGAAAGACAAACAGGAAAGTGACAATAAAAACGTGGTGAAAAGAACCGTCTCCACTTCGTTTCCCGCCAAAGGTCCAAATAACTACATTCCTGTTGGGAAAGAAGCCCAACAGTTTTTTTGAGGAATGTTTTGTTTTGTAATATCACCAAAGTTGTTTCTTCAAAATGAACGCCATTCTAAATCGCAAACAGTATTGGCAAAGAAAAAATACACGTACACGTAGATAGGTACCTACTTACAGACAGAAGATACTTACCTACTTAGGTACATAATGATTAAGTACAGTCACAGAATAATTAATAGTACCTCTTGTTTTATGGGAGATAAATAAAGTATTCTTGAAAAAAAACATGTTTAAAAATGGATATTGCATCAAGCAGTCTCTACAAGTTATCATGCTGTGATAGATTGGGACACTCACGGTGGGGCTGGTCCACTTTAAAGTCATTCAGCGAGCTACGGAGAGAGCTATGCTCGAAGTTTATCTAAAGGAAAGAATCCAAAATGAGGAGATTCACAAGAGTTAACCGACAAAACTTAGCAGCTCAAAGAATTAGTAAGCTGAAGTGGCAAGGGCTGGTCTCATAACTCCTAGAACCGAAAACCGTTGGGGTAAACGAGTTTTAGAGTGGAGACCGCGTTTAGGCAAACGTAGTGTAGGGCGCCCGCTGGCCAGGTGGAGTGACGACTTGCGAAAAGCGGCTGGTAGCGACTGGATGAGGAGAGCTGAAGATCGGGCTCAGTGGCGTTCACAAGGACCAGCAGTGGACGAATACGGGCTGATGATGATGATGATAGATTGGGACGGGAGGACAGTTCTTACAAAGGTTCCTTGTTGATATACGCGGTACCCTAAGAACGGGTCCTCTCGTAATACTACAACATTTCGTCACTAGAGTAAGTCCACCTGGATCCATTAGATAACCTCTTAGCCGCTGACAAATACCTCATAGTGGCAGAAAAAGTGCTAGCCATCATTCTTCCTCGCCCGCCGAGAATTCCTGCGGGCGACAACCGCGTTTATCTACATTAATTCTTACCTTCCCGACAACCAATTACACACCTTGGTAACTGTCAACAGTTTTTTTCTTGGTACTTTGTATAGGTACTTAGTTTGGTTGTTGGTTGCGCTAAGGGAATTGGTATAAACAGCGAAATTGATCGGAATTTAAATATATATAGGTATGTCGCGGCTATATCATGGAATTGATAACTTCATGACAAGTCGATATATAATTTCATCAGCTAAGATTGACCATACTGTTGAAACATCAACGTTTAATGATATTTCAATCCATGTGTGGCTATATAATTAAATATCATAAATGTAGGGTTTTCATGATACCAAAGTTGTTCAAACAGATAGGTTTTAAAAGCTAAAAAAACACGAAGTCGATGCACCTTCGCCTTCTAACCTATCACGGCCAAGGCTGGTTTCCGATCACGGCCAAGTCTGGTTTCCGCCAAGGCCTCTAACGGTGGATAATGTAACTTTTTTACGAAATGATCAATAATGTTTGACCATTTATCACGGAGTAGCCGTGCCTACGCTAATCATTCATTCATCCGGCCAAACCATTTCATGATGTCACCGATAAGTTCATGGAATAGTAATTTTTCATGTGTGATAGCCTACCATTTCATGAAATGATCAATTCTACGATATCGCCACGACAGGTTATATTTTTTATTTTATTTTTGCTTGCATCGATTCAATTGGGCATCAAGCAAAAATACATAACAATGACTGTGATTTGATTATTTTGTAACTATGTTTCAACTGCAACTACAGTAACATGTTTTTTTTAGAACAGACACTCGTCAAGAGCCCTAATTGTACATAATAGGTATGAAATAAGATAGGTAGGTAGTTATATTTACCTATTAGACGTAGTTAGCTCAGACCTAATTTAATTAATTCGCTAACTCCAATTATTTCGTTGCGCCCTAATAACTTACAGAATAAACACTTTTTGCGCTTTGAAGGCGCATTACGCATAACAGAGCCTCGAGCTTTTACGAAATTAAGGCAAATATGACAATTTGTTTGGATTTAATTAATTAAAGTATGACAAAAAGGCGTGGATAACAAGGGAGGAGAGGCACTCGCCTCTATTGTACTAGTTTATTTTATTATCGCTGGGAACTGGAATGATAATAGATCTAACTTTAAACTGTATCTTAGTATTTATGGGAGGGACGGTAAGTTGTTGTTATTATGTTATCTAATTGTCCGGTGGATGAGAAAAACATTACTTTTCCTTTTTGCCTTTTTTCATTGTGACTTGAAAAATGCTACGCTCAAAGTCGAACAGTCAACCACAAAAGTAGCTGAACATACATAGATAAAGAATAAATTCTTTAATTAACACCATAATAATTAAGACTAGATCAGCGAGTCGTCCCACAACAAAGTCGTCCCAATGTGACGAGTTAATGAATTAAAAAAATATATCTTTTTCGGTTCAGTGTCTCGTTACATTAACAAAAGAGCAGTTTTCAGAAAAAATGTAGATCAATGGGTCTTCAAAGAGATATCTTTCAGACAACCTTAGAATGGACAGGAGTAGCGAACAGTGGTGGTTAGGTGAAAATCTATTCACAATCACCGAAATCTTTTCAAATCATTTTTTACTCGAGTATGGCAAGGAAAGTAAGTAAGCAAAAGTAGGTTGAGTACGCAAGGGAGGGGTAATGAGTTTGACAGTCCATCTATGTTTATATGTAAGTACGTGGATGTTCCACCATATTAGCCTCGCCCCTGTTGGTCCAATTTTGACAAGCGTGGTATCAATCAATTCGTCTTCATCGCAAGAGTGTCATAGGCTATTTTTTACCCGACCGTAGTCGAGTTTTAGTTGTTGTACTTATGTCTTGTTTAATACAGTGCCACTAAATGTTATTGTACATTTTGCGATTAAGTAAAATTAAATCTTGTACAAGTTCAGGGACTTTTATCGCTGACTGTACCTACCTGTGCAAGTCGTAATCGTAGCATAATAATGTGTCCGCTAAGTTGATGTTTGCGGGCGTTCTCAGTATTGATGTCACTCTAGAGAACGATTTACCAGTTTATCGTGCCTTGACTTTAATATTTCCCTTGTTAGCACTTACTATCTACTTGGAAGATCGTAATTGTATTACTTAGGTAGGGGAAGGTGTACGAGATGATCCCCTAAGGGAGAATGCTCATACGGCGAAGAATACTATAAATACCTGCAATGTTAAAACAGTGTTCAACAGACAGTTAATCTAAGCGCGGCTTTGCCCGTGTGGTTAAAATGTAGTTTTTGCGCGGAACCCTATTTATTTTTCGAAAATAAAAGTAGCCTATGTTACTCCTTGTAACATCTGCTATCTTTCAGTGAAAGTCTCGTCAAAATCGATCCAGCCGTATCCGAGATTAGCGGGACCAAACAGACAGACGTGAAGGGGAGAGGGGAGAGGTGAGAATCGTAGCAATGAATCTGAATCTGAAAGTGGGGGGTCGGGGGTTATATAAATTTAATTTAATTTAATTAAATTTGTGCTTGTATTCCTGGTTCTTTAAAATTTAACTCATTTTCAAAAATCTACTGAAGGACCAAAAAGTGCACCAGAGTGTCCAAGATGATCCCTGGGGTATGAGCTAGATGATTCCAGAGGATTCCCAAAGAAAACAACCAAAATCAGCGACGGACTCGTGGTCACACCGTTTTGTCACACTGGTGAAGTTTTTATCGATTGTTCGGCTTCTACTGATCGAATTGAGATACCAAGTACACAAGTTTTTAAGTCAAACCCTAAGCTATCCAACAGTGAAAACGCAATTGCAATCGGTCATTTAGTTTTTACGTGATGCGCGAACAAACATACAGACAAACAGACAAAAAGACAAACAGACAAACAGACAAACAGACAAACAAACAGACACAAATTTAAAAAATGTTATATTCTTGTTCAGTAGATTATTGTAGGTAGATAACGTATTTTTTTTTTTAAATTATCTTCATTGTACAGACTTTTTCGATGCTATTGCTTTATTGTAAGTATATATATTGAACTTTTAACAAACAGCTTATTAAATAACTTTCATGAAATATGACAATAAAGTGTTGCAGAATAACTCGTAAACTTCCCCCATCACCTTTCCATCACCGTACGACTAGACGATCAGCAAAGCGCCACCCTTTCATGGTTGAAACACCTCGCACAAGAACGAAGCGTTACGCTTCTTCATTTATTATAAGAACTGCAAAGGAGTGGAATGCCCTGCCCTCGTCAGTGTTTCCGGTAAATTATAACCCCGGTGTGTTTAAGTCAAGAGTGAATAGGTATCTACTAGGCAAGCGTGCTACACCTTCGACCACATCATCGCTTTCCATCAGGTGAGATCATGGTCAAACGATTGCCTAGTCCGTAATAATAAAAAAATAAAAAAAACTCGACTCATATTTCTGAGTTCATTTGATCTAACTCCATTACAATATAAAAGCTAGGTACAAAGTTTTCAGACTGTGTTTAGCGTAAAATGCTAGAAGGTGACACGTGTCAAACGTTTTTATTAAGTTTGGATGTCTGTAGTTTATTAAATTTCATAGATGATTATGAAACTTAATAAACTAACTAACTTAATTACTGTTCAGTATAATTATTATGTCAATAAACAATTATTATTATTATTATTTATTAGAATTCGATAAAGCAAAAAACCACATTTACTGCTTGTAGGCAATATCTGTCTTGTGCGTAAACAATCGTGTCTATGCTGCTAACCTTTGAGGAGTTCCATTGTCAGGAGCCAACTCGAAGTGCAGCAGCCATGTCGTGGTAAAACTTCCAATGCTTACACAAAATTTCGTTAACCGTTGAGGACCTCCCTAGTCAGAAGCCGGAGGGCAGCAACCATGTCATGGTAAACTTAAAACTGGCTATCATAATAAAATGCGTACACAAAACTTCGTGACAATGCTGTGCTGTTGACCGTTGTAGAGTTCTTTTATCTGGACCAGATCCTGGATGTCGATTCGGGTCATGCTTAACATAAGAAGTTTTTTTTTTTAAAAGAGGCTTTTATGACCTTTTTTTGATGATATTATGTTTTTATTTTTTATTCCTTTGTAACCGGTTTGTGCGCTACCCTGAAAGTTTCAGCCGGATAGCCAATCGGAAAGTGCTCGAAATTTGAATTGTAAGATTCCAGAACAGACAGAAATACATGGATACTTAGATACATATATACAAGTGAAGTTAAATAAAAGCTTTTAAAAATGTATAGTCATCGGAACTAAACCAATATGCAAAACATTGCAATTTATATAAAAGCTTTTATAAATGAATATTCTCTTATCGGGCGGAAAACTTCGTATGCGCGATGCAGAACTCCATACTTTAGAACTGACAGTCCATACAAAACGTCATCTATCTATACTATAATAAAACTGTAACTGGGCTAAATTTGTACATTAAATATTTTTTGAAAATTTTAATTGAGATGAACTTCAAAATCGATATGGAGTGCATAAAGGTTTATTTTTTATTTTTTGTCTGTCTGTCTGTCTGTCTCTTTGAACACGCATCACGCAGAAACTACCCGACGGATTTTGATGCAACTTGGCACAATCATAGCTTATGTTATGGATTAACATTTAGAATACTTTTTATCCCGAAAAAACAATGGTTCCCGCAGGATAGGGGTTGAAAGTTATTTAAAAAAAACACATATCACGCTGGAACTACCGTACGGATTTTGAAGTAACTTGGCACAGTCAAAGTTTATAGTATGTGTTAAAATGAATGTTACTTTTAATCACGAATAAATACGAGATTTCTGCGGGATATGAGTCTAAAGTTATGTTAATTTGAAAGGAATAATAATTGCACATCCGTTTATAAAACGGTACCGTGAATTCGGCTCCTATGCCACAAGTCAGAGTGGCACAGTAGAAGCAGTGTCTGGCTTGCAACCCAGAAGCACATGGATCGAATCCACGCGCTGCTATGAATGTTTTGCCTCAATATTTATAAGCATTTACATATTTTGTGCCTTTTTTACATTTTCTTTGATTTTTTTAAGGCTTATGTAATTTCCTGAAGTAAACCGTCAAGTTTTGTTTGAAAACAATATATATAATGGGATCTATCCAAACGAATGGTCCGACTTAGGTGCGGTTTTTTATGTTTGCAAGCTGAGGTAGTCGAGATGGTATAGTACAAGTTTGGTACGAGTAAAGATAGCACAATGGCATCAACAACTCAAGCGAATAAACCAAAGGCATCAAAGTTCTCCCTCCGATTTAACTAGATGGCGCTGATTGACCTTAAAACACGCAATCATTTCATTCCTGCAACCAAGGGTCCCGGTAAATTCAAATTTATTAGTTTTTGGGATTCGGCTCACACTAGCACTAGCACGACCTCCAGGGGCCTAATTCTCTAATTTTAAGACGCCAATTCCTCGCTGCCTGCGTGGAAATTGGAATCAATCACGAACAAATTCCACGTAGGCATGGGTCATTTTCGCAATATCCAGCACCAGGGCTTTCAAGTACGTCTATCTTCAAACACCAGGGCGAAAAACCAGGGTTCAAAATACTTTCAAGTGCTTTCTGTAGAAACAGATTAAAGCCTTGAAAGTAGAAAATACTTGCATAGGAAATTGATTTTTGCCGTCATATAAATAAGGAGAACAATCGTGTTATTAAAAAAAAGTTAAAGTACTTGGAAGCCTTGAAAGTAGAAAATACTTGCATAGCAAATTGATCTTTGGCTCTATATATAAAAGGAGCACTATCACGTGTGTGAAAAAGTACTCTGAAGCCATGAAATTGTTTGTTTCTTTGTCGTATGAGGTAGTGCCGGCCTCTGATGTCAGAGTTTGTCAGGCCGCCCGAGAGCCTCTGACATGGCTTAACGACTGCTATTAACCAATAATAGCAGGGACCGACAGCTTAACGTGCCCTCCGAAGCACGGAGCGATGGATAACCGCACATAACTTCGAAAAGTCATTGGTGCGGGAGCCTAGGTTTTGAACCTGGTATCGTTGGATTCTAAATTGTACTATAGAACCATTAGGCCACCATCGCTCTTTTGAAATGAAAGTAAAAAATACTTGCATAGGAAATTGATCTGTGGGTATGCATAAATAAAGACCACAATTGCTTTTGCGTAAAAAATACTTCGAAGCGTTGCAAGTTTTCTGAGTATTTATATACATTATATGTACTACGTTTTTTTATTATGTTTCTTCCATTGAGATATTATAATGTACTACCTACGTACCTACATAATTATATAATTATATCGGAGGTTTCTTCATAATATCTTACCGGCAAAATGGTTAGTTGTCGGTATTGAAATGTGTACATACAGAGGTAGGTACACAGGTACACTTCACAGAGAAAGTATAGAAAACTTTTATTTTTTCAAATCAATCCTCATATCGTGTTGAAAAAGCTCAAAAAGTAGGTAGGTAGGGTAGGTAATTATTAAGAGCCAGTTATAATGCCAGTAAGTAGGTACGTCGTTCTGTGAAACATCATAAAAAATAATTTGTACTAAGAACACAATGTTTCGTTGCATTAAAATTTGTTCGTATGGACCTCACAATAATGACCTACCCTTGATGCCTCATCCAATTTACCTCACCACCTTAATTACTCTCTAATCTGTGCCACCTTACCTTCGGAGATAATTTTCTCTACTCAATCACAAGACGGTCATGATAACAAGTTACTTCATTTAAACTAGATGGCGTTGTCTACCCTTAAAACACGCAAGCGGTTTGTTACGAAGTGGTTTGAACATTGAATGAACTCGAGCAACACGTTTTCTTCTTTTTTTACTTTATGGTCCCTAGAGGCTCTTAAAACGTATTGAGATGTTTTTTGTGTTTTTTGATAGAATAAGTCGACTTCAGTTGTAAAACGCGCAGCGAAATTAAGCTAATTATTTATAGTAAAATAGTAATTTATTAATTAAATAAATAAATTTAACTGTTATAACGCATATTCTGTGAAGTACGGAGTGCCGTACTTCACAGAATATGCGTTATAAAAATGCAAGGCAGTGCCTTATTCCGATGATTAGATGCCGAGCAATCGATAAAAAACTATTTGACGGCTGAACTAATTTTGAAGAAATGTAGTATAATATTGTACTTTGTAGGTTTGGTCCTGGTCCTCCTGGTCCTCTGGACCTGGACCAAACCTACAACTGGTCTGGTGGTGGTTTGGCTTTTGGTCCTGGAATAAAACGTGTGGGCTACTTTTAAATGAAATGACCACGCGGGCAAAGCCGCGGGCACAGCTAGTAAAAATATAAAATGCATTATAACCGATTAGTGCCATCTTTTATCTTTAGAAGCGTGTGTATATGTTTTTTACTCCTTCACGCACAAACGGCTGAACGGATTTGGATGAAATTTGGTACCAGGATAGCTATTTTGGCATAGGCTATTTTTATCATCCATCATCATAATCCACTTGGGTGAAACCGCAGCGCGCAGCTAGTTAGCTTATAAAGAAACTGAACCTAACTTAAAAAGTTATTGGTTTGAAGCCTAGGAACGAACCCGGTATCGTTGGATTCTAAGTTGCATTACAGAACCATTAGGCTACCATCGCTTCATCTCTTCATATAGAGTGATGAGAGCTTAATATCTTGGCGGCTGCATCGATTTCTCCAAAACTAAGCTAAAAACCATGTCGCCAACTCCAGCTTTCAAATTAATAAGAAAAACTGCATTCAAATCGTTTTATCCGTTTGGGAGCTACGATGCTACTGACAGACGCACAGAAACAGTCAAGAATATAAAAAAAAACTGATTACACACCGCCAAACAAACGAATGAAGCGTAGCAAATGGCGGCTGCGTATGTGTGAGCAGATAAATTGTGGTGTTTATGGTTGATACACAATTTCGTCACAAAAGTTGTTTATATTTTCGAGAGAACATAACAGAATTAACACGACTAACAAGGTTGAGATATTACTGCGATCTGACAGCCGACCGGCATTACATGGTTTAAATGTGTGCGTGAGGCTTGTGCGCACGAGCGGATCGGAATATCTTGATTGCTTCACTTTCGATTTGGCGGGGAGAAATCCGTGTTTTTTTAAAATTTTTGGGTACAGACAAAAACGCTACAAACGCTAATATACGCTCGCATGCGAAGAAGCTACCACGCGCACGACCACGCGCATACTGCGCGTGCGCACGCGTAATCAGCGACTGGACATCACCTCTCATTTTACGTCGGGGTCCTTCTAAGTCAAAGTCAAAGAATTTATTGTAAATAGGCAAAAATAATAGCTATTTTACAAATCAAAATTAACATCTCATGGACAAGGCGAAATACATAAAATATTATAAAAAAAACACATCAATAAAAATTTACATCTCATGGACAAGGTGAAATACATAAAATATTATAAAAAAATCACATCAATAAAAATTAAGTAAACTAAGTATGCTTTGAGTTTGAAAAGGAAATTTCCCTTTCATGTTGCAACACAGTTAAATCTCACAAGGGAAAAGGAAATAGGTACCCTTCTGACTCTACCGGAGCTTCGGAAATACGCCCGTTAGAAAAGAGAGCACCAAGAAATTTTACGGGGATTTCATTTTTTCCATATTTGATAATTCTATACAATTTTTTCAAATGTCAGAATATATATAATAAAACATAATGTAAGCTATAATAGAGCTACAAATATAAAAGTGACAATGAGATGTACGATAGTCATCTATTATTTATTTATGGTCGGGGGTTAAAATATAAATATTACAGCTAACAGATTAAGGTATATTTTATTAATTTAATTTCAGAGTTTCTCAAATGAAGACAAATGTTCGTGGGTTGAAATTAGGCAATGTTCTAAGATATTCCCTCGAGGTATTCGCATTCTTTGGCAAGACCCGGCGAGCGGCCTCGAGGGAACAGGTTCCAGTTAATCAAGTTTTCGTATAAAGATATCTACTATCACATATTTTACTAGATAGAGTTCAGTCTAGGCTCCATTCCAATGACTTTTCTGAGTTATTTGCGGTTTTCTATCGCTCCGTGCTTCGGAGGGCACGTTAAGCTGTCGGCTGTGCTGTCGGTTCCGGCTGTTATTGCTTATTAGCAGTTGGAGATTCTCGGACGGCTTTACAAACTCTGACATCAGAGGCCAGCACTACCTCATACGACAAACAAACAAGGGCCTTGGGCTCGTGTAACATTCAATCACTGTTTACCGTTCCCATGGTGCTTTTCCCAAGGGATATTTGTTCTCCATTAGGTACCTACATTAATTAGCGTTCCGCAGTTTGCGATTGATTGAGCGGAATTCATTTGAACGAATTGATTTTCACCAAAGAACCCATTGGCGGCTTTCGAAACCGATTAAGATAAATAAAACGGAGCTTTGAGACGCTACGAGTAAACATTCCGAATAAACGAATATTAATTTATTTAAAGCGATTCCCTTTGATCGGTTGCTTTAACTGTGCGTAAGCTCGTTGATGTTTTAATGTAAACGGATTTAGGGATCTTTTACATTTTTATTTTAGGTTTGGAACTTTCTATGGTGAAAACACCTACAGAAACTTGAACTGAAAGAAACACTGTTTAAAATTAGCGAATCTAATAAATGTATACACGCGTGATTGTTTTGGCAAAATCTTAAGGCGGGGAGGCGCTTGAATGTTTGTCCTGCTCGTGCAGGTGCAGTGTGAGCGGGAGAGGTGATGCAGCTCGGGAGTAGATTTTAAATAAATTTTGTTCTTGTCTATCGATATCTCAATATATAAAACTCAATTAAAAAAGTGTTCGGTTATTTGTTTAGTTTAATATGGTAGCTAAATAAATATTTAAAAAAATGTTGCTATCGCTGAAAATAACGAGAACAGCGATGCGACAAGTTATTTTCATGAGGTAGTTCGTGTTTTTTTTTCAAGGATATCAAACCATTTCTGAAAGTTCTCTTCGGTTATTTTTTAGATGCTTAGTAGGTATACTTTTCTATCCACAGTATTTTTTGCTTCGCATAATGTTGTTCCATTAAGTCGCTCTCGACGTTTTGCTATTCGTCTTTTTTGCTGATTTCGGGACTGACCCCGCCTTAATTAGTAATCCTGTATTAGTAATGCTGGCAAGAGTGCTTGCAGTACGACGTACCTCAGGTACATACGGTTGCGCAACGAAAGTACATGCGCAGAGCAACGGAGGGGAACTCGCGGAGAAGCGGGCGTCGCGGGCCGCATACCACATACCCCAAACTCGCACAGTTTGTGGTATCGACCGTGAAAGGCTGACGCGTGCGTGATTTACAACGTTTTTTTTATTTCGTTTCGTTTAAATTCACTAAATAAAATGGTGCTGACAAACTGTTCTGTATACGGATGTAATTCGATATCGAAATACAACAAGGATTTATAATTTCATACATAAACACAATTTTTTATTGATAATTAAGTACGCATCAAGTTATGCTGACGAACCAACAGCAAATAATATTTACTTACGCAAACGTGTCTAAAGTACCTCGCGTGATTCTTTTAGTGGACTACAGGTACCTCCAGCTGATTTCGTTGAATATTGTAACGAGATAGAAGTCCATTTTAGACAAAATTTCCTTTCGTTTGTTGGAAACAATATTTTAGATAAATTATTTGTATTACTAAGTAAAATAGAATTTATTTCTTGGACTTGCTCATGTTTCCCCCATTTTTTTTATTAAATTGTTCTTTCGAATGCGTATTTATTATATAGTCAAATTTAATGATAGAAAACTAAAATCGACTACAAATAAATCGTCATGCATATATCTCGCAGTGCAACACCTTTAAATGTATACAATAGAATAAGTGATTCTTATTAATAAATGATTACGCTATAGTAGGTAATAATCACAATTATTTTATTTGCAATTTTGTGATAACCCTTGCTAAAATAATGTTCTAAAATAATTTCACAACCGTTTCTTACAAAAAATAGATTTCTATATTTTCTTACATAAAGCTCAAACGAGATCCCAGGCTCAGTGTCGCCGAAGAGTAATTAAGGCCGATATTAATACGGAACTATTGAGCGAATGCCGAGCCTTAGGTATTCCGTTATTGCGCTCGAGCATTTCCAATCGTCCCATTGATATGGAATATTTCGGATCGCATCCATTATGGGGATCTTTTTGTTCATTACCAATCATATTTGCTTTTGTTCTCCGCAGGAAGTAGTTTAGGGTTCTATTTTACTATACTTTGATTTTGGGTAATAGCAGGGATGATTGACGATTTGGCGAAGGAGGGGAAGGTTTTTGCCCTGCATTGAGCTGCCAGTGACGATGATGCTGATGATGCCTCAGCATGTAACTTTAAATATTTTATCTCATAATTATTGTGATTTATATTTTAATAGCATCTTTAGATCTTTCTTCAATTTTAATTATACTGTTCTCAAAACTATTTTTCGTTGCTGGTATTGATTTGGAACACTCCTTTTATTTTCGCGCCTTCGATATACCTATACCTAACGTAATCTGTAATATTCACATACACTGGAGGTCAACTCGCAGAATCGACGACGATTGTCGTAGCATTGAAGCGCGCGGTGTAGCAAGCTACGCTACGACTTCGACAATCTACGAGTGCTACGATAATCTTCGTCGATTTTGCAAATTAGCCTCCTGAAATGTCTTTTGATCTGAGCTATATTTTTAAGTTACCTACTCTCAAGTCCTACTAACTCTGTTTAGGAATAAATGATTCGATTACCTCCTAAGCTGGTAAATAATCCCACACTCCCTAATATCTATCACCTCCATGAGAGTGACAGATAAAGCAGTAACGCCGAGCGCACACTGTACCCTAATAAATAAAATGGGAGAAAAATCGCTGGCGAGACAAAACCCTTCCCCCGGGAGTGCAGTGCCCGGGTAATACGTATTTACATACATAATGACGTCCCCTCGTGACGATGGGGACAACCCTGAAAGTAATTTCTATTTGTTCTGTTTACGGAAAGGCGTTATAGGAATACAGAAGTAAGGTCTTCACTGACCTTTACGGAAATGGGACCTTTTGGAATTTATTTCTTGTAATTATTGAGGTACGATGCCTCTGGGTTTTAATGATAAGAGCATTGGTAAATTAGTATTGGGTTTTAGCGATGGTTCTTGATGCATAGCCAGATAACTAGTGGCTCTGTGAGCTGTAGACCTCGCCGCACAAACTTTTTTTCAAACAATCTAGCGGTGCACAGTAGCGCGATCTAGTTACCTTAATGTATAACTAACATTAATAACAAAGGTGCTCCATCAATCCCTACCTCTTGGGCAAAGGGCTGATCCCACTGGTAGAAACCTAAAGGTGTGAAATTTACTGTATTTTGAGGAGCTATTCTGCTCATTACGCCGAAGATCCTCATCAGATCTTCACCAATTTTTTATGAGACCAATTTAATTTACTACTTTTCAAATAAAAAAAGTACTTGCGCGTCTGCTGTTACAGAGGTAATATGTCAGGCAATGGAATATTTCATTCCATTCAGTGACAAGACTCTTTCCAGCAAAGCTCAGCCTTGGTTTGGATCCAGCTATGGTCATGCTGTGGCTCTAAAGCGTGCGGCATATCTAGACTGGGCTGATGCTCGAAAGCGCAAGTCTTCTGATATTCGGGCTAAGAAGAGAAAATTTAACGTTGCCGCTAAGACCTGCAAGAAGATAATTAAGAAGGCCCATTTTGATCACGTAAGTTGAATTGGGGCCAAACTGGCTTCATACTTAGCTGTTTTTTTTTTATTGATGCCGTGTGCACATATTGATTGGATTATGGAATCGATCGCATAATTTACCATTTTATTCTCATATGTTATATTTCTGTAATCTGTTTTGTGCACCTAATAAATAAATAAATACCCCGCGGGTAGCAAAGCTTTTTGGTCCCTGGCCAAGTCGGTCGAAGTAAACTTCTGCCGCCCCTCACTGCCACCATTGCTGAAACCTGATGGATCACTAGCTTACACTGCTAGAGACAAAGCGAATTTATTTGCTTCTCTTTTTGCAGAAGCCTCGCATCTAGATGCTTCTGGCAAGACACCTTCCTGCCTTCCTCATTGCGGGGTTTTTATTCCAGAAATTTGCGTTCGCCAGAAGGAGGTTCTCAGAACGCTTCGAGCTCTAGATGGAACAAGGCCAGTGGTCCTGATGGTATTCCAGCGATTGTGTTGAAAAACTGTGCGCCAGAATTGTCTCCCATCTTAACGCGTTTGTACCGCCTCTGTCTTCACTCAGGTAAAGTTCCGAAGAGCTGGAAGCTTGCCAATGTACAACCAGTACCAAAGAAGGGTAGTCGTGCTGATCCGGCCAATTATCATCCCATCTCGATTACCTCCTTACTCTGTAAGTGTATGGAGCGTGTCATAAACATTAGGCTCTTGGCATACCTTGAAGACAATGATCTTCTCAGTGACCGACAATACGGATTTCGCCGAAACCGGTCTACTGGGGATCTTCTCGCGTATGCCACTCACGTACTGAGCGAAGCCATAGAGATGTATGGTGAGGCGCTTGCCGTCTGCCTTGACATATCGAAGGCATTTGATCTGGTCTGGCACGATGGCCTTTTAAACAAGCTTCCCTCATATGGTTTACCTATTGGCTTATGCAATTGGATAGTTGATTTCTTGAGGGAACGATTAGTCTTAGAGGGCTGCTCGTCTGATCAAATGGCTATCAATGCCGGTGTATCTCAGGGATCGGTTCTGTCGGCTACACTGTTTTTACTGCACATTAATGACCTTCTGAAGCCCGGTACCTTTGGGTATGCTGATGACAGTACTGTAGTTGAGAGATACACTTCCAATGCTCAAGCCAGCTGTGACGCTGTCCAGTTTCAGAGAGAGGCTATGATAGACCGTTCAAATTTAGCCTTAGAAGCCGTGTCTGATTGGGGCGATGCTAACCTGGTTAAGTTTAATGCTACTATAACGCAAGCGTGTTTGTTTTCTGCTAAAAAGAGTCCTCTACACTAATCTCCGTCTTTCCAAAGTGTAACAATACCAATAGGCGACTATTTAGAGCTTTTGGGTGTCGAACTCACATAAAACCTGAATTTTGGGTCTTATATTGAATCCAAAGCCAAGGTAGCTGCAAAAAAGCTTGGTATTTTGTCAAAGGTTAGGCGGTACTTCACACCGGGACAGCTATTGAATCTTTATCAAGCACAGGTCCGATCTTGTATGGAGTACTGCTGCCACCTCTGGGACGGTTCTGCCAAGTATCAGCTCGAGTCTTTGGATTCAATTGAGAGACGTGCTATCAGGCTCATTGGGGATGACACTCTGGTAAAGAGTAAGCTTCAAAGTCTGGCGCATAGACGTGAGGTAGCAAGCCTGGCGGTATTCTACAGATTGCACTATGGAGAGTGTGCACAAGAACTGCACAACCTGATTCCCCAATCACCTTTCCATCACCGTACGACTAGACGATCAGCAAAGCGCCACCCTTTCATGGTTGAAATACCTCGCACAAGAACGAAGCATTACGCTTCTTCATTTATTATAAGAACTGCAAAGGAGTGGAATGCCCTGCCCTTGTCAGTGTTTCCGGTAAATTATAACCCCGGTGTGTTCAAGTCAAGAGTGAATAGGTATCTACTAGGCAAGCGTGCTACACCTTCGACCACATCATCGCTTTCCATCAGGTGAGATCGTGGTCAAACGATTGCCTGGTCCGTAATAAAAATAAATAAATAAAAAAACCATCGCAATTGGATCTAATAAGGCGGAGATATTCAGTAGCCACCTTTTTGCCCCTATTTGGGTGAAGTACCTCCCAATCAAAAATACCCGAGGACTAAAAAATTCTAAAAATTCGTTTAACCTGTATACCAAGTTTCGTCTAGATCGGTTGAGAAATGCGACCTGTAGAGGAGAACAGCCGGACACTACTGTGCACCGCTAGATTGTTTGCTAAAAAGTTTGTACGCGCGAGGTCTACAGCTCACAGAGCCACTAGTAGTTAGTATATAGGACCACGACTTGCGTTTCAAAGCAAATTGAAATTTGGGACCTTACATAGTTTTATTTTGAGCTTTCTTCCCTGATATGATCACATACGGCTCCCAGGAAACTCCCATAGCCTATTCTCTAACTGAATGATATACCACAGCCTGAAAATATTAACGAGTGGCACGGTTTTTTTCCGTGTTTTTGTACGTTTAATAAACAAATTTTTGGCCTCGGTTTCCAAACGCAATTGCGAAATTACAGAGTCCTGCGTCGTTTTACCGCTATAATCCTAATTTACTGGCCCCAGTGAGTTACTGCCGTGGCTTGCTTATTTATTGTGCAGCCTACAATCGAACCATTTGAAGTGTTTGATCAGCTAAATGTTAAAACTAGGTCAAACTCAAGTGAGTATTAATACGGCTATTTGCCATCGATATTAAGATATCGAATCCAGCCGTAATGGATAGAATACTTAGATCATAGATTCAACAAAACTATTTTATTGCAATTAACAAAACTATTTCATTTTGCACAGAATGTTGTATGTGGGTGAATTAAGTCCACAATAATAATAAAAATAGTTGCCTCTGTTCACCTGGGTGATTTAATTCCAAGGTGAACCAATCACACCAATTATGTCGAAACACTTCATCCAGGTGATATTACCTAGGTGCAATGATTCCGAGGTGAAATAAGGAAACCATAATTTCCACTTTATTCACCCAGGTGAACATAGTAACATAGTAACATTACTGAAATTATAATATATATGTTAATAATGCAGCATTCTATAGGAAACGTTTTCATAAATACTTTCTTGTGTATCCTACTGAAAAAAAACATTAGTATTGTTACATCTCCTTATTTCAGAAAGTTTTCATCGAGTCGTGACACTTGGTGAAAAAATTTGCTAGATACGTACATTTTCTCTTTGAAGACACGAATAACCAGGATCAGGTGAATCGGGTTCAATCTTTACCGACAGCCATTATCCATCGGTAACGTCTATTGTAGAATTCGGCGAACGGGCGCCCGGGCGCGGCGTCGGCGTTAAAAGAACTTATTAGAGGTGCTTAATTTCGCTGCAGATGATCACTGAGAATGAAAAATAAAGATTTAGCCTCTACGTGTTTTTGGGGTAACTGAAGAGTAGATTCATCTTCATCTTCATATCGGTCTTTTGCAAGTCGTCAGCACTCCACCTGGCCGACTGGCGCCCTACTATACTTTTGCCTAAACGCGGTATCCACTCCAGAACTCGTTTACCCTAACGATTGTCGGTAATTCGAAATATGTCGCCAGCCCATCCAAGCTGAATGCATCTATTGATCTCCATGTGTCTATTGCTCTCTGCCAAAAGATAAACAATGTCCGAGATGTCTTCATTCTCTCCAAAAGTTTATTTGTGTAACTTGGAGGAGCCAGGGACTCAGAAGCTAAATCACCCTCATTATCATCAGCCCGTGTCAGTCCACTGCTGGACATAGGCCTCTCCCAAAGCACGCCACTGAGCCCGATCTGCGACTCTTCTTTTCCAACTGCTGTCAGCCACTTTGCGTATATCGTTGCTACACTAGCTAGAGGTTGCCCTACGCTACGTTTGCCTAGTCGCGGTCTCCATTCAAGAACACGTCTACCCGTTGGGTTATCAGTCCTTCGACAGATATGACCAGCCCATTGCCACTTCAGCTTACTAATCCTATGTCTACATCAGCATAATGCTGGTTAACAACCAGCATTATGCTGATGGAGTTGGGGTCGATTTGTGACTTACGCATGCAAATTTTTATTTTCTTTTGTGTTGTTTGTCACAAATAAAGTTTTTTCTATTTCTATTCTGTTTTTATTTTTTCTATTTCTACTGCTTTGCGGTATTGGCGACCAAAAGACTCGACGAAGTATCCCGAATGCTACCCAGCCCACTGTCTACTTCAGGTCACTCTCTCGAAGTAGTTTTTACCTAATTACAAAGGTTGCCTCAGATAAACATACTTCTGTATAACTTCGAGAGCAGTTCCGTTAACAGCAATCGGTTCCGGAATAACATTTTCAGACGAATCAGCTAGGCTGTTCAAGATCGGTTGCATGTCCTGCAAGGTCGCTACCATGATGATGTCATCCGCGAATCTCATATGTGAGATGTACTCGCCGTTTATGTTTATGGCATGTCCTTTGCAGTCCAGAGTCTTTAACATATCCTCCAATGCATTAGAGAACAATTTCGGAGAAATAATGTCTTTCAACTCGATGCAGGGGGATAACTTAGTCTGCTGGTTCTGTACTTCATTGTTGCGGTGTTATACTGACGGTCATTGTTGCGGTGTTATACAGACATCTCAGCACTTGGATAAACCACCAGACAACTTGGCATCATTGCAGGGATACCAAAACAGACCGAGTCTCGATAGAATCAAAGGCTTTCTCATAGTCCACAAACACTAGGCACAGTGGCTGATTATACTCGATTATACCTCGGTCTTCTGTATAAGTGCGGCAAACACTGTGTGGATGTGGTCTATGGTGCCGTATTGTCCCCGAAACCCAACCTGCTCAGTTGGCTGGAATTCGTCGAATCTTCGTGCAAAACGATTCGTGATGACTCTCGAAAACAGCTTGTAGACATGGCTCAAGAGGGAAATGGGCTGATATTTTTTCAAAAGAGTCTTGTAACCCTATTTGAAAAACAGAACCACCACACTCTTGTTACATGCCTTTGGAATTCTCCCAGAGAAGAGGACAGCATTAAAAATACGCTGAAGTTCTTTAAGCGTGGGAGTACCACTTGCCTTCATGAGCTTCGTAGTGATACCGTCCTCGCCCGAGGCTATTCAATTCTTCATATGCTTAAGAGCCATCTTGATTTCATCAAGGCTAACTTCTTACAGCTCTTCGAAGTAGTTATGGTTCAGGGCGGCCCTGGAATTCTCAAGGATTTCAAACGAAACCTGACATCAGTGTCGGTTTGAAACGCGTGTGACACTTACAAGCAGCCATAGAAATCTTCAACTTCCGCGAGAAACGGCAACCTTCCCGCTTGATATGGTCAACTTTGTCAGGTGGCTTCGACCAAGCTGTTTTAGAAAGACTTTTGATCACCGATTTCGCTCAATAGCTTCTTCTATGCGCTTGTATTGAAGCCTCGGAGGTCTAGCCTTACCAGCTTTGTGATTTGATTTTATTCAAAGCCTGCTGTTGAAGGCAAAGTGACACCTGGATCTTCGCGTCGGTTCTCAGTGTGCTGCAGAGACTCCCCCGAAAGTTTTGATTTCCTGCCTGTACGCCGCATCTCGCAGAACTTCGTTCCCTCTTCCCTCAGGATACCCACCACTTGGTCTAGTACATTGTCAACTTCTGGGTCAATGTCAATTGTGCTTTCCAAGGCAGCTAATCATTTTTCCAGTTTTAACTGTGTTTCGGATCCAACAACGGTTTATAGGAAGTCAGGTTAGAGCGTGCACTTCATTAAACGGAAACTTTCAAGCTTGTAATCAATATCCAGAGTACCTGGGAGAAGTTGTGATCACTTCCGGTTTTAAATCTAGTGACAACTGAGACATCTCTGAATATGCACTTTTAGTCCACTATGATGAAGTCGATCTAATTTTTCGTCACACCATCGGGGCTTTGCTACGTTCACTTCCATTGGGGCTGCTTTAAAAAGAAGGAGTTCATTAAAAAATACCTTCTTTCTCCAGGAAGTTTACTAGCATTTGCCTCCTGCATTTCTGCTGCCAAATCCGTATTGTCCTACTACCGACTGCTGCATGTCTGTACTCCCACTTTAGTGTTGAAATGGGATCGTCGTAATGCGTGCCATTAAAACGTTAAAGTGAGCCTTGGAGGTTGTGTAAGGCTTTGGATATGTTCTCGTACATAATATCCTCTACTTCATCATCCGAGTGTGTCGAAGTCGGTGCGCACACCTGAATAACCTTGAGGCTATAACTCTCGGTTAATTTAATTACGAGGTATGCAACCCTTGTCGACACACCAGAGATTTACTTAAAAAAGCTACTTTAAAAATCGTGTCTGTTTGTTTGTTTGTCTGTCTGTTTGTTCGCACATCACGTAAAATCTACTGGACCAATTGCGATGTAGTTTTCACTGTAGGATAGCTTAGTTAGGGCTTGACTTAAAAAGTGGTATAGTTTGTACTCAATCCGATGAGTAGAAGCTGAGCAATCGATAAAAAAATATGTATATGACTGCTGAACGAAATTTCGTATACAGAATGTCACGTAATGTGTGGATAATCCTGCAGGTACTTGTAGAGGGGGGCAAGGCAGAAAAGAAAAAAAGAAGTTTCATATAAAAGTAGGTACCCTTGAAGTGTTTTTAAGGTAATAATAGGCCACCCAGGGTTTCATACATTTTTTTACACCACAGATGCTCAAACTTAACATTCAAAAAGAAAAACCCAAACTGTGATCAAGGGTAGGTACGAATTTTCCCAAGTTTACTAATAATTTCATTTTATTAAATTTGTGTTTCTTTTCTGCCCTTCCCACAAGTACCTGCAGGATTATCAATACGGGACAGCTTTTATATATAGGTACCATTTACCAGAATGCGCAACGCAAAGGCCGGTAATGTGTTTATATATAATTAGATATTTATGTATGTCTGTTCTTTTGTGGCGCTCTAGAGACCAAACGCGTGGACCGATTTTGATGATTCTTACGTCAATAGATTTGTCTTGATCTTGTGAGTTTTCATACTTGACAGGAATAATAATTCAATATGGCATCTGAAAAAAAAGTAGACGAACTATTTTAAGTAGGGTATCGAATAGGATGAAAATAATCTTTAGGTTTCTTGTATCATTTTTCATTTTGAATGACCATTTAGGATCTATAACTATTTAAAGTTGGTTAGCAACCATTCTCACTTAAAGTTTTGCATCTTTTTAACCGACTACGGCGAAGCAAGGGTTTTAATGAGTTTGACAGTCTATGTATGTATGTATGTATGTATGTATGTATGTATGTATGTATGTATGTATGTATGTTTGTATGTATGTATATACAGGGTGTTCGGTATGTTATGGGTAACCCCGCGGGTACTTGTGAGGGGTGCCACGTCCAGACAGGAAAAAAATGAACAGCAGTTTTTTATATGTTTCTATATTTGATACCCTCGTTCACATTATTGGGTACCACGGATACCAATTTATTAGTAACCAATTGCTTTTTTCCAATTGCCCATGGCCTTGCCATCGCGCAATTATAAAATATGTGATTCAAGTGCTTTTTTTTAAATACTTTGAAATAAAATTGGTGTTTTCGTTTTTTTAATAACCGAGTTTGTGCACTTGTAGTATAAAAATAATGTATGGTGACCTGGGTAGGCATATTTGTTTAAGCTGTCACCACCAGGTCACCATACATTATTTTCAGTTTCAATAGAAAGAAACAATTGGTTATTAATAAACCACCGTCCTTGTTATTCAATCATTTCTGTCCATCCAAAGGTGGTCTGGAAGAGATTGTTTTTAGCGATAAGACTGCCCATTGTACCTATAATCTAAGTGTTTTCCTATGTCAGTTCCTTTTTATTTTCTTGGTGTGAATAAATAGTTAATCTATCTATCTAAATTTGTAGCCGTATTACCAATAATGTTAACGAGGGTATCAAATATAAAAACATAAAAAGGAAAAAAGAAACTGCTAGGATTTCGTTTCTTTTATTGGTATCAAATTTCGTACATTTAAAAAAATGATATTTTTTCTGTACTGCTGCGGTTTTTTGTCTTTCTAGACGTGGCGCCCCCTTCGTATGCCCCCCAAAAGTACCTGCGGGGTTATCCATTACTTACCGGACATTCTGTACGAGTATATACATACGTGGGTATTTATGTTCCACCGTCGCCCCTATTGGTCAGATTTTGACAAGCGAGTTGTCAATCGATTTGTCTTCATTTATAGAATGACAAAGGTAATTTTTTTAACAGACTACGGCGAAGCAAAGGATGGGTCATATGTTTAAACTAAAACTAGGTCCGATTTTGACAAACGACGTATAAATCGATTCGTCTTCATCGCAAGTTATTTTTTACCAGACCGTAGTCGGAATTAGTTTTTGAACTATAGTCTTGTTAGTTTTATTCACAGTCTATTTTGAACTATAGTCTTGTTAGTTTTATTCACAGTCTATTTTGAACTATAGTCTTGTTAGTTTTATTCACAGTCTATTTTGAACTATAGTCTTGTTAGTTTTATTCACAGTCTATTTTGAACTATAGTCTTGTTAGTTTTATTCACAGTCTATTTTGAACTATAGTCTTGTTAGTTTTATTCACAGTCTATTTTGAACTATAGTCTTGTTAGTTTTATTCACAGTCTATTTTTTCAGCACTTTCGGTTATGTCTGTACGAAATATTGGTGTCACCAAATAATATGGCGGAATTCAATATTTTCCTATTAGATACAAAATTGATTGATTTTTAATGAACAGATTGCAATTTCATCCAGTAATTCAGTTAATCACGTCTAGCAGGATCGAATTATGTTTCGCGGTGTCTAGTCTCTAGTTAAATTAATTACTTTCCTGGGGGAAGTGGATTGAGGGTTAAGGTGAAAATTTGACGATACAATTATAGGTAGGAGGTATACCTGTTCAAACTGCGCCCAATAACTTCATTTTGTATTTTTATTAAGTTTTTACTTTCCCCCCTAATGATGGTCTAATGAAGCTTCCAACTAAGTGACAAAATGGATGCAGATAAAGATGAATATTTTAGGTGCTGAAGCACCTGAGAACGAACCTGAAGTTTTTTTTTACTTTTAACAACCTTAGGCTGCTGCCCTATTAATGTAATTAGTGTAGCGTATATTCATAAGCCTCGAACAAATAGACAAGTGGGAATTTAATGAACTGGGCCTCAACTGTTAGCTATTGAACCCCGATAACGCAAATCGACTGAGGAGGAGGAGGAGGAGGAGGAGGAGGAAACCCAACCCTCCATCCAACTTCCCTCACCCTCCTCTCACTTTTTCCAACTTTCCCCACCCTCTCTTCACTTCCGCCCACCCTCCTCTCACATTCCCCTACTCTTGCCCGACTTACCCTATCCTCCTTTTACTTTTCACTACCTTACCTCCCCTAAACGCCCCTATACCTCTCTTACCCTAATCCCCCCTATACCTCTCTTACCCTAATCCCCCCACCCGTTCCTTCCGCACCCTCAGCCGTGCACAGCACAATATCCCCCCTCCCCCTGCAAATCCTTTAGTTTACTTGAAATTATCAAATAGGTTTTAAGAATCTCTACACTAAATTTAATTTTAGTACAGTTTTCGTGAGTGAACAACAGAATTGAAACTAATCGCTTTTTAGGCTCGATAGCGATTATCAATTTTATTTTAGTGGCAACACTAGAGATTGTCGGAAGTCAGAGGACATCCGTGCTACTGCGTTGCTTTTGCTATAAAAGTGCGATAGTGCACTTGATTTAGCGGACTATCAAATTTGATCTGTCCAATCGCAAAGGTACCGCAGTGGCAAGGCTTTATGTCAATAGCTAACAGACTTGGGACCCTGGGCCCTGGGCGCTAACACCTATGAAACTGTTTGCCAATAGAGACGCAGCTTACTCGTTATGCAAAACTTCTGATAACTGCACATAAGTTATCATTAAGTTAGATAACTAGATTATTCTAAATGACTTCTTCAAGTACCAACCGTGTAATAAAATAGAGCCTCTGGGTTTTAGCCATAGAGCCTTCTTCATGACGCAGGCAGCCGTACGTGACGCTTATTAGATGAAGTTTTAATGAGAAAGCCTAATCAGTTCGAACTTAGGCACCTACCTAGAACTTACCAAGTTTATAAGTTACTTAATAACTTGATTTTATCTTTTATCTGTCTTAATGACTTGGTTTTAAGTCTTCGTCAGAGTGATGTATAGAATTTTAAAACATTTAGTTTTACACTGTTCTTTGCTCGATTGTTATAAATAAATAAATAATATTCGTACAATTATTGTACTCTGGCTGAAGTAAATAGTAACTGCAGAGTTATCTTGAAACTCATAGATCTAGTTAAAAGAGGGGAGATACGGCACGCTTTAATATCACGTAAACAAAAACTGGGCTAGAAACAAATAGAGGCAAACACCTACAAAGCTATATTCCCACCGTCCACGTCGTCGTTGTGGACGTGATATACAAACGCTACTCCGATTGTGACTAAGTATGTGCGTTGCACTTAATTTATCTATCGCATAAATTAGGTTAACTCGCCCGTGAAGCTAGTATCTTAATCTTTCCACTTTAAAACACAACAACACATTAAACATTGAACATTAGGTAGGTATATTTATATTTATTCAATCGACTTCCACAAGTAAGATTACCTAGTCTTGATTCAACTGCATTAATATTGGTTTAGTACCTAGCTTTGTTTACGAAAACAATTTGAAGTTATTCATTTTGGATTAAAGGAGAAATTACACTTTGAATATACTAACTAGTTCGTTAACTTCGTTCGCAATGGAACTGCTGTGGTATTATGGAAGTGGCACCATTGATTGAGAAGAATAGCATATTGCATGTGGCAGACCAACTGGGGTAGGGTAGACTGATGCGAATCGGATCAGTCGGTGAATCGGATCATCCATAAGAATTTCAGAAACATTTAAAAACCTGATGGGGCAGAAAGTACCTTTTCATACCACCTGCTCGACAATGTCCAATAACATTATTACGCAATCTCAACGCAAGGCGTATCCCAAGGGATATAAAGTTATATGAAAATCCTAAGGGATACAATGTGATTTGGATTTGGAACGTTAAAATTCGTATGAAAACTCTAAGCATTTTATGCTTGTAAAGAGAGTTAATTCTAAAATCAAACTTGCCCACAAAAAAAAACACAATTGTAAAGAACGAGAAACAAAAGACGGTGTTTGGTGTTATTTTAACAGCTCCGGTTTTTATCATTTTAAAGTTGACACAATAACTTTGTCGAGCGATAGTGATTTTACTCCAGAGTTTATTAAATCAGACGCTTTATGGATTATTAATAATCTACTACAGGAAAAATCAAAAGAAACGATTAAAAAGAAATCTGTAACGATTTCAGTCTAGAGAGAACAACAAAAAGAGTCAAGGCTGTGTCCGAATCCCTCCTTTTAGTTTATTTCCAACACTTAGAATTAATTCGAAAGCCAAGCTTTATTTACGGGTTTTTATTGTCTCGCAGAAAGTATGAAAAGTAAAGAATTCAGCTCGAGGATAGAGGTAGTCTTCGTTTTGAGCGGCTTGAACCCAGGACTCTAGATAACTCCGTCGCTTTGGGTTCATGATACCGCCCGTGACGTAAGACATTGCTATAGCCCTTGGTGCATAATCTACTATTAAAATTCGGAGATAATTAAGCATGTTTATTATGTTAATTTTATATATTACCATAGGTATTTGTTTTTTTCCATTTCTGCATTTTCTGCTTTTACATTATTTTATTTCAGTCTGATTCATGGTTTAATGTATTGAATTTGTTCTGTAATAATTACATTATCATATTATTATTATTCCATCCATTTTAATTTTTAACCTTAAAGTAAGAGTCATCCGAACTTCCTCGGCCTACCCTGCCTATATTCAACTGCATTAAAATTGGTTTAGTTGTTAGTTTTTAGTGAAACCATATGAAATGTTTTTTTTTAGATTTAAGGAGAAATTTACGCTCTTAATAGACTAGCTAGTTCGTCAACTTCGTTCGCAACCTATTGTAGACCAACTGGGGTTACTGGGCACACGTTGCCAAACTTTCGATGGCTGTAGTCAAGTGTCAACAACGGATGCCGTGTCTTGAAAGAGCCTGATAGAGTCTGAAATAGCTCAGTGGAGTGCTGAAGCGGAGAGCGAGCTTTAGATTTGGATGCGATAGAAGCATCGATTATACGTCGTTGTATGGTAGATAGAAAATGCGCGATGTCATTTCTAACACAGAGTTATTGGTACTGAACGCGCTCTACACTCCAGCCACTTCCACCAGCTTGTCAGACTTATAGGTATAAAATAGTACTGCCATGTTCCGAATAAGTTCCCTACCAGAGGGTAAACCTACCTTTACGCCTCACTGGTTCCGCTCAGACGCAAAAAAACACTCTCGAATAAAAATAAACAGGTGAAACCCTAAGGTGTTAAATCGGAACCCGTTGTAAGGGCGCGGCAGTCGCTTGTTTTAAATGATGCTCTAACATTGATCACGAGCTCCTGACCTACATTCAGCTGTGGCCATAGTTAAGTATATTAAAACACAGTGTATGAGCTCGAGAGTCTGGCATCAATTCACGCACACAAGCGTCCGTCCGTGCGTTAGTAAATAGCCGCGTAGCAGTCTGTAGATCCAAATGGGACTGGTACGCCGAATACCAACGGGATTATTTTTTCTATCTACGATTTCCATTTTGCAATTTGTCATAGATTTTGTTTAGGTACTGGGTATGCTAATAATACCAATAATAATGGTAGCTTAATTTCGAATAGATGATACGAAGAAAAGGTATCGAAATGTGCGTTTCCTTCCATTACTCGTACATTATTATTCTTACTAGCTGACCCCGCTTTGCCCATGTGATAATTTCTCTGGGTAACTTACATGGTATTCTAGGACCAAAAGTACCTACAAAGTATAATATACTACATTTCATCAAAATTTGTTCAGCCGTCAAATAGTTTATCGATTGCTCGGCTTCTACTCATCGGATTGAGATACAAAATACACAAGATTTTAAGTCAAAACCTAAGATGTCCAACAGTGAAGACTGGATTGCAATCGATCGAGTATTTTTTACCGTGTTACACGAACCGACAGACAAGCAGACAAACAGACAGACACCATTTAGGAAAATTTATATTCTTCATTAGCTTATTTTAAGTCCCTTAGATCATTTTTTTATCTTCATTGTACATTTTTTTTTAACTTAGTTGTTCATTATAAGTGTAGATAATTAATAGTTTATAATTATAGACTTAAAGGTAAATTAACCATTATCAATATAACTAAGTTAAAATATTTAAAAAAACACAGCTGGACACTTTATTTATTAAATATTTGGTTTGAGTTTCGAAATTTTTTATTCTAATCTAGAGAGGTTATAGATTTGAAAATTAAAAGTTCGGCTACTGTCTCGATTGTGCCACTGCGGGAGTGCGATATAAATAAGCCGGGAGCTTAACCAGGTGCAGTGATTTATAGAGCAGTGCTACCTACTTTTTCCAGTTCCCCTCACTTTGTTAGTTTTCATTGGAAACATTAGGGCGGTTTAGGTGGTAATCCCTTTCTAGTAGGCATGAAGTAGTTTATGATAGAGTTAGTACAGCAGACAGTGTTGTGGAGTTGTGGTGACTTATACATGACCATTGGACGCAGGCCACTGAGCTTGGTCTTCAGCTCTCCTCATACATTTTCTTCCAGCCGCTTTCGCCGGTCGTCACTCCACCTCGCCACAGGGTATCCTACACTACGTTTGCCTCACGTGGTCTCCACTCAAGAACTCGTCTACGATAAAACGGTTATCGCTGCGGCTTTTTGGTAAATGTGCCCAGCCGAGTTGTGAACGTGTTATTTATTTATGTTTACCCCCGAACTCGAAAAGAGACGGGTGTTATAAGTTTAAGGTGTCTATGTATCACTGTGTGTGTTGTGTGTGGCATCGTAGCTCCCAAACGAATGGACCGATTTTGATGAGGTTTTTTGTTTGAAAGCTAGAAACAAACAATCTCGATCACATCGAGATTGTTCTTACTTAGCTATAATAGGGGAGGGGAGGGCGGGGCGAGGATAGGAGGTACGTCCCAAATGAATGGCCCGTTTTTCATGCGGGGGTTTTTTGTTTGAAAACTGATGTGATCAAGTCGAGATGCTTCTTAGCTACTATGGGGGGTGGGGGAGTTGGGGGTTACATACATTTTTAATTTGTGCTTGTACACCAATGCTCGAAGGTCGTTATTGATAATACAATAATTAAAGAGCCGCTATTAACATTTTCATAATAGAATATCTACTTTATGTTTTTTTTATAGCAGTTTACGCCTGCTTAGCGTAAATAAATATAATAATTTTACTTATTTACGCTAAGCAGGCGTTAACTGCTATAAAATCTCGATAAAAAAAAGTGCCGCGCTGAGACACAGTATGCGAGTTCGAATCTCGTCCGTAAGTACCGTGACCCAAATTTTTCCATTAGAAAATTATTATATATTCTATATAATAATAATTAATAATTATTATATAGAATATCTACTTATTATGATTCTATTTGTCTACATGGTGTCGTCACATTTCTATTAATCATGGTTATTTGATCATATACATAACGAGATGAGATAATGATAATGTATTAATAATGATGTAAAACATACCTACCATGTGTACATACATGGTAAGCGACTGGATAAGAGAGGAAACTTAGTAGGAAATCAACATGTTTAGGAAGCAAACTGTATTGGCTATATATATGTTAATGATCAAAAGTAAATATTGTATGTCTTCCTAAGTTTCTACTTATAATAGTCACAAGTTTCCAACCTAAAGTGACAGCAAACTGAAGTTGCGCGCCTCCGTCCGCGGCAAACTTCTGCAGATACAAACATGTTAACGTGATGAAAGTTCATAGGAATACAAAAATCGTTCAACACAACAAATCAACGTATATATGTTAATGATCAAAAGTAAATATTGTATGTCTTCCTAAGTTTCTACTTATAATAGTCACAAGTTTCCAACCTAAAGTGACGGCAAACTGAAGTTGCGCGCCTCCGTCCGCGGCAAACTTCTGCAGATACAAACATGTTAACGTGATGAAAGTTCATAGGAATACAAAAATCGTTCAACACAACAAATCAACGTATATATGTTAATGATCAAAAGTAAATATTGTATGTCTTCCTAAGTTTCTACTTATAATAGTCACAAGTTTCCAACCTAAAGTGACGGCAAACTGAAGTTGCGCGCCTCCGTCCGCGGCAAACTTCTGCAGATACAAACATGTTAACGTGATGAAAGTTCATAGGAATACAAAAATCGTTCAACACAACAAATCAACGTATATATGTTAATGATCAAAAGTAAATATTGTATGTCTTCCTAAGTTTCTACTTATAATAGTCACAAGTTTCCAACCTAAAGTGACGGCAAACTGAAGTTGCGCGCCTCCGTCCGCGGCAAACTTCTGCAGATACAAACATGTTAACGTGATGAAAGTTCATAGGAATACAAAAATCGTTCAACACAACAAATCAACGTATATAATATGTTAATGATCAAAAGTAAATATTGTATGTCTTCCTAAGTTTCTACTTATAATAGTCACAAGTTTTCAACCTAAAGTGACGGCAAACTGAAGTTGCGCGCCTCCGTCCGCGGCAAACTTCTGCAGATACAAACATGTTAACGTGATGAAAGTTCATAGGAATACAAAAATCGTTCAACACAACAAATCTACGTATATATGTTAATGATCAAAAGTAAATATTGTATGTCTTCCTAAGTTTCTACTTATAATAGTCACAAGTTTCCAACCTAAAGTGACGGCAAACTGAAGTTGCGCGCCTCCGTCCGCGGCAAACTTCTGCAGATACAAACATGTTAACGTGATGAAAGTTCATAGGAATACAAAAATCGTTCAACACAACAAATCAACGTATATATATGTTAATGATCAAAAGTAAATATTGTATGTCTTCCTAAGTTTCTACTTATAATAGTCACAAGTTTCCAACCTAAAGTGACGGCAAACTGAAGTTGCGCGCCTCCGTCCGCGGCAAACTTCTGCAGATACAAACATGTTAACGTGATGAAAGTTCATAGGAATACAAAAATCGTTCAACACAACAAATCAACGTATATAATATGTTAATGATCAAAAGTAAATATTGTATGTCTTCCTAAGTTTCTACTTATAATAGTCACAAGTTTCCAACCTAAAGTGACGGCAAACTGAAGTTGCGCGCCTCCGTCCGCGGCAAACTTCTGCAGATACAAACATGTTAACGTGATGAAAGTTCATAGGAATACAAAAATCGTTCAACACAACAAATCAACGTATATAATATGTTAATGATCAAAAGTAAATATTGTATGTCTTCCTAAGTTTCTACTTATAATAGTCACAAGTTTCCAACCTAAAGTGACGGCAAACTGAAGTTGCGCGCCTCCGTCCGCGGCAAACTTCTGCAGATACAAACATGTTAACGTGATGAAAGTTCATAGGAATACAAAAATCGTTCAACACAACAAATCAACGTATATATGTTAATGATCAAAAGTAAATATTGTATGTCTTCCTAAGTTTCTACTTATAATAGTCACAAGTTTCCAACCTAAAGTGACGGCAAACTGAAGTTGCGCGCCTCCGTCCGCGGCAAACTTCTGCAGATACAAACATGTTAACGTGATGAAAGTTCATAGGAATACAAAAATCGTTCAACACAACAAATCAACGTATATAATATGTTAATGATCAAAAGTAAATATTGTATGTCTTCCTAAGTTTCTACTTATAATAGTCACAAGTTTTCAACCTAAAGTGACGGCAAACTGAAGTTGCGCGCCTCCGTCCGCGGCAAACTTCTGCAGATACAAACATGTTAACGTGATGAAAGTTCATAGGAATACAAAAATCGTTCAACACAACAAATCTACGTATATATGTTAATGATCAAAAGTAAATATTGTATGTCTTCCTAAGTTTCTACTTATAATAGTCACAAGTTTCCAACCTAAAGTGACGGCAAACTGAAGTTGCGCGCCTCCGTCCGCGGCAAACTTCTGCAGATACAAACATGTTAACGTGATGAAAGTTCATAGGAATACAAAAATCGTTCAACACAACAAATCAACGTATATATATGTTAATGATCAAAAGTAAATATTGTATGTCTTCCTAAGTTTCTACTTATAATAGTCACAAGTTTCCAACCTAAAGTGACGGCAAACTGAAGTTGCGCGCCTCCGTCCGCGGCAAACTTCTGCAGATACAAACATGTTAACGTGATGAAAGTTCATAGGAATACAAAAATCGTTCAACACAACAAATCAACGTATATAATATGTTAATGATCAAAAGTAAATATTGTATGTCTTCCTAAGTTTCTACTTATAATAGTCACAAGTTTCCAACCTAAAGTGACGGCAAACTGAAGTTGCGCGCCTCCGTCCGCGGCAAACTTCTGCTGATACAAACATGTTAACGTGATGAAAGTTCATAGGAATACAAAAATTGTTCAACACAACAAATCAACGTCACGTCGCTACACTGCTGTTAAGGTAACAAGCACAAATTAAAAATTTATATAACCCCCGACTTCCCACCCCCCATTATTGCTAGGAAGCATCTCGATCACATCAGTTTTCAAACATAAAAATCGTTCCATCTGTTTGAGAGCTACGGTCGTCACCCCCATTTCCCCCCACATTATAGGTAAGAAGCATCTCGTTTACCTCAGCTTGAAACATGAAAAACCGCATCAAAATCGGTCCATTCGTTTGCGAGCTTCGATCCTCACCCCTATTCCCCCCCTCCCCCGTCCCTCCCCTCCCTCATCAAGGTCACTAGTGTCTTGATACTCGTCTTGATTCACTGTGATAGGTACGAGCAAAATGATTGAATACGAACAGACCGCCCGCAAAGTAGTCACTTCACGCTTAAACAGCTGAACGGATTTAGATGAAATTTGGTACTGAGGTAGCTTATAACCTGGATTAACACATTGGCTACTTTCTATCCCGAAAAAATGAGTAGTTCCTGAGAAACGCGAGTGAATCTGCGGGGCGCAGCTAGTATTTAATAAATTTAATGTTTATTTTTACTAACATATTGTACTTTTAATAGTTGCAATTGCAACATTGTATTTACGTTAACTCAATAAATAAAAATTGGAAATTTTGTATGAAAATTGCTACTGTTTAGTTTTAAGAATTATATTATTTTGACATAGTCTTTTAAAGACATGTATTTTGATACCTCACTCGATAGGGTTTGGTAATTTTTTGTTCCGTCGGAAATACAACATGGCTGCTGTAAGCCGCCATATTTATTTTCATGATGATTTTCACTTCATATATCCTCTAACAATCTCATGATCAAGACGAATCCAATGATACCTCATTTATCAAAATCTATCAAGCCGTTTAGGCTGTAGGACGCGCCTAAGAAACGTACAAACATACAAACATACATACAACCCAAACACATAACCCTCAGTCGGGTAATAACGACTTAACACCAATTGGACTCACCTCAAAGTGAAGTATTGTAATATGAGCTTGGTGTCTAGTGTCTGCATATTCTTACCATTAGATGTCAAGAGTGTGTTCTAGAGTAGTACTATGATTTATTCTTTGTCTAGAGTAGGTTGTGGTATTTTAGAAAATAGGTGCACTAATGCTACAGTTTTTTGCACCATCCATAACCGACACTTAAAAGAAACATTACTTGAATTTACTTAAAGTGTCAAGTTAGATTGATCGGCTTTAGCTTGGAGTGTCATGTCCTCACGGTTTAGTAAATCTCTCTCCATAATTGAAGGCAAATAGCAATTTAATGTCAAATATTTTAAATTCAATTCATTCGACACTCCAATGGAGCGTTGGTGAAACTGAAAAAGTCAAATAAAACTCTTTGCCTACCTACTTAAAGTCCTAAAAATGTTATCTAGTTAATTCTATTGTGTGCTGAAGATTTGGAGCTGGATTTTGGCCCTTGGTTGTAAAATATTAAATGTGCTGCTATGGAACGTTGTCAATTTTCCTAAAGTGGAAAGCGTTCTAGCATTTTCATAGAGAATTCGAATAATTTGTGACAGTTTTTTTGTTCGTCTGAGACTTTGTAATTTTCCTATTCATTGGTCTCGGCTGTAAGAAGATACTCATCATAATTGAAATGGACATTCATTCTGCAGACAATCGGGAACAGGGTACTTTGTCATATCTTACCCATTTTATTTCTGACTAGCTGTGCCCGCGTGGTCATTTCATTTAAGAGTTACTCATACGTGTTATTCCAGGACCAAAAGTACCTATAATATACAATAATATACTACATTTGTTCAGCCGTCGAATAGTTTTTATCGATTGCTCGGCATCTAATCATCAGATTAAGATACTAAGTAGCCCAGTTTAAGCCAGTTTAACTTAGCCCAGTTTAACTCAAACCCTAAGGTATCCAATAATGAAAATTGCATTGCAATCGATCAAGTAGTTTTTACTTGATGTGCGAACAAACTTACATACAGACCTTCAGCAGTGACCCGACATGGCCGTGATAGGTTAGAAAACGAAGGCGGGAGCTCGCTAAGTTTCGCTAAGCTTCGCTCTCGCCTCTCTTCTAACTATTCACGGCCAAGTCGGGTTGCCACTGAAGGCTGTTGGCAGAAATCTATCTGGGTTGCAATAGCAAATAAATAATTAATAGGTTGGTCTAGTGGCTAGTGACCCTGGGAACGATACCAAACGGTCGCGGGTTCGAATCCTGCAAGGTGCAATCATTTGTGTGATCAGCAAAAATGTTTGTTTCCGAGTCATGGATGTGATATTCGTATTTATGTATGTTTATCCGTTATCTAGTGCCCATATTACAGGGTATCCTAGTTTGGGGCTAGGTAATTGGTATGGAATTGTCCCCAAAATATTTATTATTATGTATTAATGTTTGTACAGCCACCAAGACACTTTGTGGAATAGAATAGAATAGAATAGCGTTATGTGGAGCGTTATTCGAAACTACCTATACCCAATCGCAGCTCGGCCAGTGACGTCATAAATGTTCGAATGGTGATGTTGATCGCAGCTCGGCCAGTGACGTCATACATATTCGAAACCTTTACGGTGTACTTTCGAAGAATACATTTTTGCTTTCTGGATTTTAAAACATACTCGATGCCAACCACGAACCTCTACAGATTCATGTTGCCAACACGGTCTCTGACATCAAGAGCGTTGTGTATATTTTCGAAATATTATGCAACGACGTCGGCTTTCCTTTAGTTAGTGCATCAGACAGTTCTGTTAGTACAACATGTAAAACATTAAGGATTCTGGCACAGAGTAGTATGTATATACGGAAATAGAGGCCTATCTTCGCGCCCAATAGGGGTAAAGCTCAGTGGCGCCTCCGTATTTAGCTAATGGAACTATTGCTTCATGAAAAGTTTTTGTTGAGTGCAAAAGTTTTTGAGGCCACTCGGATACGAACCTGGGAATGACGGCACGTCAGTTGGGTACTGACACCACTGTGCCACAAAGGATCTTAAATACTGGCCGAAAATTGGGTGTCCGCTTCTGTCTTTACACTTTGTTTGTAAACCAAAATAATTAAAAAACTACATCTGCAATATTACGTAACAAAACTTGACGGTTTACTTCAGGAAATTACAAAAGCCTTAAAAAAATCAAAGAAAATGTAAAAACCGCACAAAATATGTAAATGCTTATAAATATTGAGGCAAAACATTCATAGCAGCGCGTGGATTCGATCCATGTGCCTCTGGGTTGCAGGCCAAACACCGCTTCCACTGTGCCACTCTGACATGTGGCATAGGTGCCGAATTTACGGCACCGTTTTATAAACGGATGTGCAATTATTATTCCTTTCAAATTAACATAACTTTAGACTCATATCCCGCAGCAATCCCGTATTTTTTCGCGATTAAAAGTATCATTCATTTTAACATATACTATAAACTTTGACTGTGTCAAGTTGCATCAAAATCCGTCGGATAGTTTCAGCGTGATGCGTGTTCAAAGAGACAGACAGATAGACAGACAGACAGACAGACAGGTAGACAAAAAATAAAAATAAACCTTTTTGCACTCCGTATCGATTTTGAAGTTCATCTCAATTAAAATTTTCAAAAAATATTTAATGTACAGATTTAGCCCAGTTACAGTTTTATTATAGTACTAGCTGTGCCCGCGGCTTCGCTCGCGTGGTCATTTCTCTAGGTAAAAAGTACTCTATGTGCTATTCCAAGATCTAAAATAAACATTTGATCAAAATTCCTTCCGCCGTTACAAAGTTTTTTATCGATTGCTCGGCTTCTAACCATTGGATTAAGATACCAAGTACCCCACCCCAGTTTTTAGGTTAAATCCTAAGCTACCCAACACTGAAAACTGCATCGCAATCGGTCTAATACGTTTTTACGTGATGCGCGAACAAAACATACAGACAAACAAACAAACAGATAGACACGAATTTAAAAAATGTTCTATTCATAGACCATTTTTTTAAAATTATCTTTGTGTAGATTTACGTTCTTATTGCCTTATAGCTGTGCCCGCAGCGTTGCTCGCGTGGTAGTTTTTCTGGGATATAAGAATCCTATGAGTTATTCCAGTACCAAAAGTACCAATATAGGTACCTACCTGTGTTAACAACCTTCAGTGGCAATCCGACATGGTCGTGATAAGTTAGAAGACAAAGGCGGGAGCGAAGCGTAGCGAGCACCTCCTCCCCCCCTCCCATATAGCTAAGAACCATGATGAAACATCTCGATCACATCAGTTTTCAAACATAAAAATCTGCATCAAAATCAGTCCATTCGTTTGGGAGCTACAATCCTCACTTCCCAAAATCAAAAACCGTCGGGTTTCATCAAAATCCGTCGGGTAGTTTCAGCGTGATGCGTGTTCAAAGAGACAGACAGACAGACAGACAACAAAAATAAAAAATAACCTCTTTTTACTCCATATCGATTTTGAAGTTTATCTCAATCAAAATTTTCAAAAAATATTTAATGTACAGATTTAGCCCAGTTACAGTTTTATTATAGTACTAGCTGTGCCCGCGGCTTTGCCCGCGTGGTAATTTCATTTAAAAGTAGCCCACACGTTTTATTCCAGGACCAAAAGCCAAACCACCACCAGACCAGTTGTAGGTTTGGTCCAGAGGACCAGGAGGACCAGGACCAAACCTACAAAGTACAATATTATACTACATTTCTTCAAAATTCGTTCAGCCGTCAAATAGTTTTTTATCGATTGCTCGGCATCTAATCATCGGAATAAGGCACTGCCTTGCCTTTTTATAACGCATATTCTGTGAAGTACGGCACTCCGTACTTCACAGAATATGCGTTATAACACACTTGCACTTCTATGACACTTCATAGAAGTGCACGTATTGCAATGAAATGAGCATATAATAAAATATGAAATAAACGCATGTAATACAATGTGAAATAAACGCTAGAAAAAACGCACCGCGTTCCACTGCCAGGCAGTGCGTGCAAGGCCTAAGATACCAAGTACCCCAGTTTTCAAATCAGTCGCAAGGGCTTGAGAGCAGGGCCTGGATTCTGTATGACCACTCACGCCAATTCCACGCCACCTGCGTGGAATTAGGGAAGGTGGGTATTTACGCAACCAGGTTTTTAAACCAGGTTTTGGCTTGTAAGTACGCCGCCCTTGAAACGAAAGTCTTGCAAGTATTGCGGACCCGCAATACTTGCAAGACTTTCAAAGTATTTTACTCACCAACTCGCTCTTTCGCCACGTCCGCACCTACATACTCGGTGGCGGGTTCGGCTGAGTTCGGCCGCACTCGGCCAGCCGGGTCACAACAACCTAGGTGGCTGATAGGTCGCTCAAAAAACTTGCAAAGCTTCGAAGTTTTTTTAAGCAAACGCAATTGTGCTCTTTATTTACATAAGCGCACGGGTCAATTTCCTATGCAATTATTTTTTACTTTCTTATTCCAGGCTTCCAAGTACTTTTTTCGCAAACACGATTGTGCTCCTTATTTATATGGACACGAAGATCAATTTCCTATGCAAGTATTTTCTACTTTCAAGGCTTCGGTTTACAAAGCAATTGAAAGTATTTTGAACCCTGGTTTTTATAATGAACGATTCATGACATGAATGAGTTAAATTTATTTTTTTAATTAATAAATTACTATTTTACTATAAATAATTCGCTTAATTTCGCTGCGCGTTTTACAACTGAAGTCGACTTATTCTATCAAAAAACACCAAAAACATCTAAAAACGTTTTAAGAGGCTTTAGGGACCATAAAGTAAAAAAAATATATGAAAACGTGTTGTTCGAGTTCATTCAACGTTCAAACCACTTCGTAACAAACCGCTTGCGTATTTTAAGGGTAGACAACGCCATCTAGTTTAAATGAAGTAACTTGTTATCATGAACGTCTTGTTATTGAGTAGAGAAAATTATCTCCGAAGGTAAGGTGGCACAGATTAGAGAGTAATTAAGTGGTGAGGTAAATTGGATGGGGCATCAAGGGATTCAAGGGTCGGTCATTATTATGAGGTCCATACGAGCAAATTTTAATGCAACGAAACATTGTGTTCTTTGTACAAATTATTTTTTATTATGTTTCACAGAACGACGTACTTACTGGCACTTTAACTGGCTCTTAATAATTACCTACCCTACATACCTACTTTTTGAGCTTTTTCAACACGATATGAGGATTGATTTGAAAAAATAAAAGTTTTCTATACTTTCTCTGTGAAGAGCAACACATGTACCTACCTCTATATGTACACATTTCAATACTGACAACTAACCATTTTGCCAGTAAGACATTATGAAGAAACCTCCGATATAACTATATAATTATGTAGGTACGCAGGTAGTAAGTACATTATAATATCTCAATGGAAGAAACAAAATCTCAATTAAAATTTTCAAAAAATATTTAATTTACAGATTTAGCCCAGTTACAGTTTTATTATAGTATAGATAGATATCAAGGAAAATGTAAAAAATAACGCATAAATAAAGTAAAAATCTTTTAATTATGGAGCAAAACATTTCTACAGCGCGTGATTTCGATCCACGTACGTCTGGATTACCTACCCGTGCATCTGTCCAACTGGGCCAGTGAGCCTCGTAGAGCCAGAATGACGAAATTCAGTACCAGTCTAGTCGTAAACGGATGTATGATCACTTTAAATTTAACACAACTTAGGACCCATAGGCTGCAGGGACCTTTTAATTTTTCGGGATAAAAAGTATTCAACATTTTAACACATTATATAAACTTTGACTGTGCCAAGTTACATCAAAATTGATACGTGTTATTTTAAATAACTTTCTACCCCTATCCTGCGGGAACCGTTGATTTTTCCGGGATAAAAAGTATCCTAAATGTTAATCCAGTACATCAGCTATGATTCTGCCAAATTGCATCAAAATCAGTCTGACAGAGACAGACAGACAGACAGACAGACAAAAAATAAAAAAATAACCTTTTTGCACTCCATATCGATTTTGAAGTTTATCTCAATCAAAATTTTCAAAAAATATTTAATGTACAGATTTAGCCCAGTTACAGTTTTATTATAGTATAGATATAGAATAGAATATAGATATAGATAGATAGATTGAACGACATTATAGCTCTAATTTTAGTAGGTATCTGTATAGCTAAGATGAATTGATGTGCTTGTACCCGAACCTGTATTCACTTACAATACAATACAATACACACTCACACAATTCATCTAACCTACACACTCACTAATAATACTTATAATTAAGCCTCATGATTCGTCCAATTCGTCCACTTAGACGTGTCGTCGTCTTAGTGGACGTCGTCAGCTGGTAATGATGATGAAGCCTCATCATCAGCCTATTACGTGTGCTGAGATAAAACCCTTCTCTCAGAGTGTCAGTGGGAGAGAGTGAGTATTGGCCATAATCCTCCGGACACCTCGCTGGCCCAGTTCTGGTTGGTGGATGTAACATCTCCTTGAACTTTGAAATTGTTGAACCTGACGGGTTTTTCCTCGCGGTGTTTGAGCGAAGGCAGCAAAATCCGCAACTAACTTATTATTTTGTACCTAAGTGTGTAACATTTTAAAAGGACCGAGATTCTGAGCCCCGTACCACGGCCGTTGATTGTGAAACGCATCTTGTACTCGTATTATTACTATACATTAGGTCATGGATCTAAAAGACCATTACAGAAAAAAACATACCTAAAAAAAAAAAAAAACTTTAACTACGAAGTTTTATTTAAATTAATGTCACTTTTTATGGTATTTTTTCTCTTGCGTTTTCACTTTTTACTTTTTTTTTTAATTGGGTTACACTTTTTTCATTTATTTTTTTCTCAGTTTTGTGATCAGTTTTTGAGCTATCCTGGAAGTTTCAGCCGGATAGCTAATCGGGAAGTGTTCGAAATTTGAATTGCAAGATTCCAGGACAGACAAAATACATAGATACATACATACAAATGAAGATAAATAAAAAAGATTTAATCTTAATGATATTACAAAAATCTTTGCGCAGATTAGACCAAATCCGCACTAAAGAAAGTCACTTGCATCAAAGTTCTAATGCACGCTGCCCAAATTAGGACTATGTGATAATCAATAAGACTTTTATACTAGGACATGGTCCCTCAAGTCGAGAAAGACCCAGTAAAATAAAAATATTAACAACATAATATAAAATACGGTTTATAGTTTACTAAAATCGATCACAGTCACACTTGTTCCGGAGACAGGCTCCTCCCGGAAAGCCGAGTCGGCGGCAAAACTTGTCGCACTCCAAAGATTCATTTACGTTACTGCAGGTCTCACGTTTCATTCGCAGCACGAGGGGCCGGTCTTCGTTTTGGATCTCTGAAAGAACAGACGAGGAAATATAATAATTGTGGTCAAAATTTGAAAACCCTCTACTGAACATCGTTCATAACCGACTTGTAATGTTCTAAATTCCGTTTCGTACTTTTTTGATGCATCAGATCCCCTCGATACTCATCTTCAGACCCTCATACCTATATGCGGGCATCAAAACTAAAGGACACACAGCCCATCAGCACAAACTCTTTTTAGGAGCAATAGAGCCAGATATCTCCTCACAAAGAGTCATCGGAGCTGAATGTCTTGGGAAAATCTGCTGAGATTTATTCTAATCAAAACTAAAATCACCTTGCCAACTTCAACTTTTATATAATAAACAAGAACAAAATTTATATAATTCCCATCTCCCCACCCACCATTAGCCAAGAAGCATCTCGATCACATCAGCTATCACACATAAAATACCGCATCAAAATCAGTCCATTCGTTTGGGAGCTCCAATCCCGAACCCTCATTATAGTTAAGAACCATCTCAATCACATCAGCTTTCAAACACAAAAAAAAACCCATCAAAATCGGTCCATTCTTTTGGGAGCTACGATGCCAAGAGACACAATGATACATACTTAAACTTATAACACCCCTCCCTTTTTGAGTTTAGGGATTTGCAGGTCCATCCCTAAAAAGATTTGCTCATTTTTACCCGACTGCACGGAGGGCTATGTGTTTGGGTTATATGCTCTTAGGCTCGTCCTACAGCCTAAACGGCTTGATGGATTTTGATAAATGAGGTATCAGTGGATTCGTCTTGAACATGAGAGTGCTATGATATATAAAGTGCCAAGAACACTATTATGGCGGCTTACAGCTGCCATATTGTATTTTCGACGAAACAAAAAATGTCCAAAACTTATCGAGTGGGGTATCATAATGAAGAAAAAAAATCAAGTTAATGTATATATATATATATATATATAGTCAATGTTGCAATTGTAACTATTAATGTTAAGTAAAATATGTAAGTAGATAAGAAACATTACATTTGTATAAATACTAGCTACGCCACGCGTTTTATCCGCGTCCCTGAGGAACCGTGCATTTTTCGGGATAAAAAGTAGACTATGTGTTAATCTAGGGTATAAAGTACCTTCATAGCAAATTTTATCCAAACCCGTTCAGCCGTTTAAGCGTGAAGAAGTAACAAACATATATATACACACACCCTTACATACACACAAACTTTCGCCTTTGTTATATTAGTGTGTATATTTCTGCGGACGGGCAGCTCGTAATTATTTTTTTCCTTCTGTTTTTTTTTGTATGTTTATAATAATGTTTAGCAATTTCTGTGATAGTGCCTTTCGTTACGTCCCCTTTGCACCCTCTGAGTGGTCTACTCACTATTACATTTGGACCCCTTATCAGGGAATATAAGAATAATTTTATCAAACACGGTAAAGTTAAAACAATGCTAAAGTAGACTTACCATCGACTGAGGTTTCCGCAAAAGTAAGGGTGACTACCGCCAAAAGAACAGCGAAAACCAAATAACCCTTCATTTTGATTCACAAGTTATTGATGACCGCACTTGACGCGTACTTGAAGACTACTAATGTATATACCGTATTACATCCTTTTTATATCAATAGTTAGGTAGGTATTTACTAGATAGGTAAATCCCCTTCAGATGTCTGGTAGATATGTGTAACTATAGGCTAATACAATATATTGTGTGTGTTGACTCAATAAAGTAAATTCCCTTATACAGGATCTTCGCAAACAGATTAATGTATTTTTTATCAGCAGCTGCCTTTTTGAATTAATATAATTTATATAGATTTCCACATTTACACTGGATTCCCACACATACAAACAGTAATTTATTATTTTGGGTAGAACTTCTTATCTGTTAATGAAACGTTTTTCGCGTTGTAACACGTAAAGAGGATTTCGGCGGAACAACTAGATCGAGACGTAGGTTTGCTTTGAATTATTTTCTCAAACTTGTGTTTCATCGAGTGTTAATGTGTAATATTGGTGGAATATTTATCATAAGCGCAAAAAGTAAGTGCCATTTCATGTTCTCTCCGAAACTCCTAAGATTTTTCAGAAAAGCTCCACCACTATATTCAATCGTGACTTTGACTATAACTTGAATAGACTTATGACTACCTGACTGACTGGGACTCAAAGACACGTAAGAAATGTCTATGCTGAGAGCATTATTAAGATAAAAGGCTGAGACACGTCATTCTGACTATTTAGTGAACATTAAATATATAATCGAAATTGCTAAAAAACCTGACTGTGAACAAAACTAAAATGACGCAAAAATTTAAGTGGGAATGTTTGCTAACCAACTTTAAATCGCTGTATCTCCTAAATGATCATTCGAAATGAAAAATGATAAGAGAAACCGAAGGATGATTTTCAAATGCCTATTCAATGATACCCTATTTAACATAGTTCGTCGACTTTCATATTTTTTTACAGGACGGCGCGGTGTCTGTTTGTCGACATATTGAAATTTGATTACTGTTATGTCTTTAGTAACACTGGCACGATTAAGACAAATCGATTGAAGTAAGAATCACAAAGGATCAAACATACATGCATACGTACATACAATAATGCACTATTAGAACTAGTAGTGAGGATCAAATAAAAACAAATGTGACAAGCATTGAAAATTCACAAGAACAATGTTATTGAATATTATTTTTAACTATTAACATAAAACCTAGTAGACTTATTTTTCTGCAAGATATTTCAAGAAAAAACTAAGTAAGTACCTAGATATAGATAGAATAAATTTTGTTTTTCATCAGTCGACCGTTTTTTTGACACCTTGTGTAAAAGTAAATTCCCTGTTTTACAGTTGATAACGATTTATAGGTCAACACTACGGAGTTGGATGCGTTGTCGAAGGTCAACACAAATAAGTGTTTGTAATAACATTATCACTTTTTGCTACGCGGTTGATAAGCTGAAGATTTTGGAAGCAAATTGTACATAATACCACAGTACATATAGTCCTTGGATTATATATATGTACTGTGATCATACCTATACCTACTTCAGACCTGTGATAGAGTTGAATACATCAGAAGTAGAAATACCCGTTATATATAATGTATCACACTATCACACTAATATTATAAATCAGAGAAGTGTAGCCACCGTCGTAAGCAGGCCAATCAGAGCTTAGTTTTTAAAATAAATACTCTTTTATCGAGCGGAAACCTTCGTATGCGCGATGCAGATCTCCATACATTAGAACTGCAATCCATACAAAACGACATGCATAAAAATGGATTAGCAGAATCTATCTTTAGCTTTAGAAGTGTATGTGTGTGTGTTTGTACTCCTTCACACGGATAAAAAAACAAATGGAAGAAAGTGCAACATGTGCCACAGGAAATAAAAAATACAAATATTTCGAAGGTAAAAATAAAATGTACTCTATGAAGAAGCCGTTAACGCATTATTTTTCTATTTTATTTATAAGCTTAAATCATCTCAATAATACACATAAATTACAAGAAAGGTTTGCAGATTGGGACTTTTAATTTATTTGTTTTAGTTTGGCGACATCGGTTCCAATGTACGTGGTGTAGTGTACTGTATTGTACCACTTGCACTTGTTTTTTTTCTGTTCTGTGCTCCTTCACGATCAAACGGCTGAACGGATTTGGATGAAATTTGGTACCAGGACAGCTTATATCCTGGATTAACACATAAGCTACTAATCCTCATCATCATCCACGACCATCATAACCCGCGCGGGTGAAACCGCGGGCTCAGGTAATTAAGTATAATTGATATTTAATACTTATGTACCAATAAACATAGAAATTATATTATGTGATTATCGTATCATCGGTAGATTATTTGATCGAAGAGTAGATTGTGTTCCACCCAAAATCCGGACCGGAAAAGTTTCCGGAACACTTCGTATTTTTTCCGTCATAAAAGATAAATAATTTCTTTATTTATCCAAATAGCGGGAGATTACTGCGCGATTCGACCTCAGGAACGTTTTTCCAATAACAAGTGCCTAGAAATGAAAGCCTTTATGGGCCGTAAATGGAGAATTATGGTCTGGCTGGTGCGGTCATTCTCACTAACATTTACTGTCAATATTGGTAACTTTAGGAAGTGACAATGTTGCGTTGGACACGCTCTAACTGATGATAAAAGTCGTATTTGTTGCAATAAAGTCCGAGATACTCAGTCCTATAAGCGCTATTTTATAAGTGTTTCAAGTTGTATGTGAGAATTAGAAACTGTAGGTATATAGGTACTACTTAGGTAATAGTAAGTCAGACCAATGATAAATGAAAAATATAACTAGTGGGCTCTGTGAGCTGCAGAACTCGCGAGCACAAACTTTATTGTTAACAATCTAGTGGTGCACAGTAGCGCCATCTACCTAGCACCTTATTAAAACTAACATTATAAACTAAGGTGCTACATCAATCTCTACCTAGTAGATAAACTCCACTGGAAGAAACCTAAAAGTGAGCAATTTTCTGCATTTTGAGGATATCAAAATACGGCTCATTACGCCGAAGGTCCTCATCTGATCTTCACCAAATTTTTATGTAAACAACTTAAATATAGTAAGTACCTACCTTTCAAATGGAAAAAATAACAATCAAAATCGGATTTAATAAGGCGGAGATATTCAGTAGCCAACTTTTGCCCCTTTTTGGGGGATTCATGCAAAAATCTCCAACGACTAAAAAATTCTAAAAATTCGTTTAACCTGCATACCAAGTTTGGTCTAGATTGGTTGAGAAATGCGACCTGTAGATGAGAACAGAGATCCGGATATACGAAAGCATTTTTGCCCAAGCTGAAACGGAGACGCTGCGCGCTCGCTCGGTCAGTTAAATATATAAAGAACCCGCGCTAACCAACCCTTATACAAGTTGAAGTAACGTAAATTAAGAGATATGGCCATTTGGCCTTATCTGCCTATTTTCAGTTACAGACTTACAGTCTTACAGCAATACCACGCGCTGGATGACTTCAGATACAACAGTATAAAATTTTGTAAGAAATTTCTATATATATAAACATATATAACATTTAATAACTCATTCTATTGAGTTATTAAATTTTTACTGTTTTTTTTTTTTACATAATTGGTCATAAGTATGGTATACACATACCATTATGTACGATGTCTTTTGATAGATAAATAAAATTGTATGTCACACATGCGACTTTTTACGTTGTCTATTAAATGAGCTATTTTATCGTAATGTATACATATTATACATACGATTACTTACGCGGAGCCGCGTAAGTAATCGTATCAGACGTGTTTATTATTTTTTGTCTCAATTACTATTGTTTACGTTGATAAATAGAGAAAAATTGTACATTGTAAATCTATATTACTTATAATAAAACTGTAACGGGTCCAATACTGTACATTCAAGTAATTTTGAAAAAAAATTTTGGAACGTACTCTTGATTCGATACTGAAGCCAAAACTGTATTTTTTTTTCATTTTTGTCTGTCTGTCTGTCTGTATCTTGGCTAGGCATCACGCCGAAACTACTGCATGAATTTATATGAAACTTGGTGTGATTTGAGTTCATACTAGGAGGTAGGACATAGGCTACTTTTCATCCCGAAAAATGAAAGGGTTCCCGCAGGATTGGGGTTGAAAGTTATTTCAAAAAACACTTACCACTCTGAAACTACTGGAGGATTTTGATGCAATTTGGCACAGTTATAGTTTATATGATGGGTTAAAATTCAGAATACTTTTTATCACGAAAAAATAAATAGTTCCTGTGGGGTAATGTCCCAAATTCTGTAAATTAAAGTTTTTTTTTGGTGCCGTCCTATTTTTTTTGTTAATCGTGTCTTTCTTTCTGTTTGTCTGTATGTTTATTTGTTCACGCATCCCGTAAAAACTACTGGACCAATTGCAATGCGGTTTTCATTGTTAGATAGCTTAGGGTTTGATTTAAATCGGGTGTAATTGATATCTCAATCCGGTGAGTTAGAAGCCGAGCATTTGATAAAAGTATTTTTGACGGCTGAAGAAATTTTGTTCAAATGTTGGTATATTGGTCCTGGAATAGCACATTATGGTACTTTGAACCTAAAGAAAAGACCACGCGTGCGAAGCCTCGGGTACAGCTAGTATGAAATAAAATAGTTTAAATGATGGTAAAAAGAATATGATGTCTCATGTTCAGTTTTTTCTTTATTTCAGAGTCTCCAATGCCAGATACCTATGTATTTCTAAAGCACCGCGATAGAGTCAGAAGGATATTTCCTTTTCCTGTGCGTGATTCAACTCTCAATTCTTACGTAGTATTTTTATACTCTTTGTTTTCAATAGGCAAATGAAATGCCATAATTATGGCATAAGTCATAGAGTTATGATTTGGTATATTCATATATATTTTTTCTCAATTTACAAATTAAAACTCAAATTCATTTAATGCTTTACAGAATGATGGTACGCAGGTCTTAATGCTATACATGATGTATTATTATTGTGTTGTCTGTAATAACAATGCATAACATTATTAAAATTCATTAAAACACATGTAAATAATAGTATAAAATTATGTCTTTGATAAAAAATTAAATAACTATAAAATAAACAATGTCACAAATTAAAAATTATGCAAAATTCGTCTAGTATTAAAATTAAAATTAATTTTAAGGTGTTGAAACAATTTATGGTTAGTAATTTATAAAGCAGTTTCTTAAAATAGTCATATGGTCATACTTAAAACTATCAGGTAGTTGATTAAATAAAATAATGGGGGAATAAAACGCACTCTTATGAAAGAGTTTCGTATTAGAGTGTGTAGAGGAGCTGGTGTTGTTTCCTCTTGTTCACGGTATGGACTATCAACTTTTGATTATAGTAATCCGGATTATACCTTACAAAAGCACAACATACAACATTCGCAGCTGTAAAGGGCAACCAAGCGCAGTACCACGCGCATACGCGCGTGCGCACGCGTAGCAAGCGACTGGCTATTTACGTAATAAATACTTTTACATAGGGGATGATAATTATGGAAATTGAAACACTTCTCAAGATCTTAAATTCCATAAAATAATCTACCAACCTCAAAGCCTCTTCTGGAGAATAGTGGCATGCTTTAATAGACAAACAATATGTTATATGCTAACCTAGCATATTTACTCACCGCATTATGAGTTCCTTGACAATGCGGTAAATATATCTCAGAACTAGCAATAGCAATGAGAGTTAGCATTGCAGACTTCCGTGCCACATTGAACCACCACTACACCGACGACCTGCCAAAAGTCAGCCTACACGAAGTCAAGAAAGCCTCAAACAGCTTAAAAATGGAAAAGCCTTCATTAGCTTTTATGACGCTGCGAGCTAATGATAGCGGTAGGAAGATCTGTATTTCGAGAGCTCCAAAAGTTTTTTAACTTTGATCTGAACGATGGGAGAACTCCAAAATTACACAAAAAACAAAGAAAATCATTAAAAAATAAGATAAAAGGCTCCTTAAAAGCTACGTGTTCATATTTATTCTGAGACACGTCAATAAGTTGTTTTGGAGGGTTGACTCGAATGTCTCGAATCGTCTAGTGAGAATACACGATGAATTTCAGCCTCCAGAGTAGGCCGGATTTCGAGGGGGTTAGACCACATCCACACAGTGCGGCAATATATACCGAAGACCGAAGAGTGTAATCAGAGTGCCTTGCTTTAGTGTACTATGAGAAAGCCTTTGACTAAGTCGGAATCTGGGCTGTTCTCGAGTCCCTACAGTGATACAAAGTATCCATCAAAATGGTGAAATGTTTTTATGATGCTGCACCTATTTCCGTTCAAGTCCGGCAGACTAAACATGACCAGATACGCAGGGGAGTAAAACCGAGTGCTATTATCCCCAAAACTGTTCACTAACGGGAAGATATGTTAAGGAACGAGCATAAACACAAAAAGCGAGTATGTCTAACCTCTACGATTTGCCAATATGTTTTCCTATTGGTATGGTTAGTTGCAGGCTCTAGAATGAACGCTGACCAACCTTCTAGTGGCAGCATTGGTAACGGGATGAAAATATACAAAAACAAGTCTATGTTTAACAAACTTATTACGTCAAAAAAGGTCGTAGCTAGCGATGTCCCCTTTGATGTTCTTCAGGAATATGTTTACCCCGGGTAGACCATGCCGTGAGGTAGGAACAACTATAAAAGGGAAGCCAATAGAAGATTCAGTTGAAATTAGCAGCATTTAATAAAGTCCGTCAGGTCTTCGCGACATCCATAACACAGAGTTTAAAGACGAAGGTTGAAGACCTTACGTACGCGTACCTCCTACGCGTACCAGTTGTGACATACGGAGCCAAAATATAGCCACGGTGAGGTCCAGAAGTTTATAGTCGCTCATGGAGTTATGGCTATGCTCGGATTTTCTCGTCAGAGAAACACACACTCAGAGGGACACTATCCTTCAGGACACTGTCCTACAGGACAGGCGTCGCGCCCTCGCTGCATAAACTCCTGAGGAGAAGTTTGAGCAGTAAGGGCGCGACGCAAACTGCGGGCCACCGCGCGTGTCGCCCATTGCGTCAGCGCTCACGTTAGTTTATATACCAATATCTATACTTACATACAGTAAAGCAGTAGAAAAATAATCATGAAAAATAATTGGTCTAGGGGACTTATAATAAGCGACTTATATTTTTTTTTTTAATGATTTCTGTCTGACGGTATATTCGCTCAACACGTAAAAACTACTGAACCGATTGGAATGCAGTTTTCACTGTTGGATAGTTAGGTTAAGACTATCTAGTGCAGTTTATTTCTCAATCCGAGAACTTGAAGCCTGGCAACCCTGGCAACCGATAAAACTATTGGACGGCTGGACGAGTTTTGGAGAAATATATTATTAGTAAGTACTTTGTAGGTTTTAGTCCTGAAATAACACAAAGGTTACATTTAAACCAGAGAAATGGCACAGCTAGTGATCTAATAAAAGTTTATATGATGGTCTTGCAAGCAAAACCGTTTGCGTAGAGCAATTTCTCTATCGAAAAAGTTTCCCTTTCAGAATATCTCAATTCGAAGAACAGAACGAATTCAGACAAACAAATCCAGTTTACCTAGAAAGAGTTCCCGTTGAACTTTCGATTCGATTTTAAATCTTGTAAGAATTGAAGGAAAATATCTGAGACTAGTTGAGCCAGCAAAATTTCCTGAGTTAAAAGCATACTGTGTTATTCTAGGACCAAAAGAACCTAAAAATTTGGTACTTAATAGTTTTCTATCAAAATAGTATAGTAATAGTTGTTGGTTGCTATGTTTGTAAGTACAAGTGGAATAGCCCCCATTTTTAACCCCCGAACAAAGAAATTGAATTTGCGCTTGTCACACCATTTAAAGATATTTAAATTCTTGTTCAGTAGCTTATTTTAAGTTTTCAGACCATTTTTTTATTTTGTCTTCATTTTACACTCTTTTGTACGTAAGCACGTACCACAGAGTACTTTGACCTACTGCTTCATTATCAGTACAGTTCAATGAAAATGTCTAACAAGGTCAAACTAAACAAAACCACAAAGTAATTATCATCCTTGTATTCGTTAACACAACTACATGTTTTTTTATTTATTTTTTTATTCCTGACTAGGCAATCGTTTGGCCACGATCTCACCTGATGGAAATTTTTAATATAATATTTTATATATGTATATCTACATATATATTTCCATCAGGTGCAAATAAATATATATATTTCTATGAATGATTTATTTAAAGTTTTATTTTATTAGTAAATTGATAATTTCTATTTTCTATAAAAAAAAAAAAAACTTGAGTAAACGCCTATACACATATTTTTTGCACGACCAGGAGCCCATTCTCGCGCAAATAGACATATGTCGGATTCGAGATTATCTCTAATCTTAAATATCTATGAAAAATGTCACCAAAATGTCGACAGGATCAAAAAATCGCATTCTCAGTGATTACAGAGATTTTTATCATAGACTTATTCGTAGACATCTCTAAATACGTTCCGTTTTCTCGACTGTGTTGACCTAAAATCGAGAAATATCAATATTGTGAAAAAAATAATAGCAGATGATAATATTAATGAATACTAGATACATTTTATACATAATTGCATCAATTTGTGCAAAGTAGACAGTTTTAAGACCAAGAATTTAATTTTCAAATTCTATCCATAAAGTCGGAAAGACTCTAAAAGTACTCGCGTGAAACGAAATTTGTTTTCTACAATGACGAATTTAAATATTTTTAATACATGGCATGGGATCTTGCTTGTTTGTTTGTTGTGATATATTTATTGTTTTAGACATGGAAAAAAATAAGGAAAAGTTATCTTTCTTCGGCGCAGAAGCTAAGATTATTAACTTTAATAGAGGTGGCCGAAGAGCTGCGTCAAGGAAAGTTCTCGACCTTTAGTAAAACAGTAGCCGAGGCAAGGTAGAGTTTTATAGTCCAAGAGCCCACAGTATACCTGGTTAAATTAAAATACTGTGTTAATCTTCTTCTTGAGGCTATGATGTTTTTTACCATGTTTTTATTAAGTCACTTTCTTGTTTGTCTGTCTGTCTATCGTTCCAGGTGAAATCTTGCAACTCAAATTTCAAGCACTTTCCAATTAGCTATCCGGAATTACCTAAACCAATGCGATTTGTTGCAATCAGATTTTCAATGCAATATCAACTCTAACGCACGACATTAGGTGCACGTGATAATGAAAATCTGATTGCAACAAGATAGGAAATTGACCCGCTGGTTAATGAGCAGTCACATAATATTGTCCGTACGTGTTTTTAATACTTTTACCGTTACGTTATTACCTACTTAGAAATGTATATAAATCAAAGATCAAAAACTAAGTCATAAATTAAAAAAAAAAACAAGTTTTATTATTACTTAGCGTAGACAAAGAAAACAAATTAAAATTATTTTGCCTTAACCACGTTATTTGTGAAATCCTCAGTAATTTCACAAATAACGTGGTAAAACCGTCAAAAAATCGTCCTCAGCAAAAGAATCTGAAATTTTTAAGATTTCGGATATACTTTATTATTTTACAAGAAGAGAGTTCAAGTTTAGTTTGACTACAGATAAGAAACGGTTTAACTTCTCATTCGACTTACAAAAGTCTACTGCTCCGGACCACTCGTTGCATGTCGAGCGCTGGGCGTAGACATATCTCTATCGTGAATTCGACATTATGTCTATTTGCGCGAGAATTGGGCTCCAGATTGACTGGCTGAAAATGATGTCATAGCGATAAGTCCTCCTCTGTAAACTGTTTTTGTGCATAAGTATTAAATAAATAATGAAAGAAGAAGTATAGATGATAGATTATAAGTGTAGACAGATTAGAGGAGAAATATCTTGGACTGACGGATTGAAGCGGAACTTTAGCTAAACAATGGGAGTAAAAGTGAGGCATCCGAATGAAAAGAAATTCGTCTTCACGACGTCAAAGAATGAAAGGAACAGGTCTGAAGCGTTGAGTAGGTACTTACGCAAGTCCTTTCGCCCTTTGTATAAGTTCTTATAATTAACTTGAAGGACGCTGGCGTCTTCAGACGATCCTGATTGTTATCGCAAGTTTGTAGAGGTGGCCGGGATGAGATCAAAGATTGCCGAACAAACGTGTGTATTTACTGAGCGCGCAATTTATTTATTGAGTCGGCTGTAAGGGGCTAATACAGCTTCTGTACCTATATGAGATGTAATGAATAGATTAAAACTTATTATCCTTAACAATAGCAAGAAAATTTACGCACAGAAAAAACCCGACTGATAATAGTTGCTAACCAACTTTAAATCGTTATAGATTCTAAATGGGCATTCAAAAACCCGACTGATAATAGTTGCTAACCAACTTTAAATCGTTATAGATTCTAAATGGGCATTCAAAAACCCGACTGATAATAGTTGCTAACCAACTTTAAATTGTTATAGATTCTAAATGAACATTCAAAAACCCGACTGATAATAGTTGCTAACCAACTTTAAATTGTTATAGATTCTAAATGAACATTCAAAAACCAGACTGATAATAGTTGCTAACCAACTTTAAATCGTTATAGATTCTAAATGGGCATTCAAAAACCCGACTGATAATAGTTGCTAACCAACTTTAAATCGTTATAGATTCCAAATGGGCATTCAAAATGAAGAATGATAAGACAAACCTAAAGATTAATTTCAAATGCCTATTCAATGATACCCTACTGAATATAGGTCATCGATCATCATTTTTATCTTTTTCACAATATGGCATCTGGTTGTCGCCATATTCAATTTTGATTGATGTCATGTCTTTAGTACTCCCAAAATTAAGACAAATCGATTGACGTAAGAATCATCAAAATCGGTCCACGCGTTTGGTCTAATATAGTGCCACAATGGAACAGACATGTATACATAGGCTGATAAACACAATACCATTTGCTCAGTCGGGTAGAAATAGATCTGATCAAATTAAAAGTTTCAATTCAATTCATATAATAGTAAAGTATTTCATTCTTTACAGATTATGAAGGTCTGTTCGCCGCTTGCCCCTTTCTGATTTTGTCTTTTATTTCTAACTAGTTGTGCCCGCGGCTTTGCCCGCGTGGTAATTTTCCTGGTTTAAAGTGATCAATGTGTTTCCCAGGATCAAAGTACAATATATAAATTCTTGTTAAGTAGCTTATTTTAAGTCACTTATTTTTTTATTGACCGAGAAAGCGCGAGCGAAGCGTCTCCGTTTCAGCCCGGCTCGCCCGGAGAGTGGGGGAGAGTTGATACATTTTAACTTCGCTTTATAACGAACATATTCCAATAGATAAAGGAACTTTCCATATATTTTGCCAAATTTTGAGCTAAAATGCTTGTACTCGTACTAATAATTGACCAAGCGAGGACGAAGCGCGAGTGAAGCTCCGATCTAGACGAAACTTGGTATACAGGTTTAACGAATTTGTAGCATTGTTAATCATTGAGAATTTTTGATTGGATGGGTGTACTTCCCCCAAACAGGGGCAAAAAGGGGGCTACTGAATATCTCCATTTTATAAGATCCGATATCGATGTTTTTTTTTTATTTGAAAGGAAGTAACTTTATGATGGTCCCATAAAAAATTGGTGAAGATCTGATGAGGATCTTCGGCGTGATGAGCAGATTAGCTCCTCAAAATGTAGTAAATTGCTTACTTTTAGGTTTCTACCAGTGGAATCAGCCCTTTACCTACTAGGTAGTGATTGATGGAGCACCTTGATCATTAATGTTAGTTTTACAATGAGGTAACTAGATGGCGCTAATGTGCACCGCTAGATTGTTCACAAAAAAGTTAGTGCTTGCGAGGTCTACAGCTCACAGAGCCACTAGTATTATATGTGTATGTGTGTATGTGTGTGTGTACGTATGTTTGTTATTCCTTCACGCTCAAACGGCTATACAGATTTGGATGAAATTCGGTCCAGGATAGCTTATATCCAGGATTATATATATATATATATATATATTTATATCCTGGATGATATACATATGTAACTTTTGATCCCGATCTATGGGGAAAAAAACGTTTTCTTTTTGTTTGGGACGATGATGTTTTGACAGGTGTCAAAGAGACAGGTGTCAAGCCTAGTTGTGCAATAAGGAGGGTGTTTTTGAAATTTCATTACTAAAGGGGTGACGACGGGTGTGGCAAAATTTGCAAGCGGGCGAAGCTGCGGGGCGCAGCTAGTAAATAGTAGCTAGCTTCAAGTGACCTAAGTATAGTAAAGGCGCGATTCCATTATGCAAGTCTTGCATGCATGTATGACGTCACATATGCGTACACGTTGCTCGCATTGGAAACGTGTTTTCGAGAGTGTGCAAATTGTATGCAGGTTTTACTTGCATACAAGTGGAGCTGTTCACAATATGCGCGTACACTTCACTCGTATGCAATTAGAAACGCGCACTAACGTTTGCGCTTTCAATTTGCGCATCACTTGAATACAAATGTACAAGTTCAAACTACCTACATACAACTTGTAGCTTTTATGCAGGTTTGTTCATGTTGCATGCAACTTGTAACTTGCACACAAGTAACTTGCCTAATGGTATCGCGTCTTAAGTATCTAGTGTCAAGTGTATACCGCACAATACACTCTTCTCATCTGCATTCGTTAGAGATCTGTCACATTCTAGGCTTAGTGCGTTTAGCAAAACTACGTCTACGTCCACATTGCTATTATCACCGTGAGACATAGACAACCTTACCACAGAACACATAATAATACTACGACCTCTCAGTGCCACGCGGACAGTCCGATAAGCTGACGAAGTCCGTCGCGGATGAATTATTGTTGTTCAGTTCCATGCTCTCCGCTTCTGTCTTGCACTGAATGCGTTCTATACCCATATACTCCAGTCAAATAAGCCAAAAACAAGGGCCTACCTCGGAATGAGAGAAAATAAGCTGGAAACTTGTATAAACCTTTATATTGGCATTCTAATAGTTGCACCGCTAGATTTTTGCAAAAAAGTTTGTGCTCGCGAGGTCTACTTTACGCCTACCTACTAGTCTTACTTACCTTTTAATTTTATGTCATTAGCATTTCCTTCTTCAACTTGGTACTCGTCTGTGTCGTCCACTTCACCGAAATGCAGGTCATTCAAAACAATAATTGAGCCAGTTAAAAATTCGAGTACATAATTTTTGTAAAGTATGTCTAGGTAGGTAAAGTAGAGTTTAGTCTATTTTGCATGAATTCCCACTTGAGGAACTGAGATAATAAAGCTGCAAAGCAGTATTGTTTACCGTTTCGTAACAGGCAATATTGGTTCAGAAATTGTGGAGATAATGAGGTGAACATAAAAAATAATACCTTTATTATCATCAACCTCTAACGAACGGAGTGCCTCAGTTTCACGAGTTTTCCTCAATAGATAGTAAATACCTGAAAAAGTAAGCATTCAATTTAAAAAAAAAAAAAAAAAAAAAAAAGTTGTGAAAATATTCACTTATATAACGGATGAATACCTTTATTATCATCATCCAATGAATTGGATGGCTTTTTGTTTATGTAGAAGAACAACATAAATATACAACGTGATGCGTGAACAGATATATTACGTGATGCGTGAACAGACTAACAGACAAACAGACAAACAGACAAACAGACAGACACGAATTTTACAAATGTTTTATACTTACTTACTGACTGACTGATTGACTGATAGACTACGCCCAGTCTAAACCGGTGGACCTAAGTATTTGAAATTTGGAGTAATATTCCTTGAGTATTCTAGAGGCGAACTACGGAAGTAACTATAAACATAAACCGTAAAATATGAATACCAACTCCAAATAAAATACCCCTATCCTGCGGAGACCCTTTAATTTACTGGTATGAAAAGTATCCAATGTCGTACCTCTTAGTATGAACTCAAATCATGCCAAGTTTCATTTGAATTTATTCAGTAGTTTCGGCGTGATGTCTAGCCAAGATACAGACAGACAGACACAGGGTCGGACTGGACCGGAAGGGCCCGGGTGGCTCTCCACAAGCCCGGGGCCCGGGACGGAATAATGGTACATGGGATACTATCGGAAAATAATGAAATATACAATTTATTAATTATTATTATCAACGAAGTATTATTGAGTAAATATAGTTCCAATTACTTATAATATAACAAATCTGAAGCTAGCTAATTATTTATTTTTTAATTGTGTTTCACCTAAGCTGTCAATAACTTGATCGTAAAAGCAACTATTCTTGTCATCTTTGATTAGATCCGATCCCATGTTTAATATAATCGACGAATTCAACAGTTGTTGCCCAATTAGAGAGCGAAGTTTCGTTTTAATGCGCTTCAGCGTTGAAAATCGTCTCTCACAAGCCACTTTCGTGAACGAAATTGTGACAATTACACAATATGCGTCATATAAGGTGGTGTACGTGCTGATGTGCATGTTATATTGTGATAAAAGTTTAAATGGTAGGAGAGAGGTGGCATGAAAGGGACACGTATTGAGAAAGACAATTCATATTACCGGCTAAATAAAAGTCGTATCAGAACAACACTAATTTTGTTGTGTTGCAACCCAAATGCACATCTATTTGCAACTAACTTCACGTTCCAGTCAATTCAAAGATAGCGGTGTCGTACATGTGTTTGTAGGAGAGTTCAAAAGTTTTATTTAGTTAATGAGGAGAAACGTTTTGTCAAATACTATAAGTTGTATATTTATCTGTGTACAATTGTTTACTATCGGCTAGATACAGATAGACATGAGAATAGAAGGTCATTAAACTTTTGATTACAAATGAAGATTTTGGTGTTATGTTTTTATTTTGTGTGTGATATTTATGAAAGGGACACAACAAACGGTTATGAAAGGGACAACTGATTCTGACTCTATAGATGATATTTCTGAAACTAAAGTATTCACTCCAATGTTAAGATACCGTAGCCAGGCAGGAGATAAAAGAGGAAATGATGACGAGTGTAATGTTTGTAAGAAAACATTATTCAGAGAGCGTTGAAGATTGGTTTCAATGTTAAATTTGTACAAAATGGGCAGATGAAACCTGCGAAATTAAAGGTGTCTATCTTTTTTATTCGACATATTTTTCTTAATTATTATCAAAGTTAATTACTTAGTTTTAAGATGGACATTTAAAAAAAGTATAGAAATTTTTGAGATATTTCTGGTACATTATGAGAGTGAGGAAACAATAAATACTTTTTGTTGAAGGCCAGCGTAACAGCGCAAATACTTTAGGGAAATACACTGAGCTTCATTATACTATCATAATGTAGGTCAGTGGAATAAAACTATACATTAATGGAGTTCCTCAGCGTGCGAAAATATTTAATATTACAAGGGCACCAGAAGAGAGAGCGCAAAAATATCGAACTATTAATTTATTATAGCCTTGTATATGAAAGAAGTAGAATAATTATTGTGGATCTTTTGAGTAGCAAAATGAACGCAGCCAATATTAACAACAAGACGACAAAATAGCGAGAGCTACTTCTAGTGAAAAAAAATGAGCTATTGAGTGCTCAATAGATCCGCCGTATTCCGTCATAAGAAAGTTAGAAATATAATAATGGAGCGAGCGCAGCGAGCGCGAAAATATTGAACTTTTTCCACTAGCCTTCACAGGCCCCCTACGGTACATATCACCTGGATTGTGGCAAGCCCCGCAAGCCAGGCCCATGAGGGTCAGGCTAGGGCCCGGCTGGCAAACTGTATCAACAGTCGACAGGATCGACTGTATGGCTAGTCCGACCCTGGACAGACAAACAGAAAGACAAAAATGAAAAATAAAATACAGTTTTGGCTTCAGTATGGAATACAGAACAGCATCCAAATTTTTTTTACAATATATCTTCAATGTACAGAATTGGTCCTGTTACAGTTTTATTATAAGTATAGATAACGATTTAAAGTTGGTAAGGTTATAAACAAAATATGACCAAAACCTATTGAGTGAAGTATCAAAATAAAAATAATAATTAAATTATTATAGAAATACAAGTAACTCGACGGCGAACAAAACTAATGTGGCGAACAAGCTATAGATTCTTGATTTTGAAATATTAGATGCAGTCGGAAGCATGAGGTAAGCTCGGCAGGTTCTAGTCACCCTGAACCCGTCAAAGAAGAATTGAAACCCTTGATGCCGTTGACTGCATTTTATATTTCGAAATCAAGAATCAAGTTTTTTGCGCTGTTTATTTTTACATAATATTTTTATTAATGCCCCTCGTATAAGTAGCGAAACAATTTGCTCAAATAACAAATACAAAACTTTATAAACATTAACAATTACAGATGATCTCACTGCGCCCCCCAAAGCCAGCAAAATAACACAATTTAGGGACATTGTAAAAGCCACTAACCTACTTTTAAGGAATCCTTCTAACTAAAAACAATGATGTATTACTCACAGACTCTTTTACAAGATACTAAATATGGCAGGGAATTAACCAGGACGGGACTGCTACTGTCCTATAAAGGGAACAATTTGAATCACTTGGTTGAAGTGCTTTCAAATTTCGAAGACCCATGCCGAAACATAATTTGTTTTGCGCCGAAACATATGGAACCAAAACATGTTTGAAAAAAGACAAATTGATGGTAGTCTAACGATTCGATAGTGTAACTTAGAATCCAACGATACCGGGATCGTTACCAATTACTTTTTTACGTAATTGTGCGGTTTTACATTGCTCTGCGCTTCGGAGAGCACGTTAAGCTATTAGTCCCGTCTCATATTGATTAATAGCAGTCGTTAAGCCATGTCAGAAGCCCTTGGGCGGCCTGACAAATTCTGACACCAGAGGCAAGCACTACTTCAAACAAACAATAAGACAAAGAGATCTGCACCTTACCAATCGGTATAATGTTATGCCGTCACCCATTTAACCTTCGCTCGTCCCACGACCACATACATACAAGCGCACTCATTTAAATGTGGAAGAATATAATACAACGACAATTTAAAAGATTAATAAGAATCAGAACAAGTTTCGCGACATGTAGTATCATGATCATAAGTGAATAAATAATAGTTTAAAAAAAAACTAAAAAACACGCTTTATATAGAAAATCAAACTAAAAAATAGAAAATAAATTTTAGTAGTGTAAATAAGAAAAAAAAAGTTTTATTTCTAAAAATCATGGGGTGCATGAGTAAATATTTCATTGACAGATATGAGAAGAAGGATTATCATTTCGATAATATCTTAAAAAGCACCCCACGCTTTTTTTAATTACTTTTTTTCGAATTATTGCATTGTCATCGGTCTTTGACAGGTGTGCAAAATTTGAATGAAATCTGACCGTTAAAAGTGGGTCAAAATAGCGTCCAAAGGAGTCGGTTACAAACATACAAACATACAAGTGAAGCTAATATAAAGCGTATAAAAAAAATTATGATTCATATGATTTAACTTCTAATTATTGTCATTTTTATTTTATTTTATATCTCACTAGCTTTCGCCCGCGACTTTGTCCGCACGGACTACATTTTATCGCGAAAAAAGCATCCTATGTTCTTCTAGGATATTAAAAACCAATGCAAAAGTATAGCACCAACCGTATTGAGGCTCTTTTGTTAGACTTGTTATTATTTCGTTTCCATGGAAATCGTTATTTACAGCGAGTAAACAACATTTTCCAGTTTTGCCGTGGAAACTAACAAATTTTCCGGGATAAAAAGTATTCTATGTTTTAATCCAGGTATAAGCTATCTCCATTCCAAATTTCATCAAAATCCGTTCAGCCGTTATCGCGTGAAAGCTCCCCAAACAAACAAAAAAACAGACAACGTCCCACTTTTATATATTGGTGTGGATTGCAAACCAAATCCAGATAACAAAAACGTAGGTACCGACACTATCGACCAGGGTTGGCAATATTTAAAACAATTGATTAAAACAAGTAAGCGCTGTAAAATAATCACTCCTGTTTAAAACACAATATTTAAAACAATTGATTAAAACAAGCGTTTAAGCACTGTAAAATAATCACTCCTGTTTAAAACACAATATTTAAAACAATTGATTAAAACAAGTGTTTAAGCGCTGTAAAATAATCACTCCTGTTTAAAACACAATATTTAAAACAATTGATTAAAACAAGTGTTTAAGCACTGTAAAATAATCACTCCTGTTTAAAACACAATATTTAAAACAATTGATTAAAACAAGTGTTTAAGCACTGTAAAATAATCACTCCTGTTTAAAACACAATATTTAAAACAATTGATTAAAACAAGCGTTTAAGCACTGTAAAATAATCACTCCTGTTTAAAACACAATATTTAAAACAATTGATTAAAACAAGTGTTTAAGCACTGTAAAATAATCACTCCTGTTTAAAACACAATGTTTAAAACATTTTGTTTTGTTTTAGTTATAGAGATTACTAAATGCAGCGCCGCAACGAACAATGTACGAGTATTAGTAAACAATATTAAAGTGCCTGCAGAGACTCCAGTTTAGGTAGGTTGGAAGCAGAAACAGACCAAAATACCTACAACAAGTTTAGCTTAAAACAACTTTTTTAAATGAGTTTTTGGAATTGATTTTGCAGGTTAGTTGTGTACAAACAACCAAGATAAGCTTTGTAGCTGTACTCATTTAGATTCATTGATAGTTTAAAACATACATCAGAAATATCATTGTTGTATCTATACTTATAATAAAGCAATAGGAACGAAATAGTCTGTAAAAGAAAATAAAAAAATGGTCCTACTTAAAAAAAAGCTACTGAATAAGGATAGAACATTTTTTTAAATGACTTAAATGCTGGGGTACTTTTTACCTAAATCGATGTTTAGATGCCGAGCAATCTTTAAAATAGTTTATGACGGCTGAACGGACTTTGATTAAATGTTGGTATATTGGTATTTTAGGTCTTGGAATCAATCACACATAGAGTAATTTTAACCTTAGTAATAAAATTAGATTATGTTAAAATAACACCAAATACTGTCACTTGTTTCACATTTACTCACAATCGCAACGTTTTTTTTAATTGTGTTCTGCCTATGGTGGCCAGTTCAATTTTCGAATAAACTCTCTTTACTATGCCCGTATCGATGCTAAGAGCTTACTCTAAGTCTTACGAATTTTAACGTTCCAAATTCAAATCACATTATATCCCTTGGGAGTTTCAACATTATCTCCCTTGGGATATAATGCCATGATTTACGTTGAAGTTGCGTGTCACAATATTGTCGAGCAGGTGGTTTAAAAATTGTATTTATTACATTACTTTTTAACCAGGAGCTAGTTTTGAATAGGATGTCTAGATGGCGCTTAACTGAACTTATTTATGCATTCATTCGGCTCAGATGAGTAATCAAAGACGGTTATAACCCACTACCCGGGCGCCTGCTTTCAATTTAATTTTCCTTAATAAGTACATTCGCACCGGTTTTACTGCAAACTTAAGTGTTCTTCAAACTAAGAAGATGTGTACAACCATATTGTGGCGCCAAAGGTTGTGATCTATATTAAAAATCGTGTGGAATAATACTACAAGTACATAAATTATAATTTTAATTTATAATGAAGCACTTTTTGCTGTGTGTGTTATTTTTGTTTGTTTTTATAAATAGTATGGGATTACAAGGTGAGTGAGTGTTTTAATATTATTTTATTAGTGTTATTATACTTATCCTTTTTAAAAGCTTTTATTTAACTTCACTTGTACCTATCTATGTATTTTGTCTGTCCTGGAATCTCGCAATTCAAATTTCGAGCACTTCCCGGTTAGCCATCCGGCTGAAACTTTCAGGGTAGCTCACAAACCGATGACAATGCAATAAAAAAAAAGGAAAAAAGAAAATAAAACAAAGCGTTAACAGTGAAAAGGCAAAAAAAAAAAAATGATAAAAAAAGAAGTTAAAAGTTACAAAACAAAAAAAGAACCCGTAAAAGCTTTTTTATTAAATATTTATTTAAATTAAGTAAGTATACTTATTATAGTAATAATATTAATTTTCTGCTTTTCGTGCTACAAAATATGAATTATAATGAACTGCACCCCACGAATTCACGCACGTGTGTGATATGTGTTATTCCAGGGTAAGCTATCTCCATTCCAAATTTCATGAAAATCCGTTCAGCTGTTTGAGCTCTAAGGATTGATGATGAAAAGTATTATATGTGTTATTCCATGATATAATATCTCCAGTCCAACTTTCATAAATGAGTCACAAGTCACAACTATACATACAAACTTTCACCTTTATAAAATTAATGTGATTATAATTATAGAGAAACTTAATGCACCAAAACAATTAAAAGTTTAGTCATAGTTTCGAGTAAACCAGGTGGTTTAATTAATTATTTCTCATGTACATAAATTGTTCTAGTGTGTACTATTATTTATTCTGTGACTCTAGGTAGGTACACTAGAGTAGAAGTAGCAAGATAACAATCTAATATTATTTATTAACTAGCTGTGCCCGAGGCTTTGCCCGCGTGACCATCTCTCTGGTTTAAAAGTAATCTATACTATATAGTAACCTATGTTATTCCAGGACCAAAGGTTCCTATAAAGTACAAAATAATAACTACAATGAGAGGTTTTCTGACAGCTGGTGGAACCTAGTTCTGAAACCATCGATAGATGGCGCTGACGGGACATGGTTTTCGCATTTAATCAATAAAAATGCAAAGTTTACTCCTAAATACCTACTAATTTGTGTTGTGTTCTGGAAAAGCAAAAGTACTTAGTTTGATATCAAACAATAGCCACAAAAACTAAAGAGAATATAAAACGTAATAAAATAACAAAAACAAGCATGGCAGACGCTTGTCTATGTTAGTAAGAATGTTTTTTTATCGGTCTTGCTTCGTGTGGTTATACAAAATCTCCAGATCCACGACTTTAGCGCCATCTATCACATTTATATGAACTATTTTTTTTATTGCCTTACGGAAAACTTCCCACTCTTCAAAATAGTTTTTATCAATTGCTCGGCTTCTACATAACGGATAGAGAAAAGTACTCCAGATTTTAAGTCAAAACCTAAGCTATCCAACATTGAAAACTGCATTTCAATGGGTCCAGTAGTTGTCACGTGCTGCGTGAACATACTGACAGACACAATTTTTGTTTTTTTTTTGTTTAGTAGTTACTAACTCACTGCTTTATTATAATTAAGTACAGATATCTGCATCGTATATACAACAATTGTACAATAATATATAATTATTATTATATTGTATAATCATTGTTAGGTTCGTCGCTTTCGAATTGTTAATGGATTTTCAAAGAGGCTGTTGTAAGGAAGGCAAATAGGTATATGCCTATATAGGTACATTAATTATGTAATTCTGCGGCAATTTCCCAAGAGAATTTCGCAATTTCCCGGGAAAAACCTAACTAACCTTATGAATACGTTATGTTACTTTCTAACAACATGTATGAGTGCACTAATATGTAAAATTGAAATATATATATATATATATATATAATTTGAAGTTGAGGTTTAGTAAAGCCTCAACATAAAATGTATGTTGTATGTACTTAGTCTTATTTAATTCAGGAAGCACACATTATAATTCCTAGTCATAAGACGATACTAAATTGTGAAGTCTTTGTTGAAGTTATAAATAAATAACCAACCAACTATGAAAACCGCATTGCAATCGATCCAGTAGTTTTTATGACATATTATGCCAAATGCCAACAAAGGTGGTCAGGTGGTTTGTCTTAAATTAGTAAATCCTAGTCAAAAGTGTAAAAGTATATACCTAATCAAGATAATTTTGTTGGTAAATTGATTATTAGTTTTTTAAAGTTTCTTGACAATATACGGTGTGGGACGGATATACTACAATATACGGTGTGGGACGGATATACTACAATATACGGTGTGGGTTGGATATACTACAATATACGGTGTGGGACGGATATACTACAATATACGGTGTGGGTTGGATATACTACAATTCTGCTTGAGACATACTCGTACGTTCCAAAATAAATACCTTATGACACCCTTGCGAAGAAGTTTTTATTTTAAAGACACGAGTAACCCTTTCTTTACTACACCGTAGTCGGCCTTTGACACTCTATAAATGAATACGAATCGATTGATACTTAGCTTGTCAAAATCCGACCAAGTCTTTAGTTTGAATACATAACACTTCATTTGCTTCGCCGTAGTCGCTTAAAAAAATAGCCCATGGCACTCTATAAAAAAGACGAATCAATTGATACATATCTTGTCAAAATCGGACCAAGTTTTCAGTTTGTACACATAACCCTTCATTTGCTTCGTTGTAGTTGGCTAAAAAATAGTCTATGGCAATCTATAAATGAAGACGAATCGATTAATACCTTGCTTGTTAAAATCGGATTAATAGATGCGACGCTGTGGTCGAACATCCACATACCCACATAGATACCTACATACATAAACTGTTAAACTCATTACCCTTCCCTTGCTTCGTCGTACTCGGGTAAAAAGGTCACTTTAGAGCCAAATATATTGTAAACGAAAAAAATTAGAAAAGTTGTCATTATAATTTTTAATAGGTTTTCAACGTGACCTCATTCAAACGGTTACAAAAAAAGTTAACTTCTCCTCTTTTCATGTATGGTAGACACAAAAATAATATATACACCTTCATAGCGGTTATAAATATATATACTTGTGCCAAATTTCAACCTTGTAGCGTTAATAGTCTCCGAGAAAAGTGGCTGTGACATACAGATAGACGGACAGACGGACCTATAAGAGTTCCTTGTTTCACTACGGAGCCCTGCAAAGATTTGCTAGCGAAAGCAAGAAAGCCAAGGCAAGAAAATATGACGAGTTACTGTGGATGACCTCTGTTCAAGAGATCTTCGTTTATTAGGTACCTACTTATACGTCCTTTAAGTCCTTTAGAGAGAAGGATAATGAATATAATCCAATTTTGACAAGAGTGGTGTCAATACTCAATACTCGATATTTTATTGCCATAATATGTTACAAAAGATCTTAATAATTAATAGGTAGAATGACATATTACCCTCATAGGGTGTAGCAATGTAAAGTAGGAGCGGACCGAACCATGTAAGAACTAATTCCTGTTGGATAATGTATTAGACTAATTTAGTCATTCATAAAATCATTTAAATTATAATAACATTTTTTAATTAAAAATATTTTTAATTTATTAATAAAAACGTCATTCGATGTCGTTCGATTCGTCATTTATATTGTTTTTTGTCCAATGGTTCTACGGTAGAACAAATAGTAGAACCAGTTGGACTAACCCGCTATTTTTTACACAACCGTAGTCGGGTTTTAGTTTTTGAACTTATGTCATGTTCGGTGTTATTACTATGTGTGTATGTTTGTTTAGATCAAATCTTGCAAGGTGAATTAGAACCACTTCCTGTTATCCTAATACGGAGTTCAATGTTCTACACGTTGGTTGAGTTCCGGCGACAATTTTTTTTATGGTAAGCTAGACCTGATTGGACATCCAGGATTAGCTCCAGATAAAGGAACTCTCCAAGGGTCAACAGCACAGACACGAACATTTTATTAGGTACGATACGGCTATTAAACTTTCACCAGTAAATGGCTATTGCATAAAAGCTTGTATTTTTGATGCTTTTTAATTAGCTTATTATAACTTAGGTATACACCTATTCGGTCTTTTCCTTATGTACTTGTGAGAAACAATTCCTTTACACTATAACAATTTCAATAGCTGGTACACCACTAGCTTCACGTAAATACTCTTGAAAACGGCCGTAAGTCTAGCCACGACCATGGCGACGGCCTTAGCCACGGCGGGCAACGGCCACTACATATAATCACACCGCAACGTGTAAAAAATACTCCTAATTTTGAAATTATATAGTTGTACTAGCTGTGCCCGCGGCTTTGCCCACGTAGTCATTTTCGGAGATATAAGGATCCTATGTGTTATTCCAGAGCCAAGAGTATCAATATCATCAAAAATCGTTCAGACGTCATAACTTTTTTATAGACTTCAACTTATCGGATTGAGATACAAAGTACACCAGTTTTTAAGTCTATGCCTAAGCTGTCCAATTGTGACAACTGCACCACAATAGGTCTATTAGTTGATGCGCGAACAGGCAAACAGAGACAGATACGATTTTTAACAACGTTATATTTTTGTTCAGTAGCCTATTTCAAGTCACCTAGACTTTTTTTTATACGCTTTATATTAGCTTTACTATGGTATTTGTAACCGACTCCTTTGGACGCTATTTTGACCCACTTTTTTATTATCTTCTTTGCGCAGACTTTTTGGTACTTACAGCTTTATTATAAGTGTAGATGCATCACCACCTTGATAATAATGACCAAAATAAAAAAAAAAAATTGAAACCGCAATCTGTAATTATGATACTCCATGTTCGCGCTTATCAGCTGTCGACTGAGGTTACTCACACCACGTACCGTATCTAACACTCACAACGTGAGCCGATTTACCATCACTAATTTGACCGACTTTTCGCTTTAAGACTTTATTGAGCTAGGTCAATAAAACCGTTCAGTGAACATCGGAACAAAATCGGTTAAGTATTTTCTATGGTATTTGTGGACAGACAGACAGACAGACAGACAGACCGACAGACCGACTAGTTTGACTTTCTTTGACTACACGACTATGTTTTAAGGGTTCATGTGTGTTTGTATGTATGTATATGAGTTTATTTATTCGACGATAATTTTTAAATGCCTGAACAGATTTGGATGATTGGGGTATTGTTAGTATCCTTACATCATTCCTTTTTTAATTTCTTATTGCGGCAGAATAGCTCCATTCGCTCCATTAGCATTTATTTTCTTCTTGAATTAAAATTCGAATCACACCTTCGAATCGAGTATCATTGAGGTCATATTATATTTATTTATTTAATTGTTTTGCACAAAAATAGTGTACAAGGAAGGACTTAATGCTAAACAGCATTATTTACCAGTCATCCAGATCGTTAGAGACAATAGTAGCGTGCGCCTCAAAGTACTGAACATTAAATAGAAAAGAAAGAACTTTCTTTCTTTCCTATTTAATGTTCAGTAAATACCATACAAAATAATAATAAGTAATATTAAATAAAAATATAAATGATTAAACATAAACCAGTACATAGATAAATAACTAAATACTTTACTAAGTATAATCAATACAAAGTATAAAACAAAGTCGCTTTCCGCTGTCTGTAACGCTTAATATTTTAAACTACGTAACCTGAAAGTAGCCTGAGTTACTCAGCTATCTGCCAGTGAAATTCCCGTCAAATTTGTTCTAGCCGTTTCGGAGTTTTTTATTATTTAATATGGATATGGATAGAGCGAAGTGAGCCGCCGCGCGCCGTCCCCCGAAGCCGAGTGAAGGTAGAGTGTGCGACAACGAAATTTTTCACCTCTTTTTTTTCTCAATTTCGCACGTGCGAATCTATGGCTGGTCGCTAGTAAAATATATTATAAAGCACGCTTTAAACCGGATCAAACCGGATGCGTGTGCGTTGCAGAGCAGAGCGTTGCAACGCAGCGCGTTGCGTAGGATGTCATGCCGACCAGTTTCTCGTGATGTGCGGTGCTGCAACGCTCTGCGCTACAACTTTCTGGACATCTGCCATTTTCGTTTTAAATGGAATACAGTGAGCACAGCGTTAGCATTTCTGAGTTTACTGATGATGGATGGTTGTGCTGTATCTCGTCTGATGAAGAAGTTAATTATTTTTTCTTTAAATTCCGCATTTGAATACAAATCACCGTTTTCGCGCAGCAAGGTGTCGCACAGCGCTGCACCTCGACGCGCGAAGTCGTTCGCGGTGTGACATTAACTACAGAAAGTCATATAATACAACGTCATCAGGGCACGAAACGCGCGCGACTTTGCCAGACCGTGCAAGATCGCCCGCTGCGTTTACGCATTCGGTTTGTCTCTGCGTGGCTTGATATGCGGTGACGCGCGTAGCTGCACAGCGCTGTACAGCATCGTGCGTTTGGTGTTTCATTTCCCATAATATTCTCTACATTACAACGTCATAAGCTGCGCTGCGCTGCATGCGGTTTGACCCACTCTTAATGGTTTACTTGTTTTTTAAACTTACAAGGACATTTTGGAGTGGATGTTATCAAATTTAGTTGCTGTCTTGTGAGTCGGGGGTTATTACGGGTAGGTTACTCCTGTTCCTATCACAAACTGTAGACATTGACCTACCAGTAAATCAATATAAATATATTCGTAACTAAATGTTATTTCCATTATTTCAGGTACAGAAGCAGCTATAAAGAAGAGGCATCCTTGCAAATTGGATTGCGATGTTTTCTGCCAGTTCAAGGGGAAAACTAAAGGCTCCTGCATTCACGGGGCTTGTCTATGTAGGACAGGAGTTACGTCATAGATTAGAATAGAAGTCAGGATACCAAAATTGAAAATAAGCTAAACAATGGAATCGACAGTGACGCGGTGAATCTGGTGGCAGCAAGTTGTGACGGTGCCTTCGTAGCTATAATTTGTTTAGAGCTTCGAAGTTCAATTAGGAATACCTAAAATAAAAAAATATACTACTTTCAAATATATGAATAAATGGTCTATGAGACTTTCGCTCTTTGTCTACTTTTTATTATTTACATACATTTCATTATAGCATTGCCGACTTTTTGTTTTTTTTTATATTTTTAGCATTTAGCTTTTTATATTTTTAGACTTTTTACAAATTAATAAATTTTAAAGTTCGGACTGTGCCGACTTTTTTCAATTTCTTATATAACTTTATATTTTTGCCGACTTTTAATAATATATAATTGAAAAAGGTAGAAATGCAAACTTTGTATAGTAGGTAATCAAATCATTTTTTTTTGCTTTTGATAAGGCAACTTGGTTAAACAAAACTGTGTACTTACTTAAACTTGCATTATATTTTTGCAGCAATAGTACATTAATGCCACGGTCTGTAATGACTGCGTTGCTGGCAGCGATGATGATGGTCGAGAGCGTGGCTAAGTTAAGTTCGAGGCCATCACAGCGCGGTCAGCATTGCAGCCCTTGATGGCCAAGCTGGAATGAAGGCCGAGACCGAAGGTCGAGGCCTTTATAGTGCGGATAGCAAGGGCTGCAATGATGGCCAAGCTTGAAGGCCGAAAACTTAACTAAGCAAAGCTCGAGGCCATCATAGCGGCCTGGCCAGCAGGGCAGTCATCGCGGACCAAGGCTTTACTACAACAATGCGAAGTATTTAGATAAAACTAGCTACTGATGAAAAAATTATATAACCCACTATAACAACAACAACAACAACAAAAACCAAAACAACACCAACAACAACGTCAAAAACAACAAGAACAACAAAACAAGAAGAACAATTAAAAATAACAACAACAACAACAATAACAAGCAGAACAACAACAAAAACAGCAAGAACTACAAAAACAACAAGAACAACCAGAACAACAACAAAAACAGCAATAACATTAAAAACAACAAGAAAAACGACAAAAACAACAAGAACGACAAAAACAACAGGAACAGCAAAAACAACAAAAACAACAACAAAAACTACAAGAACAACAAAAACAGCAAGAACAACAAAAACAACAAAAACAACAAGATCAACAACAATAGCAACAAAAAACAACAAGAGCAACAAAAACAACAAGAACAACAAAAACAACAAGAACAACAAAAACACCAAGAAAAACAAGAACAAAGAAAACAACAAGAACAACAAGAACAAGAACAGAAACCACAACAACAATAACAAAAAACAATAATAAACAACAACAACAACAAAAAAACATACTACAATATAACAATAACAACAACAAAAATAAATAACAACAATAAAAACAACAACAAAATAACAAAAACAATAAAAAACAATGAAAACTAAAACAACAAAAACTACAACAACAACAATAATAGCTAAGAACCATTTCGATCACATCAGCTTTCAAACAGAAAAAAAAACATCAATATCGGTCCATACGTTTGGGAACTACGACGCCTCTTATTAAGCGGGGAAATGCTCTTTAGAGCGAAACTATCGGTAAAGGCAAAAATACACTTTTTTCTCTAAGCAACTTTTACTCCATTCCATCTTCATGACATACTAAAAACCAAACACACACCACTCAAAAAGTATAAAAAACATAAATCAATAAAAAAGGACAAATATATACAAAAAAGGCCGCAACATCCCCCCCTTTGTGGAGAAACCACAGTATTAAAAATCTTAATTTATTCAGGGGATAGGTACTTGGGAAACTTGGCTGAGCAGGGGCACGAGTTTTATCAAAGGCCGCCTCAATATACCAGCTATTGTTTGCACGTCAGCCACCCTTATTACGTTGTCACGACCTGGGTGAAGTGCTACGACTCTTCCTTTTGGCCACATTCCTCTGGGCAACGCTCCATCCACAATCATGACTATGTCTCCAGTCTTTAAGACGGGACGGGCTCCCAAGCCAGCTCTTGGCAGCAATGTAGGTAGGTACTCTCTGCACCATTTGGACCAAAAGTCGTCAGCAAGATATTGTGACTTTCTCCAGTCGCTTCGTCCAAGTAATGCTCCAGCATCAACAGCTAGTGGGATGGGTCGATAACCAGATGACGACCCCAAAATGAAGTGAAATGGAGTTAATGCTTCTTCAAAGTTCGAGTCTGATGGAATATGGGTCAATGGGCGGCTATTAATCAGCGCCTCCGCTTCCAGTAATACAGTATGAAGAAGGTCGTCTTTTGGAGTTCGGTCCTTCATTGTGGCCTTCAGGGCTACCTTGACACTTCTTACAAGGCGTTCCCACGATCCTCCCATGTGAGGAGATGCTGGTGAAATAAATTTCCAATTAATACCTCTATCAGCTAATTCCCGGGCCATTTCTTGTATATAAACTTGCTTGAGAATGTTATTGGCCCCAACAAATGAATTACCATTGTCTGAAGTTATAGTATTTGGTGTTCCTCGGCGTGAAACAAATCGTCTTAGACACATTATTGCAGCATCCGCTGTTAAATCTCGTACAACTTCTAGATGTATTGCTCTCGAGGTCATGCAGGTGAATACATATCTCTTCTCACGTCTTCTGCCCACAGAAACTTGGATTGGACCCATGTAATCAAGCCCTACGTGTGTGAAAGGACGTTTGTTAAAGGCGAGACGCTCTGGTGGCAAATCTCCCATCGGTGGGTTGAATGGGCGTCTTTTTAATAACGAACATGTGGGACATGCATTTGTTACAGATCGGACAGTTCCCCTCAGACGAAGCAACCAGAAGCGCTGACGAAGCTCATTTATTATGGTCTCATGGTTCCCATGTGCTGCTTTTCTGTGGTAAAACTCAATTAATAGTCGTGAAGTTCTGTCTCGACTGTCCAAAATTACTGGTCGTTTCAGGCTCTCAGACACGTCTTCGGCAGCTCCTATCCGACCAGATAATCTAATCAGGCCATCTGAATCTAAGACTGGAGACAATTTCCTCAATGGACTTCGGCGATGAACTGGTAACGACGCTCGAAGCTTTGCAAGTTCATCCGGAAAACTCTCCAACTGGCTTCTTCGTAAAATGTGCAATTCAGCCTCCATCAGATCAGAAGAGTTCAGATATGGTGACAATGGGATTCTTGATTGATGAGCATGTGATGTTGATGGTTGATTCGGATCACAAGCCAAACGTTTGTTTTTTAATTTGGAATTTAAAATTTTGGCAAATTGGTGCGCGCGAGCGGTCGCACGAACCATTCGCATCCAATCACTAAATCGTGTTGGGTCTGGTGCGATTGGAAGAAGAGAAGGTGACAATTCGTCTGCTTCCGATAGCACGTTGATGACATTCAAATCGTTTTTAAATTCATTCATGCTGAACCTCTGAGGGCCACAAATCAGGTGAAGATTTTAGAAAATCGGGGCCTTTTATCCATCGTGTTGGAAAATCTTTAACTAAACGTGTTCCATCATCAGCCACATTTAAACTAGTGGGAACCCAATGCCACTCAGATACTTCAGAATTTTCTCTCCCCAACCCTGTTAGCTACGAATGGCTTCAAAGTTCGCGCATCTGTTCGGACTCCCGACATGTTCTGATTCTATGGTAACAGCTAAACGCATGCCTATTAAAGCTGCTTGAAGCTCAAGCCTCGGAATGAATACTGGCTTCAAAGGCGTTACCCTGGATTTGCTCGGAATGAGCGAAAGTTTCACGTTATCGTTTACGGTAAAACGCCAAAATGCTACGCATGTATACGCCAATTCACTTGCATCACTAAATATGTGAAGCTCTCGCTCATGATAAGAATTTGGGACTCAAGCAACAGCCAAGCCGCCCACTGAACTTGTTGGTCCCTGGGTAGTGAATCATCCCAGCCTACACCTAATCGCCAGGCTTTCTGTAATAAAATTCTTCCGTGAATAGAAACAGGAGCCAACAAACCCAAGGAATCGAATATTCTCATCACTAACGATAGAGCATTTCTTTTTGTCAAAATGGGAGGATTATTAGAATCCGTATCCGACCGAAAACTTAAATTGTCTGAGCTTGGGTCCCAGATTAAACCTAAAGTGCGAACAGGAGCGTCGTGCATATCTCCTATTGGTACCGCTTTACTAGAGACTGCCCGCAATTCTGTAGGAATTTTACTAAGTGCTTCGGGGACATTAGATATCCAACCTCTCATTTCAAACTTGGCTTGCTGATGTAAGTTTGTTATGTTGATGGCAATTTGTGACGCCTTGTCAACATCGTCCACGCTTCCAACGTAATCGTCCATGTAATGATTTTTACTAGTAGCTAGAGCCGCATCGGGATATAAGTGTGAAAATGCATTTGCATTTTTATTTAAAACAAAATTTGCGGTACACGGACTTGATGCAGCACCAAAAATCAAAGAACTCATTCGATATTCTTTAATGGGAGAGTGAACTTCTCCATTACGCCACAAAAACCTTTGCATATCCCTGTCTTCAGTGCGTATTTTAATTTGAGGAAACATTTCCTTTATATCGGCCATTAAACCTATTTTCCCCTCCCGCCAACGAAACAAAACTCCTAATAAAGATTGCAGAAGGTCGGGGCCCGTTAGTAACATAGAGTTTAATGAAACACCTTGAGTAGTTGCTGCTGCATCATGTACTACGCGCAACTTATTTTTTTGAGGATGAATAACGGGAAAATGCGGCAGGTACCAAAATCTAGGCATATCTACAAGTGAAACAAGATCAGCATGAGTTGCTAAACATTCTTCTGCGTACCCCTTTTCTAACATTGCGTCTATATTGTGCTTATATTCCGTCGCGAATTTATTGTCTTTAACCATCCTACGCTCTAATGTTTTTAATCGTGATAACGCCTGAATATAACTATCCGGGATCGTCAAATGATCTTCACGCCAAAGCATACCAATTTCGCACCTACCATCAGGCAATCTATGAAAAGATTCGTTTAATATTTTAAGCGCTCGATCATGTAAAGATCCTACTGAAGTAGACCGTTTACTTATACCTATAGCATCTAATCTGTACTGTTGTTTAACAAAGGTTTCTAAATTACACATATTTTCGTCGAGTACGACTGCTTCAGTGACCGCAATCTTATCAATAAATTGAACTGGTTTTGCACGACTGTCCAACACGCCATACAAAGACCAACCCAAAGCAGTGCGCGCAGCCACGGGTTGACTAGTTGTTCCAAATTTAATTTCCAGCGAAACGGAAAGGTACCAGTTCTGATTTCCTATTAAGACTAAGGGCTCAGTTTCCTCGTAAACCAGTTCATGAGCAATACCTGTCAAATATTCAAGTTTCATCGCGTCATCTATACTTACGGATTGGGTACCTACACCGAGGTTTGCGATAGAGGAAGCATTGTCTATTGTAAATTCCCTATCCCTATGCTTGCCTCGAATTTTAAATGAAATACGATGAACTTTGTCTTGACGGTTCATCCCTGCACCTTTCCCATAAAAATCTAGTTCAGGACCCGTGACACCTATACGTTCCGAAAGTTTAGAATCTATCAGTGTAACACTGGCACACTCGTCTAAAATTGCTAATGTCTCTACACTGCCTAATGGTCCCGAGACTATAACTGGTATCATTTTTAGAAGTACTTGCTTACGATGTTCACGAGATTGGTTCCTCGAACACACTAAAACCTTACCTCTTTCAGAATCAAGATGAACGTCCTCTGGTTTTGGAAAAGGCTGAACTTCAGGTGAGAGTTGAACAGAACCTATTTCTTCTATTCTAACCGTATTTACAGAAACGGATTGAACTGAAGTTGAACCTTTCACAGTAGCACCATGCAATAACGGGTGGTGGAAACGGTTACAGCTATCGACATTGCATCGATGATTGCAAGAGCGCCAGTTGTGTTTTTTGTTACTTAAACAACGAAAACATCGACGAGTTTTCGTTACAAACCTCAACCTATCATTAACTGACATTGAACCAAACTTTTTACATCCGGTCAAGGTGTGATGTAAATTACATAAGTCACATTTGAAATTGTCACTATTGATTTATTTGTCATTACTGATGACAAATAAATTTTCCTGACGTACGTTTTTCTTGTTGTCTTGTTGAGTTGTGGTTGGAAATAAAAGGCCAAACTTTGAATGATTTTTAGCTTCAGATCTAAGAAAGTCCGAAAGTAACTCGAGTTTCGTGCAGTTTGATGGATGTTCTGCAGCATATCGAGTCCACAAAGCACGCAGAAGCGGCGTCAACTTTCCCAACAAAATATTAAATATTTCGGGCGAATACAGATATGGAATCTGATCTAAATGTTTGATGACCGCTACTAAATTATGTACTTGACATGCAAAATGGTTCAAATCTTTAAAGTCGCTTTGCAGTCTAGGCAAAGCTTTAACTACCGCCAACTCTTGTAAAACTATTACCTCCGGCCTTGCAAAACGTTCTTCAAGAGCCTCGCATTATTTCTTCGGGTGTGTTCGATGAAATTAGTAGGGCTGCGACAGACTGCGCGGCCTCTCCACTAAGCGCACAGCGAAGACGCGACATATTCTCAGCATCCGAAAAACTGCCCTTTGTGACGTTAAATGCTTTTTGAAACGAAATCCAATGTAAAGGTGAACCATTAAATATTGGCAATGAAATGAGATTACTTTTATTTTTATGCGTATTACCTAAAGATAATATTATCTCTGCTAACTGTTTGATCTCCGATTGTTTAGAGTTAGGTGCGATTGTAGCAGGAAGGATCTGTAGATTATTCGAATTAGGATAGGCTGATACCGCAGGCACTGTAACAAAGTCAGGACACCCCGCAGGTACAGCAGACACAAGTGGGACATCTGCCGCCTGGTGTGTAGACGTTTTCATAGCTTCGTTATTCTGATCAGGTAAACTGCAAACCCAAGAATGCACACGATTGCTACGAATACTACGTTCACTTTCTATAGCAGCAAGCTTAGCCGCCAACGATAGGCGTTGAGCTTCTTTTTGTTTTCCTAAAAAAAAAAAAAACTCTTTTGAGCAAGTTCATTAAACATCTCCGCCTCTAAATTAACTACAGCCTCGGCATGACGAGCCTCAGCTTCAAGACGGCGTTGTCGAGTTGAGGTGGAAGAAAACTGAGTAAAAGTTGGTGTTACCGATCTTGTACGCTCTCCTTCGAAAACATGCCCCTGAGAGGCTTCAGCAGAAATGGCGGTAGAAGACGCCGCTAAAGCCTCGTTGTGTTGTCTCGATGTCCCGGTTACCATGGCGGTGGAAGGCGCCGCCAGGATATCGAGTGGTGTGATGAGGTCTGCAACTGGTGCGACATAGTAACAAGCCGCTGGGCCCGCAGTGGCAGTAGAAGATGCCACCGCCTGGTCCACGGAACCTACGGTATCAAAGGCGGTAGAAGACGCCACCGGAGGATTCCGCTTCTTAGTTGTCGACCTTAAAATCATCACAAACGTTTAAACGGACTGTAAAAAAACGAGAGGACCAAATTATTAAGCGGGGAAATGCTCTTTAGAGCGAAACTATCGGTAAAGGCAAAAATACACTTTTTTCTCTAAGCAACTTTTACTCCATTCCATCTTCATGACATACTAAAAACCAAACACACACCACTCAAAAAGTATAAAAACATAAATCAATAAAAAAGGACAAATATATACAAAAAAGGCCGCAACATCTCTCTTTTAACGTTCGGTGGTTAATAAAACCACAGAATAAATAATAGTACTAAAACACGAAAATAATGGATTTTCAAAGGAAATTGCTGGCCGCAAAACACGACAGTAATTAAATTCCATACAACTTTGCTGGCGCCTATTCAAGAAGCGCGGCAAGGTCGACTTTGCCCAAAGCAGGTTGTCGAAACAATGACCACATTACAAGCTTGTTTGAGTAAAAACAGAAACAACTTTACTTACAAACAAATAAAGACTTAAAACAATTAGTAACTTAAAACAAAAAAAATACTTTTAGTTATCGCTCCGTTTTTTTTGGGAAGTTTACCCCGCTAATATTATTATAACGTCTCCTTAATTCTCAACTATTTTTATTGAACCCACTATACGAGTAAGTCGTACTGTCTGAGCCCCGCTGTTTCACCTAATGCCGAATTACCGTGGATGAAATGTAGCCTATATGTTAATCCAGGTATATGCTATCCTGGTACCAAAGGACGATGACCATTCCTGCCCCACCTGTGGTTGACATGACCAGCAAAATCTTATTTATAGTTAAACTTCGTTTATAAAACTAGGATTTATTGTGAATTTCGTTTTGATCTTTTCTTGACATCTCGAGCTTCTCTAACGGACTACGATAAGCATACGGTTTTTATTGATGAATTAGTTCCTCATGTTGCTATGACTAGCTGTGCCCGCGGCTTTGCCCGTGTGGTAACTTCATTTAAAAGTAGCCCATACGTGTTATTCCAGGACCAGAGGAGTACCATATAACATATCATTTTTTAAATTCGTGTCTGTTTGTTTGTAAGTTTGTATGTCTTTTCGCGCATCACGATAGATTGACTGAACGAATTTTGAAGAAATCTATACCTATAATAAAGCAATAGGAATGAAAAACTCTGTACAATGAAGATAATTAAAAAAAATGGTCTAGGGTACTTAATATAAGCTACTAAACAAGAATATAACATTTTTAAAATTCGTGTCTGATCACTGTTGGATAGAAAAGGATAAGACTAAAAACTGGTGTACTCACTGTAACTTGGTATCTCAATCTGATACGTAAAAGCCGAGCAATTGATAAAAATATTCTTGACGGCAGAAGGAATTTTGATCAAATGTTGGTATATTGGTATTTTAGGTTCTGGAATAGCACAAAGTACTCTTAACCTAGAGCAATGACCACGCGTGCAAATCCGCGGGCATCAGCTAATGTAGTATACTTTTGATCCTGAAATAACACGTTTGGGCTGTGCTTTTAAATGAAATAACCACGCAGGCAAACCGCGGGCACAGCTAGTACACTAATAAGATTGATAAAAGCAGGCTTACACAACAAGTGCACCATTCTGCAACAATCAATGACTAGATAAAATGCCTGACAAGAATAATTTAGCAAATAACCTCCGACAATATAAGTGCAGAAATAGTAGGAACTTTCAGTGTTTGTTGAATTGAAAGTTCCTATTTCTGCACTCTGCTATCTCCATTCTAAATTTCATCAAAATCCGTCTAGCTATTATCGCGTGAAAGCTCCCCAAACAAACAAAAAACAAACAGACAACGTTCCACTTTTATATATTGGTATGGACTACCCAGTACAAAACAAATAAAATTCTGGTCATTATGTTCAAAAGTTTATTCATACGAAGATCTTCCTGTGGCAAGTTTAATTAAACTGAAAATAGCTCAGTCTGCACCCGAGCAAGATACGTTGTAGCTCAGTCTGCACCCGAGCTTCAAGCAAGATACGTTGTATCTACACTCAGTCTCGCATTTGCCATATGCAAATTATTTGACATGCTCAATGTAGGCTAATAGAGATATTAGAAATGTAATTGAAATGTGCACTGTACACCAGAAGTTATCTCAATTTAGCCTACATAATGAAATAGATGGGTGCAAGACAGAGCCTCCCATAAAACAAACCATAAGGCTAAAAAAGACCACGCGCATACTGAGTTCGCTTAGTGTATAATATATAACGAGTGCTAGGGTGGAAAGGTACCACGTTTAGGCAAACGTTGTATGGGACACCCGCCGGCCAGGTGGAGTGAAGACTAGCGAAAGGCAGTTGGCAGCGACTGGATAAAGAGAACTGAAGATCGGACTCAGTGGTGTTCAATAGGCCAACGTCCAGCTGTGGACCGATATAGGATGATGATGATGATATTTTCTTAGCCCTGGGCAGGGTGAATACTGTAATGACGCCGCGTCCAACTTATACAGTAAATTTTAGGACACAAATGAAAATGAAATATCGCAGAAGAAGGGCGAATTAGAACCCAAGCGCGGCCAGATTTTGCTCAAAGAACATTGCGGATCCCAGTAAGTTGGTTCTCATTCCATAGCAGCACACTTACATTTAATTTCATTACCTCAACATCCACAAAATGTTTGCTCTCAAGAAGAAAACAATCGAGTATTAGAGTAATTTCCGAAGGCACCCGCGTCGAATACCAACAAGTTGCGGACCGAACAAGGAATGTATAAGTGGGCAAGTCCGAGTATCTAAGCCCTGCCCGAGGCTACCTCGAATTCCTTCATCTAGTTAAGAAAGTTTCAACCACTCCGGGCTTATTTATATCCCACAGGTTAATTTGTTTGCGGACGAGGTCAAATTGAGAGCGCTTCAGTATTTTGTGCGGTATTTTCAGGGTAGGCTCTATTCACTCTAATCTAGTTGCTGAATCTTACAAGAGATATACTTACCGTTGATACACAGAATCATTTTATTTAACGCCAAATTATAAATACACCAGAAGTAGAAACACTAATATATTTATATGAAAATTAAACAAACTACTTTGGGTACATTTTGAATATCATAAAATGTGGACGTTGTTTAAACTTTACCTACTTGGAAAACTCCAACTTTTATACTTGAGTTATCCCCGTTCCCCGTTTGTGATATTTATATAGTCTAATATTATTAACTGTAAATTCATAGATTTTATAAGTACAACAGGAGCCTAGTAGCTGCTTCGTACATACTTCCACTTGAGTGAAATATTTCACTAATTGTTCGATCCTCTCGCCAGACGCCATTGAACATTTACTGCGAGAGTCGGTGCGGTTTCATTTAGAAAAAAATACTGTTTATGCTGTAAAATTATGTAAAAAATATATTACAAAAAAAGGAAAGTGCACCAAAAACACATTTCCTAAAAAAGTATTCAACTTTCTCGTGCATTTCTTGGTAAAAAGATAAAAATAACGAAAATTAACTTTTGCGGCGCAATTAAAAATGTTTTGGGTTTGCCAAGGTCATGAATGCTATTTTGTGCTATTATACCCATGTTTTTAGCTACGCAAAAATGAGGGTTGTTATAAAGAGTTTCACTAACTTAGATTTCTACAAAGTAACGTTTAATTCCATTTATTATCGAATATAATGTTCTACCCCCACTAATATAAAAAAGAGAAACGTTGCCGATTTGTTTGTTTGTTTGTTTATTTGTCCGGGGAGCTTTCACGCGATAACGGCTTGGCCGAATTTAATTAGAATTTCTGTGTATATACTGTAAACCGTAGAGACCAACAAAGGGTCCTCTTTGTCCCCGAAAATTATACTTGCAGGCAAAGACGCAACTAGTTAATTATAAAAGCAAAATACTACGCACTTATACACGAAATCTTAAAAAATTACTTAACCTATGAAACTGAAATTAGGCAGATAGGTACAACGTAGGTAATTTATAAGGAGTAGACATCAACCGAGAAAGGATTTTGCGACAGGGACGAATTAAGAGGGTCTAATGGCGATTGAAAGTTTATATGAAAGTTCTATGTTTTTTCCTATTAGACGTATGAAATTTGGTATTTAGGTTAACAATGTAAAATAAATAATAAGTATTTTTTCGACAAGGATGGATTGAGGAGGTCCAAAAATGATTTGAAAATCTAATGTTTAAATGTTACCGGCTGAACGGATTTTAATGAAATTTTGTACATAGATACTTTGAATCCTAGAATAGCATTTCATACATTTCATCATCATGATTATCCACGCAGGTAAAACCGCGGGCCGCATGTAGTAATATTATATCATAGATAGTGTCTTACCACTTATGAATCAACAAGGAGGGTAAGCTAGAGTACTTCCAGGACCACGGATGTAACCCCTACGTATGTTCAGCGATTTGTAATAGTCTAGGAGCTACGGAATATTTTAGTTTTTTTAGCTCAACTCCAGATTTCATAAGAAATTTAGTAATTATGACCAAACTAAGACAACTAACGTTGTGTTTTTTTCTTGTCTACTATTCCAAATCGCTGAACATACATGTAGGTTAAATCGATAGGCCTGGCGGTGTTCTAGATCACCCCCGATTTTAGTCCATTAGTGTCAAAACATCCTGTATACAGGTGTCCCAAAAACAACAGGATGGACACTGCTGGGTGGACAGACTTTCCATACAAAAATAAGAATCGTGATTCTACTACACGTGATCTCACTACTACTACACGCTAGCGAAAATTATGTATGAACACAGTGTGGCACAGTCAAGCAAATTATACAGTCAGTCAGTCAGTCAGTCAGTCAGTCAGTCAGTCAGTCAGTCAAGTTCCTCATCTCCAGTTTCATCTCATTTTCATAATAAGCACCTCGATAAAGCTAGAAAACGACACCAATATCATTTTATTAACATAAAAACATGCCCACCATCTTCAATGGATATCGTTTTCGTAATAAGCACCCCGAGAACACACATCATTATACAAAAACAAAAATGCCTCCTCCATCTTGGATTGGAAAATAGATATTTTTAAGCACCCCGAGAAATCAAAATTGGCTCATCATATTAGCATTGCAGTTCAACGGGGCAATGCCACTAGCATGGTTGGGTACGCTGCCAACCGTTAGTGGACAACAAAAATTGGACTTTCATGGAATGCGGGTTGTCCCACTGTTTCATGTTTAGTACCAGTACGCAGTAATATTATTTGTTCTGTGGTACTAGTTATATTTTGTAGTAATTAATAAATAATTACTTGTCCCAACATGTAGATCTATCTACATGTTGTAATTTTACATAATACTAGTTTTCCCGCCCACGACTTCGTCCGCGCGGACTACAGTTGATCGCGAATAAAAGCATCCTATGTTTTTCTAGGATATTAAAAACCAATGCAAAAGTAGGTATAGCACCAACGCTCTTGATGTTTTTTGACAGACTTGTTATTTCGTTTCCATGGCAACCGTTCCTTACAGCGAGTAATCAATATTTTCCAGTTTTCCGTTGAAAACTTACAATTTTCCGGGATAAAAAGTCTCGTATGTTTTATTCCAGGGTATCTATCTCAATTCCAAATTACATCAAAATCCATCCATCGCGTGAAAGCTCCCAAAAACAAACAAACAAACAGACAACGTTTCACTTTTATATATCGGTACGGATTTTTAAACTCCCAAACTATAAAATGTGCTACATATCCGCATAATCTCTATGTACTGGTATCACTCGCGTCAAAAACTGCCAAGAACCTGCTTCATAATTTGAAATGTGCTCAGTATTCAAATTAGGTCTCCGGATAACAGTGTGTATCTAACCTCCTTGTGTAAATTATACTTCGATGCTGGATCCTCTTGATTTTCATAATTCGCCAGTTAGTCCATATCTCAATTTACTTACTAGATATATTATTATGAAAACTACACTACACACGTAAGTTAGTTGAATTATTCCAACTATAGTTTCAACCACATCAGGTGATCTTTCTTAAGGTGACGGAACGCTCGCGAATGTGTTTCGCCTCGCACTGTACAGTGCGTGCGCGTTGATTGCAACTGGTGCGGGAGGCGAGAGGTAGTCTGCTGCGTCTTGGCGCGTCTGAAATTCTTAAAATTCGTTAAAAGTTTCCGAGATAGAGTACTTCCAGGGGCACCCGAATAACCCACACATGTGGGTTATTGTTACTGAACACTAACAATTCACTGAATACTTGATAGTATGGTCAAAATTACTAAGTTTGTGTCGAAACCAGGAGTTTAGCGAAAAAAATATACGGAATAACTACGAAATATCACTAATCGCAGACATACATGGGGTTATTCGGATGCCCCTGGGAGTGCTCTACCTCCGCTTATCAGTACTTCCTGGGACATTCTGTATATGGTGACCTCAAAAAATAAATCCTAAAATTCCAACTGCTATTATAGCATAAAGTATTTCTAAACATCCAAAAGTTTCTATTTTTGCTCTTCTTGAGAAATAATATGGGGAATTATCCCAAATCCAGGTGTATCAGAAAGCAGAGTGTTCTGCCTTGGCTGAACCATTGACGTCCAGATTCTTCATAGAGCGTACGTGTTCCGTGAGCCTAGTCTGAACTTTTCGTTTCTTTTCACCAATGTAACATTTACCGCAATCGCAGGGAATCATATATAGACTACGGGTACACCTAAAGGGTCTTCATCCTTGGGAGAGCGAAGCAGCTGTCTTAGTTGTCCGAGGGGATGGAATATCATCTTGATACTGTAACACCGGGGTAACAAGTTTTCAATCCTGTCCGTGACTCCCTTAATCCCTTAATATATGGCAGGTATGCTACCGCTATCTCCACCTATGCCAGACGCATATTCATCACCAAGAAATAGCATATTCACTCCACCGGATGAGGTTAAAACTATAATTGGAATAATTCAACTAATAAACGCGAATATTTCCCGTCTTATTACTACGAGATGTTCATCATTCACCAGGTAGTCTACTCCTCAATGACTCCACAGACTAGGACGTAAGACTCGTATAATTACGGTCAAAATTTACTCTAGGCATAGAATAACTATGTATCTCTAGATAAGTATATTTTTTTAACCTTCAATGCAATTTCAATTATGATGTACTACGAGTAAGAAAGAAAGATCCAAAAAAGTATGGTGTATTCCCACTGTTCCCATTAGGTGTTGTATGTACTTACTTTGCGGGTCTTATTAGTCCTCATACCAGTAATGGGTAACATCTACAGAGAACTAAGGTCACAAAGAGAACAACCTTCATAGAGTAATTGGTGACGAGCTGGACTGCAAAGCGTGAGGTTGCGGGTTCGATTCTCAGGTATTACTGTGCACCTCAGGTGTATTTGTCTGAATCTGTATGTTTGTCAGACCATGGTCTTCGTAGGTCCAATGAATCCTATAAGATAGGGACATCTACAATGGAATCAGAAATATCTATAATACGTTTATTGTGTGATATATATTTCTGGTTTCCGTATCAATTTTATACTTCGACGAGTACTCGATTATTCGCCGCCGTCCTCTTGGCTCCCCTAACATTAATCCCCTGGGGGATTCATTTGGATTATTTGTCCACACGGATCCCCTGGCCAAGAACAACCATTGTAAGATCCCCTGGGGGATTTATTTGGACTGGGACATATATAAAAAACATAATAAAGTCAAAAAAACAGAGGGCTCCTTCATGGTCCTAGTTTAGAATATAATCTGGCTCGTCTATTATATACAATACATATCATTTGTTAGTTTTTGTTTCACCTGAAAAAGGTTGTGGTTATTCTGGATTATTCTGGCATTTGAAAATTAAGTCCAGTCAGTGAGTTTTTATTTATTCACTAGCTGCGCCCGCGGCTTTGCCCGCGTGGTCACTTCTCTGGGGTAAAAGTAACCTATGTCACAGAATAAGTAATTCAATACTAATGTCTAATAATGTAGTACTACGGTAGCACGGACCTCAAAGTAACCTATGTCACAGAATAAGTAATTCAATACTATTGTCTAATAATGTAGTACTACGGTAGCACGGACCTCAAAGTAACCTATGTCACAGAATAAGTAATTCAATACTAATGTCTAATAATGTAGTACTACGGTAGCACCGACCTCAAAGTAACCTATGTCAGAGAATAAGTAATTTAATACTAATGTCTAATAATGTAGTAATATGGTAGCACGGACCTCAAAGTAACCTATGTCACAGAATAAGTAATTCAATACTAATGTCTAATAATGTAGTACTACGGTAGCACGGACCTCAAAGTAACCTATGTCACAGAATAAGTAATTCAATACTAATGTCTAATAATGTAGTACTACGGTAGCACGGACCTCAAAGTAACCTATGTCACAGAATAAGTAATTCAATACTAATGTCTAATAATGTAGTACTATGGTAGCTCGGACCTCAAAGTAACCTATGTCACAGAATAAGTAATTCAATACTAATGTCTAATAATATAGTACTACGGTAGCACGGACCTCAAAGTAACCTATGTCACAGAATAAGTAATTCAATACTAATGTCTAATAATGTAGTACTACGGTAGCACGGACCTCAAAGAATTTGAATTATTTATAAAAAACTGACACCACTTTCAAATCATATAAACCTTTTATATGATTTGAAAATGGTGTCAGTTATTTTTAAATTAGTTATTATTTTCAATAGTTATACATTGTAATATAAGTAACATTGACACCCTATGTGTTATTCCAGGACCAAAACTACCTGTAAAGTACAATTTCTTCAAAGTTCGTTCAGACGTTTTTTATCGATTGCTTGGCTTTTATTATTGGACTGAGATACCAATTACACAAGTTAAGTTATCCAACAGTGAAAGCCGCAACGCAATCGGTCCATTAGTTTCTACGTGATGCGCTAACAAACAAACAGATATGCACCATTCAAAAAAATAATGTACAATGAAGATACATTATTATGAAAACTACACTACACACGTAAGTTAGTTGAATTATTCCAACTATAGTTTCAACCACATCAGGTGACTACTGATCAAAAAGATAATGGTCTCGGGGACTACTGATCAAAAAGTATAGTGTTAGCAACAAAAAGTATGTATACTTAACACTATACTTATTGTGTGTCTTTTTGTTGTGTTTTTTTTTTGTTACTAACTGGTTCATTAATACATACATAGTATAAATTGAACCTTAATTGAACTTTCCGCGTCTTTCTGTCTTTCTGTCTGTTTGGCCACTAACTCCTAAACCACGCAACGGATTTTGATTTGGTTTTCACCATAAGTAAGATAATTTTTAAACGATCGCCCTAAAAAGGAGTGAATTGTTTTTAGCATTCATGTAAATATGTGAGTTTCTTTATTCCACCATAACTTTTAAATGCCTGAACAGATTTAGATGTATGGGGTATCGTTAGAATTCTTACATCACCCCGAGTAACATAGGCTATATATTTTTTTGAAAACATTATTTATAGCGGTAGTACGACATTATTTTCAAACCAGAAAAAAAACTTCAAAATTTACAATATGGGTATGAAATTGAAGGCCTTGATAAGCACATTTCGACAGTGTATAATTTATTGGCAAAAGCACTTTTTTGGCAGGGCAGGCGTGTTTTTTTAGCTTTTAAGCTAGTTATTCACGGATGATTTATACACATCTATACTTATAATAAAACTGTAACGGGTCCAATTCTGTACAATGAAGATATTTTGAATATTTTTTTTGGAACTTACTCTTGATTCGATACTGAAGCCAAAACTGTACTTTTTTCATTTTTGTCTGTCTGTCTGTCTGTCTGTCTGTCTATCTGTCTGTCTGTCTATCTGTCTGTCTGTCTGTATCTTGGCTAGGCATCACGCCGAAACTACTGAATGAATTTATATGAAACTTGGTATGATTTGAGTTCATACTACGAGGTAGGACATAGGCTACTTTTCATCCCGAAAAATGAAAGGGTTCCCGCAGGATTGAGGTTTAAAGTTATTTCAAAAAACACTTACCACTCTGAAACTACTAGACGGATTTTATGAATGAATGTATATGAAATTTGGTGTGATTTGGGTTCATACTTCGAGGTAGGACATTGGATACTTTTCATCCCGAATAATTCAAGTGTTCTTGCAGGATAGGCGTTGAAAGTTATTTAACAGAACACGTATCACGCTGAAACTACTAGACGGATTATTTTGAAACTTGGCTCATTCATAGTTTATATAATGGGTAAAAATTGAGGATACTTTTTATCCCGTAAAATAAAGTGTTCCTGCGGGATAATGTCCAAAATTCTGTGAATTGAACATATTATGTAATTTATTTTGGAGGCCGTGCTATATTCAATACTAAAGCCAACACTGTATTTTTTATTTTTGTCTGTCTGTCTGTATTATTTTTGTCTGTGTCATACTTTGAGGACATTGTATACTTTTCAGCCCGAAAAAATTAAGTGTTCCTGCAGGATAGGGCTACCCCTATCCTGCAGGAACACTTAATTTTTTCTTAATTTTTTAAATCATTTAAAAGAACACGTAGTACGCTGAAACTATTGGACGGATGTTGATGCAACTTGGTACAAACATAGTTTATAAGATGAGTGAAAATTATAGATACATTTTGTCCCAAAAAAATAAAGGGTTCCTGTGAGATATGGGTCCAAATTCTGTACATTAAAGATATAGTGTTTTATTTGGAAGTTACTCTTTTTTCGATAAGGAAGTCTAAACTGTATGTTTTTTTCATTTTTGTCTGTATATCTGTCAGTCTGTATCTTAGCCGCGCATCACGAGTTCATACTACGAGGTAGGACATAGGATACTTTACATCTCGAAAAATTTATGGGTTCTCGCAGGATAGGGGTTGAAACTTATTTAAAAGAACACATACCACGCTGAAACTCATGGACGGGTTTTGATGCAACTTAGCACTGTCTTAAGTTATATGATGGGTTAAAATTGAGGACACGTTTTATTCCGAAAAAGTAAAGGGTTTCTGCAGGATATGGGTCCAAAGTTATGTTAATATTTAAGTAATAAAAATTATTGTTTGAATGGTTCTCTATATTCGATACTGAAGCCAGACTATTTTACTTTTTAATTTTGTCCGTCTGTTTGTCCGTATCTTGACTGCGCATTGCACCCAAACTACTAAATGAATTCAAATGAAAAAAAAACTCTCGGGTGCTTAAAAAAGGTATTGAACAATTTTGTTTTTGTTAATCGTGTCTTTCTTTCTGTTTGTCTGTATGTTTGTTTGTTCACGCATCACGTAAAAACTACTGGACCAATTGCAATGCGGTTTTTTATTGTTCGATAGCTTAGGGTTTGATTTAAATCTGGTGTAATTAGTATCTCTATCCGGTGAGTTAGAAGCCGAGCAATTGATAAAAGTATTTTTGACGGCCGAAGAAATGTTGTTCAAATGTTGGTATATTGGTCCTGGAATAGCACATTATGGTACTTTGAACCTAAAGAAAAGACCACGCGTGCGAAGCCGCGGGTACAGCTAGTATATAATACGAGCATACGGGAGTGAAGCGAGCCGCCGCCGTCCCCCAAACGAAGTGAAGGTCGAATGTGCAAGAATTTATATATTTTTCGCACCCGTGCAAAGCCGGGGCGGGTCGCTTGTTTATTATAAGTTAAGATATAGATAGATAGGTAGATTAAGTCGTCTGGCATCTCCCTATTTGCTGCAGACTGATCCTTTGCAGAGCTCTGTAGTGCGATTACGTAATGTTGATCATATCGGTTTCAAGCCGTAAAATTCAATAATGCTTTGCGATAGAGTCGATTTTGCTATGAAAAAAATGACAATCTGATTGAAGCCAAGTTCTGTGGTCGGGCCCCTGCAGCCCGATTACATAACTTAGCTTCAATCGGATTGTCAGTATCGATATCACTAATGCCTTGCGATAGAGTCGAAATTGCTATGAAAAAAGTGATAATCCGATTGTAGCCAAGTTCTGTAATTGGGCCACGGATGTGACTCTGAGTCACGTTAATCAACTGAAGCTAATATGAATAGGGACATGTCCTGCATAATGTTGCGATCACACTTACGTTTCTACCAATAAAGCAAAAGGAGACTGATAGTGTAAGTGTTTAGTGATATTGGCCGGCTTGATCCTACTGCTAAACGAGTATTTCACAGTAAAACTTGATACTTCGCAATGTGTGCAGAACTTTATGCCATTGGATGCCTTATTGTCTGCACTTAATCTGAAATAACACAATGATGTAGTTTCATGTATTATCACCTATCTATCTATCTATCTAATAAATAAAAAAAAACAGCCGTTCATTAGTCTCGCTAAAACTCGAGAATGGCTCGATTTTAATAAATCTTTTTTGTTGTGTTCATAATTGTACAGAAAAGGTTTAAACAACAAGCTCAGTTTGAATTTTTACTGAAATGTTCCAGGAGTTAGTAAAGGTACTTGTACTATTATTTATTATGTGGTAAAGGTACATAAAATAAGGTTCATAAAAAGGAAAAATATTTAAAAAACCTGTCTGTCTGTTTGTTTGTCTGTATGTTTGTTCGCGTATCACGTAATAACTACTGGACCAAAGTTGACTTGCTGAGTTTGAGTATAATAACATTTTGAGGTGTCCTATTTTAACCAATTTTTTTGTTTTCAGATCTTGATTATACATTAGACAACGAGACATCCTACAAAACGTACCAAGCCGCCGTCGACTTGGGAATAATCAATCCCGAAAAAGATCCATTCACCGCCTTCCAGAGAGACGAACAATATGTCTGCAAAGATTTATACAACGGGTACGTTTCAACAAACGGCCGCCTCCCGATTAATTACAACGAGTGCCTCGTTATGAATAACTTCGGGATATTGGCTGATACCCAGGAGTCTCTTATTGAAAGGAAAATCACGAAACGCAGCACAGCGGATAATAAACGGCGGTAGAAAGGAGACATTTTGATCACCGGGCGGGGTGTCAGTGGTGGGATTGGTCACGCTGCGATCATGACTTCCAACTACTGGGTGCTAGATATGTCTGGAGGCATGTGATACAGACCGAAATTCCGAAAGCCAAGTAGTTCTACCAGCACGCATCAGACTGGACAACTGTATACCGCTGTCGGGATAGCTCAGCAGCCAACCAGGCGGCTTCCTAGGCCGACCGCCTGTACATTTGCCTTTAAAACTTAGTACCACGACTTTAATGTCTGTTTGTTCGCGCATCACGTTACAACGACTGGACCGATTGTGATGCAATTTTCGCTGATGCATAGCTTAGGTTTCGACTTAAAAACTGGTGTACTTGGTATCTTAATGCGATGAGTAGCAGCCAAGCAATTTGATAAAAAATCTTAATCTATAAATTTTAAAAGTATGATGCTACATTTTGGTTACTGCTTCAAGCTCGCTTTAACCTATTACTTCAGCACGGGCTCGAAGAAATTCATCAAAGATCTGTGTCTGATTAGCAGACTTATTGTTCCTTCTACTATTCCCGCGTACTTCTTGTCTTCTTATCAGTTAGTTAATAAGGGAAAGTATTAACTGAGAGCTGGATGGAGTTCAGAACGGGGCAAAGTTGCCCACTTACTCTACAGAACAAATTGATGCACAAGCGTCACGTAGGGACTACTAAAAAAATGACTATCTGTAGCTGTTTTGATTTTATAGGCATAAATAATCTGTAGTGTGTTTTGTAAGTATGTTGTTATCATTAAATTATTATTCAAATTAATATCTTGCTAGCTTGTCATATGAGGTAGTGCTGGCCTCTGGTGTCACCGTTTCTCAGGCCGCCCGAGAGCTTCTGACATGGCTTAATGACCGCTATTAATCAATAACAGCCGGGATCGCAATAGCTTAACGTGCCCTCCAAAGTATGGAGTGATGGAAATTCCCCCCACATAATTTAGAAAAGTAATTGGTGCGGAGCCTAGGACCGAACCCGGAATCGTTGGATTCTAAGTCGCACTAGTAAACCGCTAGGCTACCATATCAATTAATATCTATGACTATTTATTCAAGAGATATCTATAGTAGTTTAGGCGTTTCGCTCGCTGACTCCAGTCAGCGGCAGATTTGCAACAAATGTAGGAATCTAGTCGGCCGCTCACTCTACGACGCACTGGGCCAGCAGTCTCGCTACGACAGCGATTGCTTTACAACCGAAATCGGCTGCAACGTCCGATTGTAACGATATTTAGTAATGTCTGCCAAATATCGATGTCCATCATGATCAATGTCAGTACAGATACCGCTAACAATCGATAGCTTTTGACAATAACTATCAAAGCTAACGATTGTAAAGCAATCATCCATTACTAATATATAAAACTGAAACGTCGTCAGTTTGTTTGTTTGTTTGGAGAGCTTTCACGCGATAACGGCTGGACGGATTTTGATGAAATTTGGAATGGAGATTTCTTATACCCTGGAATAAAACATAGGATACCTTCTGTCCCGGAAAATTGAAAGTTTCCGCTTGAAAAGAAACTTGAAAATGTTGATTACTCGCTGTGATCCCTCACATGGTTGCCATGGAAACGATATAACAAGCCTGTCAAAAAACATCAAAAGCGTTGGTGCTATATCTACTTTTGCATTGGTTTTTAATATCCTAGAAGAACATAGAATGCTTTCTTTCGCGATAAACTGTATGTAGTACGCGCGGACGAAGTCGCGGGCGGGAAAGCTAGTTATCTATATGTAGCGACTGCAGCCTTGTGCAGACTTGGAGTTATTTGTGTTAGAAAAAATAATAGTTTATGAAACGGTTGCATAATGAGGGATATTAAAACACGAGAGTGACTAAATACCTAGTTATGTGCCGTTTCATACACTACTTTATCTTCACTCATGTAATAGGAACAAACTTCTAATGAAAAAAAAATGTCGTAATATTTTCTTATTTTTTTCTGGTAAAAGCTCTTTCGTCATGTTCGTTGCTGTTTCCGTGATGTCAGGTCGAGTCAAATTATTCTCACGAACACTGTTTTCACATGTTTAACACATCTTTGTTACATTTTTAAACAGGCTAAAACATTTGATCATCAACAAAAACACATTAAATTGGTTAGGTACTAATGTAAAGTAAATTATGGCGCCAAAATCCAATCCACAGTGAACTCGCGCGTGTTATATAAAACATCATTGACTACCAGCCATTTTTATAACAATATAATTATAATGTAAGAGTTGACGATATTCAGTTGCGGTACTGGACGAGACATTACAACTTGATATTTACATTTTAGGTATTTCACAATGTAATGAACATCCTCAAGTTATAACTTATTGATATGTGTAATCTGTCTAGTACCAGCCATTTTTATAACAATAGAATAACAATGTAAGAGCTGACGATATCAGTTGCGGTACTGGACAAGACATTACAACTACATACTTACATTTTACGTATTTCACAATGTAATGAATATCCTCAGGTTATAACTTATTGATATGTGTAATCTGTCTAGTACCAGCCATTTTTATAACAATAGAATAAAAATGTAAGAGCTGACGATATTAAGTTGCGGTACTGGTACATAAATAGTAATAATAAACACTTTATTGCACCAAAATTAAGGGAAAAAAAATAAAATTCTCAGGTTATAACTTATTGATATGTGTAATCTCAGTTGCGGTACTGGATGAGATAGTACAACTTGGTACTTACATTTTACGTATTTCACAATGTAATGAATATTCTCATTGAACCACCTCACCAATGACGATATTAAAACGTATTTATACAATATTGCACTTCAAGACAAAAGTGACTACCGATTGAATCTTTTTGTAAAGAATTGTAATTTCTTAGATTTATGGCGAGTTTGTAATTTGTGATAATAACAAATTATGTTTCTGAAGAAAAACTGATAATGGTGGAATCTGTTCCAAAACTTATTAAGTAACAATTACAATTAGTAGCTTACAATTGATAATTATGGTTTATCTAATGGTGTTTAAAATGCTTAGTAGAGTTATTCTTTAATTTTAAGTTAAATTACTGAGCCATTTTGTTATAACTCTCAAACATCTGTATATATATTTCCGTACAAATTAGAATGATTTAATATTATGTAAACTTAAGATATTGATAGAAATGTTTAAAACTAAGAACTTACCCGATTAATATTAATGTATTATCACTTAATCAGCTCTGCACAAACCTATAACTGTAGTAAAACACGTGGCTAGACAACCTTTCCCGCAAAAAATTGTAATTTATGAGAATAATATAAGAATACTGTTTTGACTTTCAATATTAGTTAACATCCTGAAAAATATGTATTTAAACGTCTTAATTATTTAAATGATTAACAATGTGTAAACAATACCGAGTAAACAATTATAAAATAGTTTCTATGTAATAAAATGTACGTTTCCGCCACACTTGACGCCGTTGCTGGCTCCTGATTGGTCGATTTGTTTGACAAACGACTGACGGGAAAATGGTGTAGTCAAAATTTAAGAAGCTGAGTGGCTTAGCAATTTTTTATTTTTACTGCGGCCTGATGCACCAACAGGACACTGGCAAGTTAAGTACAATTAATATTACCAACACTGTTATTCTGCTACTCTGTTTCCTTGTCTCAGATACAAGGATAGATACCGTCGGTTCTATGGTTTTTCCATATTGGTTATTAAAACCAATACGATCAATGTGATTGTGTAAGAAATGATTAGGATCACTGATTGTAAAACGATAATAAAGTATAATAAAATTATGACCTAGTATCACATTGCGGTTGTTAGTATGTTAGATATTAACTTCGGGTTTCTGAAACGTCTGTTAACTTTGACAACTTTTATAAGCCTCAATAACATAAATTAGAATTTGAACAAACAACAAAGACTTATTGACATTATTATTCATAGATCTAATTAAATGTGGGAAGATTACGTACCAGCTCTTCGAGCGTGGACAGCATAAATTAGGTGCAACGCACACAGTATGCCTTCTTTGACCTTAGTTACACCCGGAATGGCGTTTATGTAGCACGTGTGACTCTAATTCACGCTACAGTCTGCGTTTGGCTCTATCTTTGTTGTCGATGCACATGACGCACGACGATAGGAATGTAGCTGTGTGGGTGTGTTTGCCTGTAGTGGTTTCAAGTCCAGTTTTTGTTTACATGATATATCTTCCCCCCTGTAACTAATTACATGGATTTAATGGTTTATCTGAGACACTGGCACCCGTTGATGGTGCAATAGCCTCCACTCTTGTGTCCCCGCTGTTTGCAACTGGCGATGCATTGGTAGAACACGCACTGTGGTTGAGGAGGCTGCATATGGATGGTCACTCCTCTCTTTTCTATCAAGTGCGGAGATTCTGAAAATAAATTAACTTTTTTTAACAAGACATAATTGAAAGTGCTAAAAAACCCGACTGTGAACAAGACTAAAAAAAAACAATAAAGTAAATAAAACCTTCGAGTTCTTTCGCGAGCCGTAAATTATTGCAATTTTTGTTGGTTTTCACAAAAATATTCTGGTCACTTTTTCTACTAAACTGTGTTGATGTTTTAATGTTAACGAATAGGTAGGTTCATCTAGTATTTAAATAAAACAAAAAACAGTGTCTCATCTCTTTCATTTTCAAAATACAATATTTTTTTCTGAAACTACTCCCATTTTTGTCTTCATAATTTTTCCGCGTTGCCCTCTCCTTACATAATAATTTCATGACACTTTGGTTCGGTTTGTCAGTGGCTACATATATTCAGCCAATCACAGGCCGACTTTTGTACGGTTCTGCCAAACCATTGAGGAAGGAACGGAAAATAAGTTCTACACGCCAACAATATTTTCGCGCTATTTTGCCGTCTTGCCGCAGTGATGTCATGGTCACGTGGTCGGAGTGCTTTCACAAGGTTGCTGTTTTTATAGCGGGCACCTTATAGACATTTACTACGTACAATGGGGGGCATTAAGCGAATATAGAATATTGATTGCTGTCATGTCTTTGTTGACACTTGCAAGATTATGACAAATCGATGGACGTAAGAATCATCAAAATCCGTCGACTCGTTTGGTCTTGATAGTGCCACATACAGGAACAGACATACATACATACATACATACATACATACATACATACATACATACATACATACATACATACATACATACATACATACATACATACATAAATACATACATACAAACATACATACATACATACATACATACATAGGTATAGATAATAGTAGATTATGCACCAAGGGGATGAAGCAGCGTCTTACTTTACGAGCGGCTTAATGGACCCTGAGCATAACGAGGGACTCCAGAGTTAACTCCCCAGAGCGTAGCGGTGAGTTTTGTAGAGTCTTGAGTGAAGCGAATGTTCCAATATGACGCCCCCCGTGACGTAAGACAGGCTATATCCCGCTCCGCTCGGCATACGAGCTGTCTTAGGTGCTTCACTTTCTATTTGGCGGTGTGGAGTAGGCGGATGATTTTTTTAAACATTCTTTCTTGGTTGCACCTTAATTTTGTTGACTTTTGGTCCTCCACAAATTTATTGCACTAAGTTCTGTTTTCCGTTCGTACGGAATCCACGACGCAAGCTGCGATGTAACCACTCAACGAAAAGCGACATTATGACAGTTTCCCAACGGTTGTGGGACTTACGGGTAATATGGCCAGGCCAGGGCCACTCTAACATGTTTATCCATGGAGCTATGTAGACTGCTTTGGTTTTTACGGGTTCCGTAGTCAAACATAGAACACTTATAGATTCGTCATGTGCGTTTTTCCGTCTGTATGAAAACTATTAACACAACAAATATGCAATTTGCCACATGTTTAGTTGTAAAAGCTACATAGTTGTACTCCCAGTGTCTGGGTGGCTCCCATGCACAGGTAAATGAAAAGATACATTTTTTTGTTCCCCGTTGGAATCTCGTTGAATAGGTATTTTAAATTCATAATGAGGTTTCTTTGTCAGTTTTTTCTATTTTGTTCCATTTACAAAATATTTGGCACTAAAGTGACCTTTTCGCTGGAGTTGCATGTCCTTGTAAATCACAAAGAAATATCCCAAAAATTTGGAAAAAAAATATGTCTTTAGCGCGTAATAGGAAATTGCTAACAAAATTATCACGCCTATCTAGGGATTACTAGGTAACTAGCTATAGCGGATCAAGATAACACATTTTATGCCCGCGTCAACTCTAAACAAATTATGTAGTGAGAAACATAATCCAACCCGTAATAACTAGCTTAGAACCTAAAATAACACGCCTGCCCTGCCAAAAAAGAACTTCTGCCAATAAATTATATACTGTTCGAATGTGCTTATCAAGGCCTTCAATTTGGTACCCATATTGTAAAGTAAGTTTTTATCGCCTTTTTATATTGTGGCATACTGCAGCCAATTAAGTTTTTTTTTTTAACTATAGCCTATGTTACTCGGGGAAATGTAAGGATTCTAACGATACCCCATACGTCTAAATCTGTTCAGGCATTTAAACGTTATGGTGGAATACAGAAACTCACCTACATGAACTTGTTGTTAATAAGAACGGAGAAATAAATATTATTATTATTATTCGCACGTACAACAAGCTACCAGATGACTATAAGATACTGTGTTTGAGTAACTTTAAATGTAAATTATTTAAAATGCTAATATGAAAATGTTATTATTCGGTGAAAGAGTTTTTGGACGACAAATTTTGACCACATTTTACGATACTAATTTTGCCAATTTTACTATCTATTGACATTAAAATATTATTATTTTTGACTTCCTTGAATCTCTGACACTAAATATAATATAACTTAGAATTTATTTTGGCTGTATTTTCAATTTTTGATTTTATTATTCAGTGCATACCTTTAGCTATTTAAACTTTCATTGTTATTGTGACAATCTAAAATGTAATTAATAACTAGTTTCTACATAATTATCATTTATATCGTCTATGTGATGTTTGATTTAATTATGCATTTGTACACCGGAAACAGTAGAGTATTTTGGACTAATAACGATTACAACAACTAACACACAATATTCTTATAAATAAATATAATTTGATTTGATTTGATTTGGCTAGTTAATTTTAGTACAATTTAGCTCGTGCTGGAATTTTTCAATGTTTTTTTAAACTTACCTGTTTGTTCCTGTGCAGCTGCCGAAGATACGACAACCAGTGCGAAGAAGACAACAAGAAGTACCAAACACGCCTTCATGTTTGAAGACTATTGGAATCTGCGAAATGATACCACACTGCTAGCTTATATAAACAGCCTTCCCGCATCCAACGCCTCCGAGCCCATCCCAATACACCTAACAATCAAGACAGTATTTACTGACGTTTCCTATCAACATACATTGCTGTGCACCAAAGGCTGCATACTGAATAGTTCCTTTGAACACGGAAATGGAAAACGCTCTGAGTTACACTTCGCTGTTTACAAGATGCGAGCGGGGAGCAAATAAATATTGGATCTGGAGGGAATACCCGAGTCAATTTCTCCGGCATAGAATTGTGAGTGATAAATTCATTTCTTCATTTTTCAATTCTCGACCGTATAGTTTGTACACAGAGTGGATATTAGCTTGGTCATTATTTTAAAAATAAATTGTAGATAAGATATGGTTAATGACTGTGTGACCAGTTTTACGAAATCGGGTGAGTCTTCTTTCTAGGTTATTAAAACATCATGAATTATCAGGCAATGTGCGCCTCAATGGAAATATAATATTTTATCATTTAATCGCTATTGTGAATTGGAACACCATCAAAATCGGTGAAATCATGGTTAGTCACTGAAGTAGAGGTTAAGAGCATCTGGATATTCGTGGGTACCGTGGAGAAGCAGATCACTTATGTATGCCTGTACGCCATCACAACATGGGCTCGATGAACTTTTAACCACGTATATAAAGTATTCTAGCTGATACCCCGCGGCTTCGCACGCGTGGTGTTTTCTCCAGGTTAAAAGTTATCTATGTGCTATTCCAGGACCTAAAATACCAATTTTCCAACATTTGGTCAAAATTCCTTCAGCCGTCAAAAATATTTTTATCGATATCTCTGCTTCTTATGATGGATTGAGGTACCAAGTACCTAAGTTTTTAATTCTGACTCTAAGCTATCCAATAGTGAAAACCGTATCACAATCGGTCCAGTAGTTTTTACGTGATACACAGCCAAACAGACAGAAACGATTTAAAAAAAAAAACTTGTTTAGTGCCTAGCAAATTTTAAGTACCCTAGACTTTTTTATTATCTTCTTTGTACAGACTTTTTCGTATGTATTGCTTTTTTATATGTCTGATACACTGGGTCGCAAAGAAAGCGGGTCGGTTATAAAAAATGCGATAACTTATAAATATTTGAGCAATCCTTTTATAATAAACTAAATTAGAGTTTATTTCATTACAAATATAAGAAGAAGTAAAATGTTTTTATTTCTTGTTGGTGAATTAAAAACCATAAATCCATCCATACCAACATATAAAAGTGAATCGTTGTCTGTTTGTTTCTTTGTTTGGGGAGCTTTCACGCGATAACGGTTGACGGATTTTGTCATTTTTACTCAAAACAAACTTCATAATCTTGACTTTTTGTGACTTATAATATCTAAGTACTATAAAATTGACTGTAGTACAGTGCTTATTTCATAAAGCTAGTTCCAATATTATGGAAGTTATTGAGGTTTTTGTTACCGACCGATTACCGACCCGCCCGCTCTGGGGCCCAGTGTATATTGGAGATTTCGCATTCATTCTCTATGTTCCGATACCGTTTAAGAGAGCTCGTAAAAACTTGAGACAACTCAAGTATTTTTGATACGAATTTCTATTTTAATTCCGAGTGACGTTCTCTGTGTATCTAGGGAGATTACATTTTAAAGACGGCTAGATCTCTGGGTATTCAGAGGGCGTTCACTCAGTTTTATCTGGGAGCGCAACACTTCGACAGTGGCAATCACAAAAATTGGCTCGGACGGAGAAATGCAGCGCTAAAGAAACGAGAGGAAAATTAGAGACATGGAAATGGTAACGTTGAATGCTGAGCACATTTTTAAATTTACATTTGAAAGGATACATTTCAAATTCTTAAATAAAAAAAGGTAAGGGTAGTTTCACATTGCCAGTGCTATGAGATTTAATTAATTATCTTAAACAAAGTAATATGATCCAGTTATTTATTTTTAATCGACTTCTACAAGAAGATTATTAAAAGACCTTTTCATCAGCCGTATTGCGTCAACCACATGACTGCCTTTCTAAATTTTCCAATAAGTGTGGGAGTTGTACATATACAAACCGAAAATCGGTGTAAACTGACCCGCATTTTTAGTCACCTGCGAATGCCGTTTTTGCAAATATCTATCCCTTGAAGTCTATTCATCGAGTTCTTACATCCTCGAAGGGTCGTTTCTGCGAATGGTCAAAATTGCGAAGGTACGTTTGCTCGAATGGTGAATGTTGCGAAGGCTTTTTGCTGCGAAGGGTCGTATGATCGAATATTCTAATATTCTACCAATTTTTTAACCTACTAAAAAAAACACTAGTCTATACTATACTTATATTATAAAGAGGTAAAGTTTGTGAGTTTGTGAGGTTGTACGGGGTAATCTATTGAACCTATTGAACCGATTTTGAAAATTATTTTACCAATAGAAAGCCACGTTATTTGTGAGTGTCGTAAGCTATATATTAAAATGACCACGGGTGCGAAGCCGCGGGCATCAGCTAGTATGCAATATTGTTGAAAATGTGTAATACTCATTCACAGAATGGATAGTTCAAACGGGACCTGGAAGCGAAGTACTCTCAATATTGAAGCTAGCAAACTTTACTCAAAGGAAACATTCGCTTATTTTTAAAAGTTGCTTCTCTCAGCCGGTAATTGAACCAGTACAAATGCAAAATAATATGAAACTGTATTTTTACGTCACCATTTATTTAATAACAGGTAAGAACAACTTTTAATATAAACAGAAATAAAATATGTGGACAGTTAATTCTTTTATTAGAATATTCGAACAAACAACCATTCGCAGGAATTAGCCTTCGCAGTATTCAATATTCGAGCAAACGTACCTTCGCAATTTTGAACATTTGCAGAAACGACCCTCCGAGGACGTAAGCATTCGATGAATAGACTTCGAGGAATAGACATTTACAAAAAAACAACATTCTAAATTTCATACGTATCCCAATAATAATAATATATTCGGGACAGTTCCACAACAATTACCTAGCCCCAAACTAAGATACCCTGTACTATGGGTACTAGATAACGGATAAATATACATATATACGAATATTATAACATCCATGACTCGGAAACAAACATTTCTGCTCTTCACACAAATGATTTCATCTAGCAGGATTCGAACCCGCAACCATTTGATTACGTACCTAGGATCACTAGACCAACCGGTCGTCAAATGGTCCCAATCGGGATCGATCGAGGAGGATCGGGGGTCGTATACATTTTTCATTTTTGCTTATTATTTGACATCAGTGTGCTCTCATAATATAAGTTACATCATTATGATGTGATCAATTATACGATCCAAAGATAAATACGTATTGGTTGGGAGACCTCGCTTCACTCGATGTGCTGACACAGCACATTGCATGTCGTATAATACTAGTCGAGTTTATGTACCAGTTGATATTCCAACTGGCATCCAAGGTAAATCTCGACGAAATACAATAAAATGTTGGGCAGATATCGTAAACGACATAACTTGTCGTCGTCGACACGTGAACACTGAAAACAACGTTGGTAGGTCGTTTAACGACGAACGGCGTGGGCGGACTTATTCAGTGCTTAATCGGAGCGCGCCAGCCTATCCGTGAAAGGTATCCGAATAAATGATTTGATTTATTTCAGACTAGCTAATGCCCGCGGCTTCACACGCGTTGTCATTTGTCTAGGTTAAAAGCACTCTTTGTGCTATTCCAGGACCTAAAATACCAATACTTGATCAATACCATTACCAAGTACCCCAGTTTTTAAGTGAAACCCTAAGCCAACAGTGAAAACCGCATCGCAATCGGTCCAGTAGTTTTTACGTGTTGCGTGAACACAAACAAACAAATAAACAAACAAAAAAAAAGACAAACGAATCTAAAAAAAAAAAAAAAACTTATTTCAAGTACCCTGACCATTTTTTGTTATATCTTCTATTATCTTCTTTGTACAGACTATTTCATTCTAGATCATAACCGTTGCAAAATTAGATTTAACTAACTATTATTTATTCTGTGATTTAACTAAGTTTTATAAACGATCACAGACAGCCTTTGCCTCAAAGGTCACAGATGACCTAAATCAACGATAGACAGTTATTGACTTTTTATTATTTGTTGGTTAGTTTTACATTGAAATTATTAGAAAGCGGTTTTAGATCCTTTTTGAACGGTTTTATTTAGACCTGTTTGTTAATTTTTGTTTATACGAGTATATGTTTGATTGGGTCAAATTTACCCCTTTTCTGTTGACTGATTGATCTGAAATTTGGTACATACCTTTAGTGATAATGAAAATATCATTATGTGTATTCAGTACGATTGTAAATCTAAGATGGCCGCCAGCACAAAATGGCGGATAACATTTCTTTTTCATTCTTTTCAATATGGGTATCAATAGCGTAACCTGAATAAAAATTCGACTAGCCACAAGATTGAATTCATTTTAAGAAGTTTAAATTTTAAAAAAAACGCTGTTTTTTATAAAAAAAAAAAACGTTTGAACAACAAAATGTATCTCAATATTTATCAAGAAATATATACATTTCCTTTCTTATTGCACTGTGTAGCGTATGGGTTATTTCCCTGTGTGGTGTTCTTCTTCTTTTTTTATTCGATGGCTTCTGCGGAGGCACTGGCCTACTAGCAATTTCGCCAATGTCAAGTGTATAGTTTAAAGTAATGTCACGTCACAGTCAATTATTGTCAAAGTCACGAATCAGTAAAATGGTGGACATTTACTGAAACTTCCGAGGGAGATTTGGAAAAATCACAAAATGCCATTTATTTCTGCGTTTGATTCTTTTGCCCGCACTCGTGCACGTTAACGAACACCTAATGGTTAATATTCTACCAATATTACACATTAACACTCGAAGATACACAAGATTGAGAATAAAATCTAACTCTACATCACATTTTGAATTTTTTCAAAAAACCCCTGTGTGGTGTTATTCCAACTCGAACGCACCATACATCAAGTGTGTAAAATGTCAATGTCGCTGTCTATCTGACAAGACAGTGACAACTCAATTAGAACATAACTTCACGCTTGAGCCATTGGGAGACGCACTTCAGTACCGTGAATTTAATATATAAAGGAATGACGCTAGGTCATCGAGCTCTTTTCCGCGACCTTCAAGTAGTTACAAGATTATCTGAAGGTCTACCATTGGGTCAGGGTGAGTACTAAATCCAGCAGCCAACCATTTGCAATGGTATTAGTGATAGTTATAGAATAATCTTACTTCGTATTTCGTTTGGATGTACTAGTGTCCAACGCAATAAATTGTGTTAAATTATTCTCTTATATTATTTCGACATCCTTTAGGACATCCAAACAACAGGGTTAACGGGTAACCAGCCCCAGTAATCCTATACACTGCACACAAGATACCAAGAATAATTTTTAACCTCTGACGCAAAAAGAGGGTGATATAAGTTTTAAACTGGTACCTTAAGCAAGATGGCCAGTGTCTCCGAGCCTACCAGCAGTATTGCGAAGGGGTGCGTCTCTGTGTAAAATATTTATGTGCAAATGGGAACAGCGAGTTTTCACGTTGAGTTTTATCTGTCTGAGGGAGCATTGAAAATGTGTTTCTATATTCTGATACAGTTCAGCAACGATGGCAATATGATAATTATTTACTAAATTAAACATACCGCAGAAGATAAAATTGTGTACCTACGTAACAGCAAAGCTTGAAATTATTGACGAATGTTGGTGAATTGCGTATATAATTATTCGTACAAGTTGAAAGGGTATACAGTTTATTTAGATTATTCAAGAAAACATCTAAGGTCTAAGTACATTAATGGTTTTCAGTTTTGCGGCTAAGAAGTTTCATTTGTCAAGCTAGAGTTCTACTCTTGTGGATACAAACATTACCATGTTCCCAGCTCTTTAAATACTTAATTAAACTGACTGAATCAAACTTTGGTTACTCAGTTTACTTAAGTGGAGCACAATAACTGCCTACACCACTTAATCCCTATCAAAACAAACTCAAGTCAGCCAAATTCTCAGCAAATATGCAGCCTAACTTACTACACTTGAATGTTTCGAGGAACAGCCCTCAAATTAACAAGGCCTTTTGTCGAATAATGAATGTAACCATTACATAATTCATGGTGTGCTTGGACTTGGACTTGCTTAATTCCGTATTATTGTTATCGTCCGTTTCATGCCTTGCAAAACGCAGCGCAGTTGTTAATTACACAAAATCTGATTTAAAAGTTATTGGTTCATGCACAAAGAATACATTATATATTTATTTTTCTTCTTTTCTCATTCATGCGTTATTAAGAGTCAATTCTCTTAATTTTTTTAAGGACATTTTGTCCCGGGTTATTTGGTCGTCTAATAAGGCTTTTCTACATTTACACAGATTTGATTGTTTGTTTATTTGTTTGTTTGTAATGGCTAAACTCAAAAATTACAGACCCGATTTAAAAAAAATATTTTACATAATGAAAGCTAAATTATCAGCGAGTAACACTAGCAGGAATTTATTTTTCAAAAAATTAGGGTTCCCTTTAAAAATGAAACACGAGGTATTAAACTTTTCAAAAAATCTCGATTACGTTGTATCACAAACCAAAAAGTATATAAATACTACGTAAGATCACAAACTTAGAAGGAGATACGGGTCTTTGTATATGGAACGTTGCCATGGAAACGAAATCACAGAACATCTAATAGTCATTGACGTAGGAAATGCTTTATGCTAATAATACACGAAATAGTAACCGTAATTCAACCTCCTTGCGTTAAACAGAATAATACTATAGAAGAAATGGTACGTGAGTATAAAACCTGTAAACATAAACATTTTGTTTAAGAAATTGTTGTTGTTCTATTTGTCCAAATAAAGTACCTACTAATATTATCTTTTTATATATCTACCCGTGGGGTAGTCATAAATAAGTCATTAATAAGTTGGTAATAGATATACTAGTCCTCCGTGCTGGCCTTTTCCCCATTTCTTCTCTACAGGTCTAATGCTTTCCCTAGGTACTGTGGTACAACGTCTCAGCGCATCACATGGCCATCCCACCGATGACGTCTTTCAGCGAATTTATCTGCTAGGCACTAGGGGAATGACTGAAGCTTTCAGACGTGTCCATTCCGTTTCAAAGTCAAACTACTTATTGTGTTTAGGCAAATTAATAGCTCTTTTAAAAACAAAAACTTAAAATCTCATGAACAATGAGAAAACATAAATTATTATAATTAGATCAATTCAATAAAATTAGGTAAACTAAGTTTAGTATGCTTTGAGTTTGAAAAGGAAATTTCTCTTACATGTGCCGACTCCATTGACATTGTAATTCATTGGCCGACTCACATATCTTATCAATAGATAATAGAGCGATGATAGCCTAACGGTTCAATAGTGCAACTTCGAATCCAATGATGCCGGGTTCGTTCCTAGGCTCCGCACCGATGACTTTTCTAAGTTATGTGCGGTTTCCATCGCTCCGTGCTTCGGAGGACACGTTAAGCTGTCAGTCGCAGCTGCTATTGCTTAATAGAAGTAGTTAAGCCAAGTCAGAGGCCCTCGGGTGGCCTGAAAATGAGCTGAAGATCAGGCTCAGTGGCGTTCATTAAGAGAGGCCTACGTCCAGCAGTGGACTGGCATAGGCTTACGATGATGATGCTGTATCCTAACCGTGTAATCTTCATGTTGTATTATTTATTTATTTATTTATTCATAACTCACAAATAAAATGTACAAGGAGGACTTAATGCTAAGTAGCATTTTCTACCATTCAACCTGGACGTGCAAGAAAAATGGTAGCGGTGCAGTAAAAAATAAACGTAAAGTGATTAGAAATAGGTACCTAGCTATAAAATAATAATGAAAGAATAAATAAAACTAATACTATAAGATACATAATAATTTAATAAGTATTACACTAATATATATTTATATTATCAAGTATGAAAGGTGTTTTTTTTGTATACTATCCATACTACACAAAAAATAATGTGAAAAGAAATGTCGCATTCAAAATCCTTCTTCCCGCCCGCAAAAATAGGCAACACTTTCGAAATTCAATTTTTTCTGTGAACCACCGTGTCAGATGAAACTAATCAAGTTGTATCAGTTCAAGGGCCTTCACGTTCTCGTCTCAATGTCAACTCCCTCTAGAATCGGGGAAGATTTTCCGCTTTTATTTTTATTTGCGTGAATGTTCAACAACCGATGGTGCGAAAAATGCCTCATGATGCCTCAGTTTCTGATCGAATATTGGAGTTTTCGGCTTATGAGAAAATGTTTCCGTCTAAAGATGACATTGATATATGTTCGAAACAACACATAAAAATAAAGTATTCAATCTGTGTCTAAGTTTAATTTGGACGACGTCAATAGTTTACTGGTTTCCTAGATACAGGTTCATAATTAAGGGCTAGTTTATATTTTTACCCGACTACCGCGAAGCAAGTGAAAGGTATGTATATATATATGTATTTGGGTATGTGGATGTTCCACCATTACGTCGCCCCTATTGGTCTGATTTTGATAAGCGAGGTATCTATCGATTCGTCTTCATGAATACATGAACATGATGACATGTTAGTGTCATAGGAATAGGCATTTTTTTATACCCGACTACGGCGAGGCAAATGATTGGTTATGTATTCAAACTAAAAACTTGATCCAATTTTGACAAGTGAGGTATCAATCGATTCGTCTTCATCGCAAGAGTGTTGTTAAAGACCCCCCGGCCCTCGTATTGGAAACTTGAGAGATAGTAAAAACAGTATTTTTGATATTCTGTTAGTATCTTTTATTTTTCACTTCAAAAAACACAATATCAACTCTGACAGGTAAAACGAAAATACCAAAACGAAAAAAAACATGTCTATTTTAAACACTAAAAAGGTTGTGTTTCTAACAAGTGTATAGGCTATTTTTTTAACCGACCGTTTTAGGGTTTTAGTTATTGAACTTATGTCTTGTTATTTAACAGATTTTTCTGAAAGTCAGTTCCGTTTACATATGAAAAACTTGAACTGTATGAAGGTTGGTTATTGACATATTTATATCAATATTAAATATCTAAAAAAATGGTTGCCTCGATTCAGGATATTTATATTAATGCACAAATATGCTCCGCTATACCGGTTTTTCCAGTTACAAAGCGTGCGAGTACTTGGCACCCAAATTAGTGATCAAGGTATTGAATAAGGATCAGTAATTTGGGTGCCATTTGTACAAATGAAGTTTTTTTTATACATTCTATTTCAGTTTTTTAATCCCAAATACCCATTTGTCTTTTATAACGTGTTGCAGTATTTATAATTGATTATTAACGTATAGCCATAACATTAAATCGATCATTTGGTGGTTATTTAATTTAAGTTTTCCGGCAAATTTATCAGAATCATGTAACTAGAGGGCTCTGTAAACGATCAAATAATATGTAAACTAATCAAATAATCTGTAAATTTTTAGTGTTTGTCGTTTTGATAAAAGAGCACTAACAAAAAACACCAAACGCGCTCGCGGACAATCACTTAAAATTTGATAATTTATTTGATCGTCTACAGGGGCTTTAAGGTTACCGTCCACCTAACGCCTTGGCACCGGGTCGGCACCTCTTCGCCGAGTTGTCAAGACTGCTACGCTGCGCTTAAGGATGGGCAACGCGGCGACGACGACTGTTTGACGTCTATGCGTCCACTCGGCTACGGCGGGGAGGCGCCTCGCTTACGGCTAGGCGGCAGCTGGTTGACGTCTACACTTGGTGTATTTTTCTACCCAGAGGTTCCATTATCTGGACTATTCAGATTTTAATTACCTAAAGTCCCATGTGTCTCACAGATGATGCACAGACGCACAAACGTGTACTTTGGTGATAACTTTATAACCGCGGTGACACGCCCCAAAGTAAGCACGGTGAGACGGTGGCGAATTGACTACGCGCCGCAAGCTTTTCCCAAGGTGAGGCGATGCCGTTACTGTGCCGGGGCCTTAGGTGTGCGCAGACCTTTAAGAGTTATCCAATAAGGAACGACCACTATGTACTACCTATTTCATACGCTAATTAGCAGCACTCCCGCAAGGTAAACTCAAATTAACTCCAAGTAACTGTTCAATATATTACGCGTTTAACTATTTGAATATTAAATAGTTTATCATAACTATTTACTTCATAAAGAGACGAATGACGCTAAATTGCAAATGTTTCGAACTCGTGACTTGCAAACTTAAACTGGGACACACCTCATTTTATATTAGCTTCAATTTAGTGGCATGTATATTTTTGTAACCAATATTATTACAGTATCTTGATTTAGCACATGAATAGCGCCGAACTCTCTCCTTTCCTCCCAATCACCATCAAACAGAACGCGCCACGCCTCTCCGGACTAGGGCCGTATTCAGCTAGAAACCTAACCTGCACTGCAACGTATCTGCGCGATCGTTACTTTTCGGTGGGGCAATACTTATAAAAAATAAAAAACTGTGGAAATAAAGGGGGATGAAGGTTTGTGAGGGAAGGTGGGGGAAAGTAAGGGGACGGTAGGGGGAAGTGGATGAATGGTGGGGAATGTCGGGGAAGGGTGCGGGAAGTGGGATAGTTGGTACAATGTGGGGAAAGACTGAAAGGATGGGTGGGGTGGGGGCACAGTGGTAGAAAAGGGGACTGGTAGAGGGAAAGCCCCTCCCCCTACCCTCCCCTAACTTTACTTACCCTCCCCCCCCTTACCCACCTTCACTCACTTCCCCAAATCTTCCCACACTTCTCCCCACATTTCCCCAGTTCTTTATTTTTTCTAAGTATGGCAACGCCGAAAGGTAACGATCACGTTGCAGTGCAGGTTAGGATAGTTAGCTGCATATGGGGGCTGAACAAGGAAGTTATAATGTACTTTATAACTTCCTTGGGGCTGAAATTGAGTATTATTAGGTAATCTGTGACGTGAGTCCTAGCCGCTTAGAATATTTACGCTGCCTTATTCTAAGCCTAGCCGGTTGGTACGTACTATTTTCAGATATTGATAAAATTCAAGTTTGATATGCTAACCAAAGAGATCCCCTATTAAACCTCCTTGTAGGTCGTTCGTTTTGAAACAAATGGAGAAATAAAAACAAAACGTAGCAACGACCGTGCGACCCGACGCAGCTCCATTCGCTTTTTAGTGATAAGACCGCCCATTGTATAACATTTTTGTAAGTTAGCGCTATGCATATTTATTTGGGTGTATAATAATGAGGTATCCATCTATCTAAGCTTACATCAACAATCATATGCACACAGAATTCATGGAATCGCGACTTATTATTTAGATTTTTAACCCGTATCTTCTGCATTTAACCTCCAGCTTTAAACGGTAGTATACATATGACTGTATTTTCTTAAGTTTGTCATATTTTAAACAAATTGTTTGCAAAAGTAATAACGATCAATTTGTTCAGTGGATCAGAGTGGAACAGACGAAAACAAATACGTTCATAGAATCGTCGAAAGCGAGCTAAAGTTCACGAGAGCTGACATAACTTTTTGAAATACACCAGTTTTTGCCGAGATCGCAATAAATCTAGAGGAATCGGGCCAATATATCCTAAGGTTTGCTTACTACGTGTCGTAGATTCTAAAATATGTGTATAGCGAAACCGCCCTTACGCAGGAATATTCTATGTATGGCCTGTGAGAGGTGCGAACTATTTCGATGATTTATTTATCTGTGGCCAGGGAGGGTTATTTCGGGCAAACTATATTGCAAATCTGTACTGTTATACTCTATAAAGTAGTTTTTAATTAATATTTATGGAGTGAAGTTTCTGGTACACTTTTAGTTTCTGTTTATTACAAAAGGACAACAGGACAGAGGGACAATGAACAGATGGGCAAACGGACACACGGATAGAGGACTGATGTACGGACGGATGGACAGAACTGTCAGACGGACAGACGTACATGAAACTATAGATAAGGATTGTTTTGTTTGGTTTAATTCACAAGCCTACAAACTGTGCAATATTTTGTCTCAACACAAAAAAGAGAAATTATTATGTTTTTTTTTTTTTTTTTTAGAAAGGATATGCGCTGTTGGTCTATAGCTGACCTCTACAGCGTCACCGGACAGTGGGGCGGGCGCAAAAGCGCTCCGCCGCAATGCGTGCCGCAGAAGGCGCACGCCAAAGTTAAGTTTTTGGCCACTTGCTCAAGGGCACCCAGGGGGTACGAACCTCGGCTTGGACAGTTACCATTGATTACTTGGGGAACTAACTTGGGGAGTATCGAACTAAAGGTTTTTTTTTTACGTAAGTACTTTTTAAATGCATATTTTTTACATATCTAATTTACAAGTTTATTTTTAAGAAGACATAAATCTCGATATATGTATAAACAATTTGTTCAAGTAACGTTGGAGAGCAGATCTACCATATTAAATTTAACAAAGTTTGTGTCCAAACCAACTCAAGAGAAAACTAGCGACACGGGTAGCTAAGGTTCTCTTAATAATGATTTGTACAAGACGATGAAATTGATTAACAACCCGCGGCCAGCCCGCATCTGTAATTGAAACACGCTTATTAAAGGCGAAGGTTTGTATTTGTGTATGTACCTATGTGTTTATGTTTATGTTCAAACGGCTGAACGGATTTGGATTAAATTTGGTACCAAGATAGCTTATATCCTGGATTAACACATAGGCACAGAATAAATAATAGTACAAGTACAGAAGGATAACTGAGTAAAGTCATTTAAATACATAGCAACTCTCGCTACAACGCAATAAAGTGCAATTTAACTCGCACAGCGCTGCGAGCTTTTAGATATATTTACCTAGAAGGCGCTCACCCAATGCGTGCAGGCTAGAATGTACCGTATCACAACGCGCGAGAGCTTCCATTGCTCTAACCGTATTAGAATCGCTCTGTCACTTTTACGCTCGGCAGGGTTGTATCAAGATATGACTAGATATTTGTACTAGTAATTTTTCTGTGATATAATACGACTTGGATATTGTAACCGAATAAACAATTATGTAATATGTATTATTTTTTTACTCATTGTTATAAATGTTGATAGTTCTATTAACTACATATAATAACATTCTTATCAGAATAGACCTAGTACCTACCTCATTATTTGATTATATCATAATAGGTTAGTTACACTTGATGAATAAAAGATGCCTGTCTGACTTCGATGCATAATAATGAATAAAAAAGAAATGGCTACCAACTACCTACCACCTAATGGTTTACCTACCTAATGTCGGTATGTAGGTAATTTACGAGATTTGACAGACCGAATGCTATGCAGTACATTCTAGGTTTCTTCTTGGTATTCATAACTAAGAAAAGAATAAAATTTGTCAAAAACTTTACGTAAGTAGGTACTTTATCGTTGAGTACACGGCGCGCGACTCGTCGAGGCTACTTTTGATCCCGGCCTATGGAATAAATATCGTAATTTTTTTAAGGGGATTTTTTGTATGTCAATGTAACATTGTGTCAAAATGACAGGTGTCAAATTTGGTTGAAAAAACAGTGTAAAACGTAAAAATAATCAACTTGAATTGAGAAAGATTACATTATGGATTTTTATATAGTTTAGCACAAAAAGTTCTAGAAAACTGAGGCAAAATAATATGATTTTTGTTATTGTTAATTTTGTAAATGTATAAGTTCATTTTGCTTTCTGTAAGAGGTACACTTATGGTATCGCTGTCGTTGATTGTGTTGTCGGCTAGTCTGGTAGTTCGGTCAGATGTTTGGATAGTAAGGAAGATGTGGAGTTAGGTAGATGGGTAGTTGGGTGGGACGGTGGGGTAGTTCGGTATTTGAGTAGTTGGGAGAGTCGAGTAGTCTTTTAATTGCGTATTTAGATTATCTGGTAGTCGGGTAGCAAAGTAGAAGTACATGTGAAAAGTGACGTGTGACAAGAGTGACAAGTGACAAAAAGTTTTTTATTTTTTATTACCGATTAGTACCGAATCGTATGACGATATCACCTGATGGAAAGCGATGATGTGGTCAAAGGTGTAGCCCGCTTGCCTGGTAGATATTCACTCTTGACTTGAACACACCTGCGTTATATTTTACCGGAAACACTGAAAAGGGCAGAGCATTCCACTCGTTTGCAGTTCTTATAATAAATGAAAAAGCAGAACTCATCGTTCTTGAGGTATTTCAACCATAAACGGGTGGCGCTTTGCCGATCGTCTATAGTCGTACGGAGATGGAAAGGTGATGTGGGAATCAGATTGTACAGTTCTTATGCACTCTCTCTAAGTGAAATCTGCAGAATATCGACAGGCTTGCGACTTCGCGTCGATGCGGCAGACTTTGAAACTTACTCATTCCCAGAGGGTCATCCCCAATGAGCCTGATAGCACGTCTCTCAATTGAATCCAAAGCCTCGAGCTGATACTTGGCAGAAACGTCCCAGAGGTGGCAGCAGTACTCCATACAAGATTGGATCTATTCTTGATAAAGATTCAAAAGCTGTCACGGTGTGAAGTAAAGCCTAACTTAAGACAAAATACCAAGTTTCTTTGCAGCTACCTTGGCTTTGGAATTAATGTAAGGACCAAAATTCAGGTTCCATGTGAGTTCGATACCTAAAAGCTCCAGATGGTCATGTACTGGTATTGATAAACTAAGGAAAGAAGGAGATCGGTTTAGAGGAATCTTATTAGCAGAAAACAAACACGCTTCCGTTTTAGACTCATTACACTAAACCAAGTTAACATCATCCCAATCGGACATGGCTTATAAGGCTAAGCTCATACAGTCTTCCATAGCCTCTCTCTGAAGCTGAACAGCATCGCAGCTGGCTTGAGCATTGGAAACGTATCTCTCAACTACAGTACTGTTATCTGCATACCCAAAAGTACCGGGCTTCAGAAGGTCATTAATGTGCATTAGAAACGGTTTAGCAGACTGAGCTGATCCAAAAAGTACACCATACACGAGTACCGTGAGGTACATTTGGTCAGACGAGCAGCCTTCTAGGATAACTCGAATAGATCGTTCCCTCAAAAAATCAACTATCGAATTTCTTAACCCAACAACAGGTAATCCATATGAGGGAAGCTTGTTTAAAAGGCCACCAGGCCAGACCAAATCAAAAGCCTTCGATATGTCAAGGGAGAAGGCAAGTGCCTCACCATGGATCGCGATGGCTTCGCTCAGTGCGTGAGTGGTATACGCGAGAAGATCCCCAGTAGACCGGTTTCGGTGAAATCCGTATTGCCGGTCACTGAGGAGGTCATTATCCTCAAGGTATGCCAATAACCTAATGTTTATGACACGTTGCATACACTTACAAAGTAAGGAGTTTGTCGAGATGGAGCGATAATTGACCGGATCAGCACGACTACCCTTTTATGACAAATTTCGCTCTAGATCCACTAAATTTACAAAAAAACATGAATTTTACCTTTCTCTTGAATCAACCTACGCCTAAAAGAAAACGATATTAAAATCGGTTCAGTATTTTCTGAGATATTTGTGAACAGACAGACGTGTTCGTTGACTTTCTTTTATAATAATATGTAGTGATTTAACTTGTGCATCTCAATATTGTACATAGATAGTTAACATCACCCCAATCGGATACCTACTACTCACTCCATCAACACAAATATGTCGTTAAGAATTTATTATAAGAATACTTACCTTTTATTTTATTTAACAACTTATTTGCACAGTTTCCTGCATAACTAAATATCATAAATGATGTTACCATTATAATCATAATGATTGTGTAATAACAGGAAACATAGGTATACAAATACCCCAATTTAGCTGTCAATCTAGTTTTTATTATGTTCTGAAAAAAAAAACTCTTTTGTAAGCAGCCAACATGACATAGATTTTTTATAATTCAAAAACTTAACGTCTCGTTCATACTGAGAAAAATAATTCTAAAATATTATAAATAGACCAAATCAATTAATTAGTTAACAAATTTAATTTATGTTTGAAAAGGTTTCCATTTTATATGCAAATCCAGAATCGAATCTAGCACAGGAAATAATCAAAGCACAGGAAATGGAAACCTTTCTGACCAAACCAGTGGAATAAAAAAGTTCGTTACAGATAGAAGGCAACCAAGAAACTTACCGCTGCTTGAAGTTCTTCTTTTTTTATTAGATAGATTCTGCGGAGGCACTGCTAACAATTTCGCCAATGTCAAGTTTAGTTTGATATAAATATTATCACGTCACATTCAATAATTGAGAATGTCACGAATCAGTAAAATTGCGGACGTTTTACTGAAACTTCCTGAAGGGTTTTCAAAACATCACAAAGAGTCACGTTCTTTGAATTTTTATCCTTTGGCTACACTCGTGCACATTAACGAATACTTATTGAGTAATATTCCTCCAATATTATTCATGAACCCTCAAAAAAACAAGAATGAGGAAAAAATAAAAAAAAACAAAATGACATCTTGAATACTTTCAGAAAACTCCCTGCATTAATAACTACTGAAAATTAAAACTTAACGTAAGTCAGTACTCCGATGTTTAAAATTTAGATTAATTGACAATACTCGTAGTTTTGTTTTTTTTTAGAAAATGAGTTCTTATTCCTATTACATTGGATTTTCTTTACTTTACGTATTCCAAAGACACATTTTTTTCACAGAAATTTTGATGTCAAGATATTAAATTGTCCAATAAGACCTCATGCCATTAACACCATTTTTTTTGTGTTAAAGCCGACCATTTTAGGCGATGGTCCAGCAAAATATCCCTAAAAGTGGAAATTGTGGTAAGCAGAATCCGACTATCGCAGTTGGTCTGGCTTCTGCAAATTTTATTTATAACTAGCTGATGCCCGTGGCTTCGCACGCGTGGTCATTTCTGTAGGTTTAAAGTATTCTTTGTGCTATTCCAGGACCTTTATTTGCAGAAGCCGACCATAGCAATGCTCTAGTTTTGCAAAAATATTTTTAGCGTGTTCTAATATTTTTGCACGATAAGATTTCGTCCATGTTTTGATCTCGTGTAGCATCGCACAGGGGGCAGGGCTATGGAAAGATCTCATGCGAGCATAACCGTCGCTTGAGTCGTTCTAGGTTTATTTTATTCAGTTATTACATTTTGCGGAATAACAACATTCATTTGGCTTTGCATATCTCTCGGTTGTTTACCAAACCTTAATAAGCTGATGGAGACCAATTCCATAGAGGCGTTCTGCAAAAAACTAAATTATGAATTATTGCAAAAAAGCAGAAAACGACTACGTGCTTAACTCAAAAGTTAAATGAATTATTGCAAAAAGCAAAAAAGGACTACGCGTTTAACTCAAAAGTTAATTTGCAAAACTAATCAATTTGCAAGTAATAAATAACTCACTTTGTAGCCTTTGAAGTATCCTTTGAAATAAGTATAACATTTAAATCAATTATGAACTATAGAAACAAACTCAGTAAAACCCCTTTAAACGGCTGTAATTCAAAATGCATTATTCGTCGATGGTCACTTTCTGTTTACCTACGCTCAATGTTAAATATCGGTATGGCATAACACTTTCTGTATAGGTATACAACATTACAATTCGATCCAATCGTAGTTCTTCAATTATAACGCAACTTAGTTTGCATAGGACTTCAGAGGTATTGAAATCACTTAGCAGTTTCAGGAAACTGTTGTTCTAAATATAATGTTGACTTGTATTGGTTCGACTCGCTATAAGATAAATTCGAATAAGCTTGAACTTGGGCAAGTTACGGACCCATCTCTTTTTTTTAGATTTATTGCTGTTTCCCCTATTCATGGGCACGAGAATTGAGGTATAAATATGCATGCAATTTGCTTTGAATATTGTAAGACGGCAAAACGTTTTTGGGAATTTCTATGGTTCGGCCAGTATTTGTTCTTTGGGTTCGGCAAACGCTGGATTAATGTACCTACCAGTTTATAAACAATACTTTGAATTCATTTTGTTTTCAAATGTAGGTCGTAAAATAGTAAGAAATAATACACAAGAAGTATATCTATATCTAAGACCAAATTTAACATTTCTTAACGCTTGACTGCGCTAGAAAGTTTGAGAATTCAATTTCTTAATTTTTTTAAATTCTTTGTGGAATCTTATCTGTCGAAACTTAAAGACTTAAGTACTGCATGTGACCGATACGTTAAATATACATTGAAAAATTGATCTAAATCATAATAAAATTAAAGTTTAAACTTCTATAGCCTACCTACACAAATGAAACTGATGAATGGCGAATGATGTTCCAACTTACTTTGACAGCTTTTGTAAAGCCATCATCCCCGACCCGTTGTTGTCTAAAGTTAATGAAAATTAATCAATCAATGAGATATTGGTTTATTTTGAGAGTGATATTTAAGGATGTTGTAATGAAGAGGATAATGATGACTTATAATTTGTTATAAATTAGCGTTGCAGATGGTAAGGACATTTCAGTTTTTTTATAGATCTTTTATTTGACTTTTATGTTTTGTCGGAACATCAAATTGCTGTCTGTGTGTTTCTCCCTACTTAAGTATTTCATGACCTGATACGAGTTAAGATACATTACTTTGAATTGCGAAGATATCTGGACATTACTAGCAATTCAAATAACCTACGGGAACCCAGTTGAAAAGCGAGTGTTGCTCAGGGTATCCAGATAGGGAATCATCAATATCAATATCATCTTTATTAATTCAAATAAACAAAATACGATCGTAAAAAACTAAATTTAATTTAGTTAGGTGTAATAATAATAATTTTTATAATAATCATCATCATCATCATCATGACAGCCTTTAGAAGTCCACTGCTGAACATAGGCCTCCCCCAAAGAGCGCCATGACGAGCGATCCTGTGCCACCTCCATCCACCTACTTCCTGCGATGGCTACAATGTCGTCGGTCCATCGCGTGGGGGGTCTCCCCACACTTTGCTTGATTGTTCGTGGTCGCCATTCGAGAACCTTTATTTCCCAGCGGTTGTCGGTTCTGCGAACTATATGGCCTGCCCATTGCCATTTCAACTTGCAAACTCTGAGAGCTATGTCGGTAACCTTCGTTCTTCTACGGATTTCCTCATATCTAATTCTATCACGTAGTGAAACACCGAGCATAGCTCTCTCCATTGCACGCTGCGCAACTCTGAGCTTTTGTATGAGACCAATAGTTAGCGACCACGTCTCAGTGCCGTATGTCATCACTGGCAACACGCACTGATTATAAACTTTCGTCTTGAGGCTCTGCGGTATCTGCGACGAGAAGATATGGCGTAATTTCCCGAACGCTGCCCATCCGAATTGGATTCGTCGGTTGACCTCTTTGTCGAAGTTGGATCTACCCAGTTGGATCGTCTGATCAGTTTCGATAATATCGTTCCCAACATAAACCAACATGGGCATTTGACATGATGTTCGTCTTGCCCATGTTCATTTTAAGACCCACCTGTTGGGAAACAATATTGAGGTCACTGAACATTGTGCTTAGGTCTTCCAGAGTTTCAGCCATGATGACTATATCATCAGCAAATTGAAGGTGAGTGATGTATTTGCCATTGATGTTAACACCAAATCCGTTCCAGTTCAGAAGCTTGAATATATCTTCCAGTGCAGAGGTGAACAGTTTCGGAGAAATAACGTCTCCCTGTCTCACCCCTTTTTGCAGCTGGATAGATATCGTGCTCTGATCCTGAAGACGAACTGTCATGGTGGCCTTGCTGTACAAACACTTCAACACTTAGATGTACCGGTAATCAATCTGGCACCGCTGTAATGACTGTAGCACTGCCCAGGTCTCGACTGAATCAAAGGCTTTCTCCTAGTCCACAAACGCTAGAGATAGTGGCCGATTATACTCTTCGGTCTTCTGTATACTCTGCCACAGCGTATGGATGTGGTCTATGGTGCTAAAGCCTTTCCGGAATCCAGCTTGCTCGGAAGGCTGAAAGTCGTCAAACCTACGAGCGAGACGGTTTGTAACTACTCTCGAAAACAGCTTATACACGTGGCTCAGCAGCGAAATGGGCCTATAATTCTTCAAAAGGGTTTTATCACCTTTCCTTTTTTTTTATTATATTAGGTATTAATCTAATACAAAGAATAAACAAAGTGAATAATAATTAATATTGTGGACATTGATGACGTAACACCAGTCTCATTTAAACTTCTCATTTAGGAATTCGTAAACTGAATAGTAAGCTTTTTGGGTGAGAAATGCCTTCAGTTTGTAAGTTTGACGACCAGTTGGTCTAGTGGCTAGAGATCATAGATACGAAATCGAACGGTCGCGGGTCCGAATCCTGCAAGGTGCAATCTTTTGTGTGATGAGCAGAAATGTTTGTTTCCGAGTCATGGATATAATATTCTTATCTATATATATATATATATATATCTATCTATCCGTTATCTAGTGCCCATAGTACAGGGTATTCTAGTTTGGGGATAGGTAATTGGGGTGGAAATGTAAAAAAAAAATGGGTAGTATATCCGTCATATGACTCTATTTCTCTAATTGTTTTAATTATTTTATTATAAGTTTTAGTCCGACATACCATACCAATTGGTTACATTTGTGTAAGCGTTCTTTAGGGATTTTTAATTTATCTTTGTTGCGAGTGTTACGGATAACCGTATCTATAAAGATATCACCGACTTTTTGCCAATTCGCGGTCTCCACTCTAGAAATCGTCTACCCCAACGGTTATTGGTTCTACGACAAATGTATCAGCCCATTGCCACTTCAGCTTGCTTATTCTTTGAGCTATGTCGGTTACCTTAGTTCTCTGCCGAATCACCTCATTTCAGATTCGATCTCTCAGAGAAAACACCCCTGGATCTCTACTGTTAGGTAGTGATCGAGGGGGCCCTCATAATGATTCGAAGGCGAATAAAAACGACATTAATTACGGGACCTTCGACCTCGCCGGCGAGGTCAGTGTCTGTGTCTAATAGTTTTGAAAGATGGTGAAGACGGATTGGACGAATCAATCGCTGCCTGCACTGCGGCAGCAATTTCATCGTCCGGATCGCTCAAGATGTCTCTAGGGCGTCTACGGAGGGGTAAATGTCCACGTTTCGGCTCCGTATGTCATTATGGGTAAGACGCACTGGTTGAAGACTTTTGTCTTCAAAGATTGTAGAATGGGCAACGAGAAGACTTGAAAAAGTTTTCCAAAAGCTGTCCAGCCCAGCTGAATACTTCTTCTGGCTTCTCCTGTACAATTTCGAGAGGCATGCCACTGACTACTATTGGTTTCGGTACAATATTGTCATTTATTTTATTGATTTTAGTTTTGTCTATGTTCATGCCGAGAACAATTCATCGTGAGGCGTCAGCCAGGTTAGTCAGCATTTGTCGCAGCTCTTGTAGCAACTCCGCCATAAGGACGATGTGAGATGTACTCGCCATTATTGTTGATGCCCACCCCTATCTAGTCCAGCGTCCTAAACATACTCGTATCTTCTATTGCGGTCGTAAACAGTTTCGGGGGTATAACATCCCCCTGTCTTTCTCCTCTGAGCAATAGGATAGGCTCAGTACTCCGGTGCTGTACTTGGAATGACATCGTAGCAGCGTCATACAGACATATCAGCACTTCGATATATCGCCAATCCACTTGGCATCGCTGCAAGGAATACAGAACATACCAGGTCTCGATTGAGTCAAAGGCTTTCTCGTAGTCCACAAACGCTATGCACAGTGGCCGATTATATAATTTGGCGCACTGTGTGGATTTGGTCTACAGTGCCATATCCTTCCCGAAACCCAACCTGCTCGGGAGGCTGAAACTCGTCAAGTCTTCGCACGAAACGGTTTGTGATTAAGAACAATTTATTGACATGGCTCAGAAGTATGATGGGTCTATAATTTTTAAGCAAGGTTTTATCACCCTTCTTGAAAAAACAGTGGTGGTGCTGTCTTGTGCTATGGCTCGGGAGTTCTTCCACAGTTGATAACAGAGTTAAATAAGAGCTGAAGCTCTTGGAGGACAGGTTTACGGGAGGTAAACCTATCCTCAAGGCGGGAAGCCTTTAAGAGCTCTGATGTAACTCCATCTTCACCCGAGACTTTTTCTTTTTTCAATTATCACAGGGCCTCAGGTTCAATTATGTCCATGTCATCCAAGCTGTAGTCTGGCAGCTTATCAGTGTAGTGACGGGTCAACGTGGCTCTTGAATCCTCACAAATACTCTCTCGCTGAGGAGCATGCGAAGCGTATAAGTGTCCGTAAAAAATCCTCGATCTAGACAAAAGTCTCCGGTTTTGACACGAAGGTTCTGCCATCAGCTGTTTTGAGCTTTGTCAGGTGACTCTTATCAAGTTGCTGAACGAACACTGTAGACCCTCGGTTCTGCTCTATTGCTTTTTGTATAAGGAGGAGCAAAGATCATACTAGATATAAAAAGAAATCGTAGCTAACTGGAATTAAAAAGGGAAAGCAGGCCTAAGGTATATAAAACTCGTTACAGTATTTAAGTGCATAAAAGTCTCTTACACTCAATAGAACCTGGCAACCGTAACGACGTACGATTATCCTTTTTGAATCATTACAGTTTAATATTCTGTTCAATGATTTTGCTGCTGTCGTTGTTCTGTGTTTATTTGCCGGAAAATGAAAAAAGAACTTCGCTTTAATATAAATCTAGACCTCTTGCTCTGTTGCTTTGTATTGCTATGCGATTAATTATTCGCCCAAAGGAGCGTAAACATTGGTTCGTAGCACTGCTTAATATTAAATTATACTCGTCTCTACATACCTAGAGCGATCCTAATTATCTTAACTAAAGTTTTTCGTCTTTTCATTGAAGTTAAAGTATCTCTATTTCTCTGTTTGTTTACTTTTTACGACTATTGAACGGCTGAACCGATTTTGGTGAAAGATTTGGAGATAGTTTGAACACTGGGGAAGGACATTGAATACTTGTTGATCGTGATAGACTGTAGACGCTAGTAACTATTCCTTCGAGCACCGTGAATGGTGCTTGAAGGGTTAAAAGTAATGGAAGGCATTTAGGCTGTATACCCACATAACAAGGCACATTAGTGCTTGCAGTCTCGACATAGATCGTGGTTGCTTTACAACCAAAATCGGTCGCTAAGTTCGCTTGTAACGATATTTGATAGTCTCTACAGTACAGATAGCGATGACAACCGATAGCTTTTGACAATAACAAAGCTCAAAGCTTGGTCTACGTGCTTATGTCGGAAAATACATTCAACCACAAGCACAACCACAACCACAACCACAACCACCACACCACATACGATTTGAATGTCTTTTCCGACATAAGCACGTAGACCAATGGTACAATATTAGTATTGGCTGATGTGCTTCTCACATCGCCGTGTAGTGTATAATATAGACTTGCAAAAAAGCTGTATTTTTGCACACTTTACATGTGCCGTCTCCGAACAAAATGTGTCCCTACGTATAATATAGACTTGCAAAAAACCTGTATTTTTGCACACTTTACATGTGCCGTCTCCGAACAAAATGTGTCCCTACATCAACAACATCTTAAATGTGTCCCTACATTCATTTGACTTTTTGCCTCTTATGAACAAAATAATATGATTCGAATATAATCGCAATTATAAAACTATTGAATTACAGGAGATTTAAGGATACTGAATTGATAATTTGAATGGAGTCGACTATGATAACCTAGGTGATTACATTCACGGGTGATCAAAGGACACTAAAGAGTCGCCTATGATTACCCAGGTGATATCACCCAGGTGGTCATAGTGGAATAGACCCCCTATTCGTCTCAGGAATGATCGGAGTAGATACATTGGAGTATAGGCGTAAATTACTTCTAGTCATCCACTACTGCCAAATACTGCGCAGTAAGGTCAATAATCCGACTGTGCGAGATCTTGGTTTATATGTCTCAAATAACTTCGTTCGCGCCGGGAGCCGTCGCCGTCATCAGCTGTTCTCGCGTCCCGCCGCGCGAATTGCTCACGCCCGCAATGCGCCAACTCATAGACTGTTATCAATTTTAAATGTTTTTACGCAAGCATGTTTTGTCATTAAAAATGCCTACATCAAGATATATAAATTTTTAATTTGAAAACCATTGTTACAATATTTTTTTTAACGATTTACCTAAGGTAGTTAGCGTTTTGGTTTAATACTGTAAGCTTATACTATTGTCAACTTGATGAATAAATAAATAAATCAGTGTCCTGGCAAGCCACTGTTGAGGTGTTTCAGCAGCTGTAGTCAGCAGTTTCAGTTGTGTTTCAGCAGTTGTGTTATAGAGCCAGCCCTGATTTATACTTATATATTATACCCTATTTTATGCTCATCGCATGTGGTGTGTGCTTAGCACCAGTAGTCTTCTAATAGGTTATAGTACTTGGGTAATTTTAGAGGAACTTAGAAGGTAGATTGCAAAATTGGGTAAAAAGTATACATTGCACAACAAGTTTTGATACTTGAAACTATTTGATGACCAAACTTGTAGTAATTGTAGTGGAATGTGTTTTTAAAGGAATATAATATGACAATAGTGTGAAATTTTATCAAATCCTGTATTGTTTTGAGACAACATTTATATCCTTTAAGTGATGGTACAAAATTGAGATTAGATTTTTATAAATAAAACAGTTATAAGTCATACGAAAATTCCGAATAAGAATTCAATTCCACTAAAAAAAATAGTACACTGCATCTTATATTTCAAAATCGAGAATCTAAAGCTTGTTCGCCACATTTTAGTTTTGTTCGCAGTCATTTTGAAAATTCTTTTAAGTTTCCCTTTTATATTTTTGGAATGGTCTGTTAAAGCCGTTCATTTTGATACCACACTCGATAGGTTTTGGTATTTTTTGTTCTGTCAGAAATACAATATGGCAGCTGTAAGGTGCCATATTAGTTTTCTTGACACCTCATATATCCTATAGCACTTTCGTGATTAAGACGAATCCAATGATACCTCATTGATCAAAATCCATCAAGCCGTTTAGGCTGTAGGACGCGCAAAGAAAAGACAAACATACAACCCAAAAAGAAGCCCTTCGCAGTCGTGTAAAAATACCTATGTCCTCCCTCATGAACTCATGATGAGCCGTATTTCATCACGATCTGTCATGAAGGGCTGCATAGTCATGAAGAGGTAACAAAGAAACAGAGACAAAGTTACTGTCTCGTCATTATAATAAAGGCGAAAGTTTGTATCTGGTTTTGTGTGTATGTTTGTTACTCCTTCACGCTCAAACAGCTTAACGGATTTTGATGAAATTTGGAATGGAGATAGCTTATATCCTGGAGTAACACATATCGTACTTTTTCATCATCATCACTTACGTGGGTGAAACCTGGGGGCGCAGCTAGTTTATAATTATACTGCGATGCAAGAAGAAAAATAAATTTAAGGCTCACTAAACGCCCTCTTTGATCAACCGTGAGATCTCACTCGAGTTAAAAACTCCCACGGTTCTTAAACCTGAATCATTCTGGTACTTTTCAAACGAATAAGCTGAAGGCCTCACAACCTCAAAGGAGCGCGATTCCTGACCCCGGGCGGCGGCGCACAGTGCCGACAGAGTATGATGTAATCGCTTTAGTCGACAATATCGCTCTAGTCCGGCTCTTGATTACTCCCGCGGGACTGAACTGTACTCACTGCAGCGTATCAGAGCTCAAGATGGGACCATCACAACTGTAGCTTTATAACAGGAAGCTACAGTTGTTGAATTCCCATCTTGACTGTAAGCTATAATATTACATCACAGAAAAATACCAAGTTGTATATCATAATCGAGTGGTGGTTGGCATAATCTTGTGCCTTCCCTTATCGAAATCTTGTCTTGCCTTTGAGCTAATTATTTAAGCGGTACCTATCTATCTATATTCTATCTGTCTATCTATACTTATAATAAAGTAATAGGAACGAAATAGTCTGTACAAAGAAGATAATTTAAAAAAAAATGATCTAGGGTACTCAATAAGTTAATAAGCTAATGAACATGAATAGAACTTTTTTTTAAATCGTGTCTGTCTGTTCGTCAGTTTGTTTGTTTGTCTGTATGTTTGTTTGCGCATCACGTGAAAACTACTGAACCCGATTGCGATGCAGTTTTCACTGTTGGATAGCTTAGGGTTTGAGTTAAAAACTGGTGTACCTGGTATCTCAATCCGAAGAGTAAAAGCCGAGCAATCGATTAAAACTTTTTGACTGCCGAAGGAATTTTGATCAAATGTTGGTATATTGATATTTTTGGGTATTGGAGTACTTAGTACAAATAGTACTTTTAACCTAGAGAAATGACCACGCGTGCGAAGCCGCGGGCATCATCTAGTTTCAAATAAAGCAATGAAAACAACGCGAACAAGTCATACTGCTAGCACGGGCCTTACCATCTCGATAAATTTGTCGAATTTCAATGTCAAAAGACAATGACCAAATAAAAAAAAACACACCTGGCCTGGCAAAAAAGAACTTATGCCAATAAGTATCAAGGCCTTCAATTTGATACCCATATTGTAAAACACACCTGGCCTGGCAAAAAAGAACTTATGCCAATAAGTATCAAGGCCTTCAATTTGATACCCATATTGTAAAACACACCTGGCCTGGCAAAAAAGAACTTATGCCAATAAGTATCAAGGCCTTCAATTTAATACCCATATTGTAAAACACACCTGGCCTGGCAAAAAAGAACTTTTGCCAATAAGTATCAAGGCCTTCAATTTGATACCCATATTGTAAAACACACCTGGCCTGGCAAAAAAGAACTTTTGCCAATAAGTATCAAGGCCTTCAATTTGATACCCATATTGTAAAACACACCTGGCCTGGCATTAAAGAACTTATGCCAATAAGTATTAAGGCCTTCAATTTGATACCCATATTGTAAAATTCATTTTTTTTAAATATATTTTTCGCCTATAGAAATGGAGCCGTACTTCCGCCATATAGAATTAAAAATATAAATAAACCTATATTATAGCCTATGTTACTCATACTCGGGAGATGATGTAAGGATTCTAACGATACCGCATACATCCAAAGACGACCGGTTGGCGAATGGTTAGATACCCTGGCCAGTCAACCAGCGGTCGCGGGTTCGATTCCCGCTAGGTGCAATCATTTGTATGACAAGTAGAAATGTTTAGCCCCGAGTAATGGAGGTAAGTTTATCCGTTCTAGTACCCATAGTAAAGGATTTCCTAGTGTGGGGCTAGGTTACCCTGTACTATACTACTATACTAATCTGTTCAGGCATTTAAAAGTTATGGTGGAATAAAGAAACTCATATAAATACATAAAAACATATCCTGAAAACATTACACTCGTTTTATGGACAGTCGTGTAAAAATTGGCGCAATTTTTTTCAGGCTGCCCTCTGAAACATGGAATTATCAATTTAAGACAGTATAACAAACAACACTACTTAAAAAAATATCTTAAATTAAGATATTCCGTACATTTTTGTAGTTCCCTTAAATAAATCTTGGTATTATCAATTCTAGACAGAGTATACAGTGGACAGTGTAGTGTGTCATTCTCTAGAATTTATAATTCCAAGGACAAACAAAGGACGCGCGAAAAAAAAGGTGCCTCCTGCCCTATAAAAATGGTAATTGTCTTGTCTTCGATATACGTCAAATTCGATATAAAAGTCAACTCAAGTCCACGCTCAGTGGCGTGCTTTGGGAGAGGCCTATGTCCAGCAGTGGACTGACACGGGCTGATGATGATGAAACTCCATGCTCGCACTGCTGGCATGTCCAAGTAACTCAAAATTCACTCACATTTACCAACTTAAATTGGGCCTGCAATTGGTAGATTGTAGTTTATAGACTTACGAGTACCTTTTTTCGAGAATGCACGCTTCAATTTTTGACACGACATTAGGTAATTAAACTTTGTATTGTCTTGGGTTAGGTTTCGATACGTCAAACACAAAAAACATAAACAACGTTTTCAGGTTCATCGTGTCTACTACAACATTCGTATAATGAATTAAACTTACAATTAATTACGTAAGTTAGGAATTCTAGAGGCTTCAGTTGTCTGGAATTGCCTTAAACTGGAGTGAGTTCATCAACATTTGCAGTTAACCACGTTTTAACTGCAGCTGACTTAAAGTTGTCTTACATATTTTATAAGTTAAGTGTGGTTAAGGCGAAATGGGCTCCAAATTTGATTCGTCCTCACGAACATTAAAACTAGACCTTTGAAAACGGTTAATTGGCTTTATTTTATATGTGTAATAAATGTTCACGAAATACTTTATCCTGAGGTGGTCACCGAAACACGATAAAAAAATTTGGCTCGATGGAAGAAAAACAACGTAAAGTTTTTTAAAAAACACCCGTTTTGACGTTCCCGCCGAGGGACTGAATCAACTTCATTCAGTATCTATCGAAGATGATTTTACAAAAAAAAAGTCTGTAATCTCAATAAACATTACAATACTTCTGTGAAATCAGTGTTTTGAAAAAACGAAATATTATTTAAAAAAAAGTAAAATTAATTGAAAATACTAACTAAAATCGGCTCCTGAGATGCATCACCTCTCCTGCTTAATCTGCATCTTGAAGAGCAGGACAAAAAAAAAATGGCTCACATAGCTCCATAAATATCTGCGATGAAATTATTTGATCGAAGATAAATATCATTAAAATCATGGTGAATTGCAGCCTCATGTAAATGGGGCTGAATTGGATCGAGAAATTGCGTTGCGGTGTCTGCTTGCTAAGAAATATGCTCTCGAAATTGGGCAATCCATTTCGAACTCAATCTGGACAAAATATCGATATAAGTGCGATTGGTCTGTTAATTATTCAATTGAATGGCATCACATTAGAATCTGACATTCAGAAATTTATCAGAATTTGCCTCACAGGCATGTTTGATTTCTTTTTACCAGACTACGGCGAAGCAAGGGATAGATAATGACTTTAACAAAATATCTAATTTATTTGTAATATGTTACCACCATTATTATACAGAAATGTTTACACACTACTGCTTGGTGGTTGAATATCTAACAAAGGTGTGGTACTTCCCCAGGCGGCCTCAAGTCTCCTAGACCATTCTTTTTTATTAACAGACTTTTTGTTTATTACTGCTTGTAACAAAAAGACTGTACATTGAAGATAATAAAAAAGAATGGTCTAGGAGACTTAACATAAGCTACTAAACAAGAACATCTGTAGTGGTAGGCCTCTTACGAAAGAGGCCGCCTGGGGAAGTACCACACCTTTGTCAGATATTCAACCACCAAGCAGTATTGTGTATTCATTTCGGCACTGTTTCCAGCGAAACTACTGGTCAATGAGACTTAACAACCAATGTCTCAGGGTGATGAGCGCAGTGCAGTTACGCGCAACATTTTGCAACCAAAGTTCTGGGTGGCGCTGCAACTGTTATGGGCAGGCGTGACGCTTACCATCATTACGTAAAAACTAGTGGACTATTGCAATGTAATTTTCTTTGATGGATAGCTTAGGATTTCACTTAAAAGGTGTACAATCCGAAGAGTAGAAGCCGAGCAATCGATAAAAAACTATTTGATGGCTGAACAAAATTTGGCATTATGTACCTTCTAGTGCGATACTTTTGGTCCTGGAATAACGTAGACTTATGATATTTTTATCGCAGTAAAATGACCACGCGGGCAAAGCGGCGAGCACAGCAAGTTTTGTTATAAATAATTACAAGTTACTTATTCAAAGAATGCACGAAGGTTTCGAACCGTAACCGTACACCCTTGCTCGTGGTTTGCATGAACTAAACAAGCACGGTCCAGCACCATCACAAAAAACCTGACTGCCAACCAAACTAAAAAAGGCAAATAGTTGCTAACCAACTTTAGATCGTTACAGATCCTAAATGTTCATTAGAAATTATAAATTACATAATGAAACCTAAAGATGATTTTCAAAAACTCAATAAATCAAGGATACCCCACTTAACATAGTTCGTCAACTTTCATTTTTTTCTTTTTCACAATTTGGCGTCTGGTTGTCGCCGTATGGAACTTTGATTACTATCATGTCTTTAGTAGCACTCGCAAGATTAAGACAATCCGATTGACGTAAGAATCATAAAAATCCGTCCACGCGATACACACAATACCCTCAGCTCAGTCGGGCAAAAAGTTGAAATCTCGCAATGTAGTAGGCACTTTTTATTGCATTTTTTATGTTTTTATATTCACAACTGAAGACCACAGGTGAGTTTAATGGCGGTCAAGTTAAGTTAGGTGGAGGGAAAGTACCTTAAATATTAAAGTCTAGCCGGCTTTGCCCGCGTGGTGATTTCTCTGGGCTGAAAGTAATTTATGTGTTACTAGATTTTCCGCTCACGACCTTGTCCGCGCGGATTACTGTATATCGCGAAAAAAAAACACCTATGTTCTTCTAAGACATTAAAAACTAATGTAAAAGTAGGTATAGTACCAATGCTCTTGAAGTTTTTTGACAGACTTGTTATTTCGTTTCCATGGCAACCGTTCCTTACAGCGAGTAATTAACATTTTCCAGTTTTCCCGTAAAACTTGCAATTTTCCGGGATAAAAGTATCCAATGTTTTATTATAGGGTATAAGCTATCTCTATTCGATATTTAATCAAAATTCGTCTAGCCTTTATCGCGTGGTAGCTCCCCGAACAAACAAACTAACAGACAAGGCTTTACTTTTATATATTGGTATGGATTCCAGGACCTAAAGTACCTCTAATGTACAAAATTCGTACAGCCGTCATATAGTTTTTAATCGATGAAAGATTAAGATTGAAAGTACATACAACAAATTTTAAGTCAAAATCTAAGCTATTCAACATTGAAAACTTCATTTCAATTTGTTCATTAGTTTTTGCGTGATGCGCTAACATACAGACCCCGTTAAAAAAACATAGTTTATTGTTCAGTAGCTTATTTTAAGTCACCTATAGGGCTTTTTTTTTTAATTATCTTTTTATATACATACTCTTTGTTACCTACTCACGTCTAAAAACACGCTTAAAGTCAGCAGTGACAATATGATAACGTGGAAAGATTTGTTATTATTTTGTATTTCTGTATGTTTGTTTGTAATTGATAAACTCACAAAATACTCACGTCTAAAAACACGCTTAAAGTCAGCAGTGACAATATGATAACGTGGAAAGATTTGTTATTTTTTTGTATTTCTGTATGTTTGTTTGTAATTGATAAACTCACAAAATTCAGAGCCGTTTTTTTTTAATTCTTTTAAATAAATAAATCTACATTATCAGCGAGTAACATGGGCAGTAGGAACATTGTTTTTTAGTTTTTTTAAACTATTATTTATTTTCAACTTTTTTTTTTATTTTTTTGAATTATTGCATTGTCATCGGTCTTTGACAGGTGTGCAAAATTTGAATGAAATCTGACCGTTTAAAGTGGGACAAAATAGCGTCCAAAGGAGTCGGTTACAAACATACAAACATACAAGTGAAGCTAATATAAAGCGTATAAAAACACGCTTTATATAGAAAACCAAACTAAAAAAGAGAAAATAAATTTTAATAGTGTAAATAAGAAAAAAAAAGTTTTATTTAAAAAATAGCGTGGCGTGCTTCTCTTATCAGTCAATGAAATATTTATGAAATATTAACCCATGCACCCCACGATTTTTTTGAAATAAAACATTTTTTCTTATTTACAACATTAAAATTTATTTTCTATATTTTAGTTTGGTTTTCTATATAAAGCGTGTTTTTTAGTTTTTTTAAACTATTATTTATTATACGCTTTATATTAGCTTCACTTGTATGTTTGTATGTTTGTAACCGACTCCTTTGGACGCTATTTTGTCCCACTTTTTAACAGTCAGATTTCATTCAAATTTTGCACACCTGTCAAAGACCGATGACAATGCAATAATTCGAAAAAAGAGTAGAAAATAAATTTTAATAATTTTGAATGAAATAAGAAAAAAATGTTTTATTTAAAAAAAAGCGTGGGGTGCTTTTGAAGATATTATCAAAATGATAATCCTTCTTCTCATATCTGTCAATGAAATATTTATAACTATTGACCCATGCACCCCACGATTTTTTTGAAATAAAACTTTTTTTCTTATTTACACTATTAAAATTTGTTTTCTATTTTTTAGTTTGGTTTTCTATATAAAGCGTGTTTTTTAGTTTTTTAAACTATTATTTATTTTAGAAGTTACGACTGGTTTGTAAATGCAAAAAGTAAGGAAAATGCCGCGCTGTGAGCTTTACCCGTGTGAAGCCGGGGCGAGTCACCAGCTATAAGTATAGATAGAAGATTGATAAATTAATAAAGCATACAAAGATTTTTCAAAACATGCTTATCTTAGCCGGGAATTGAACCGAAAAAAATTACAAAACTATAAAAATACGAGTATATAGGCACACTAGCTGTGCCCGCGGCTTCGCACGCGTGGTAATTTCTCTAGGCTAAAAGTATTCTATGTACTAACCCAAGACCTAAACTACCGATATACCAACATTTGATAAAACATCCAACATTTGACGACCGGTTGGTCTAGTGGCTAGAGATCCTAGGTACATAAACAAACGGTTGCGGGTTCAAATCCTGCAAGGTGCAATGCAATGAAATGTTTGTTTCCAAGTCATGGTTGTAATATTAGTATCTATGTATGTTTATCCGTTATAGTACAGGATATCCTAGTTTGGGGCTAGGTGTGGGATTGTCCCGAATATATCATATCATATCTTTCAACCGTCAAAAAGTTTTTATCGATAGCTTGGCTTCTCCTCATCAGCCTGAGATACCAAGTACACCAGTTTTTAAGTCAAACCCTAAGCTATCCAACAGTGAAAACCACATCGCAATCGATCCAATAGTTTTGACGTGATGCGTGAACAAACATACAGACAAACAGATAAGCAGACAAACAAACAAACAGGCACGAATTTTAAAAATGTTATATTTTTGTTTAGTAGTTTATTTAAAGTATCCTAGATCTTTTTTTTAATTATCTTCTTTGTACAGTTTTTTTCGTTCTTATTGCTTTATTATAAGTAAAGGATGGTCAGTGATGAGAATAAAAATTAAATGTCTGTAAGAATCATTGTTCTTAAATCAAATAAAGACTGAAATGTCTAGTCGTCTGATCAAGGTCTATATACAGTTGTTCAACACAGACTAAGTACTTCCCACAGTAACGGCATGCGAATAAGTAAGCTTGGAAACAGAGTTGGCTGAGTGAAAAATGCGTGTTGCGAAAACTGCGTAGCTTTGAAGTTCTAGCAAGATGCCCCCCCCCCCCTAACTCATGCGACAAAATCTCTCTTATTGTTAATAGAAAATGAAAAAGCTTAGCTTGAAGTTGACCAATAGGTCAAGCTAAGTGGTCAACTTCAAGCTAAGCGACGTTATGTGAGTGGTGCGTTTTAAGCCGACTAAGCGGAGGGTGGGTTTATCAGCCTATGTATGTAGGTATGTCTCTTGATCTGTTCCTTTGTGTCTGTATAAACCAAACGCATATTTTGATGATTCTTACTTCAATAGATTTGTCTTAATCTTGCAAGTGTTACTAAAGATATAACATTCATCAAAATTCAGTATGGCGACAACCAGACGCCATAATGAGAAAAGAAATACGTTATATAATATTTTATAATTCTATGTGCGTAAATTTTCTTGTTATAATATTATCTAGTGAACTCGTGTACCTAAACCTTTAAAGATACTTCCCATAACAACAGTTTGCACCTCTGGGCTTGTGTGAAAAATGCGTACTTGTTAGTGCGAACGGGTCGTTTGTGGCGCTAACAAGATACTGGCAACCCCAGCTAATGAGACGTCGATACGAGCTTTCCACACGGACGACTTTTTATTTTACAATATTTCAACAATATGATCTCGCTTTCTCGACCTCTGGCAGGAAATCTGGGAAAAATAATCCATTGGCTGCATGCAAGTAATAGAATAGGGACCTATAATTGATAGGTAAAATGTGTTCGGAAAGGCTGCAGCGGGTTATTGGTAAATCGAATCGTTATTGGTAGGGGTTTGTTTGTTTGTCGTATGAGGTAGTGCTGGCCTCTGGTGTCAGAGTTTGTCAAGCCGCCCGAGAGCCTCTGACATGGCTTAACGACTGCTATTAATCAATAACAGCTTAACGTGCCCTGCGAAGAAAAGAAAAGAAACGTCATTGGTGCGGAGTCTAGAACCGAACCCGGTATCGTTGGATTCTAAGTCGCACTAGTAAACCGCTAGACTGGCATACCTCTATTTATTGGTAGGGTACTCATTGGTAGGGGTGATAATATGCAACAAATATATCTCCCCTGTATTTCTGAAAGTACATGTACATTTAATTTCAATTGATACATATTTTTTTAACAATACCTTTTGTTTGGTGTCATGCTCCGCAGCAGCGCCACCATAATTTATAAGGATCAGTCATAGCGGAAAGTAATGTACGTTGAACGTACATCATATGCGTAAGTCGATAATTGCTGTGCGTAGAACAGAAAACGAAATAATGAACATTTTATTGTGGCGCTGCTGGGGAGTATACTCTCCAGCAGCGCCACTTAGAATTCGTACTTAGCAATATTATTAGAAACTATTTCATATTGAAAACTAGTGTACGAACGCTCCTTATAGTGTATGTGCTGATAATATTATGATATAGTAGTGATTTAATGCATTTAATTACATTGGGGAAAATTGAGGTAAGCAAAATCTTTTCTGACAGAATTTGTGTAGCCATAGATATCAATCTAGATACCTAATAGGTGCACCGTTAATTGCTTCCAAATTATTATCGACTTTTTTCAATCCTCCCGCCACTCGCCAATAACGTTTGCCGCGATGTTATCAGGAATAGTTTATTTTATTTACTGCTTATTCATTAATGTTACGACGGACTCGTGGTCACACCGTTTTGTCACCACGAGTTTTTTTTTTTTCAGAAAATATTTTGCTTACCTGAATTTTTCCCAATGTAATTAACTGCATTAAATACTAATAAATAATAATATTTTCAGCACGTACACTATAAGGAGCGTTCGTACATTAATTTTCAATTCTAAATTTAAATCCGTTCAGCCGTTTGAGTGTGGAGTAACAAACATACACACACAATTCTAAAGATACATGGCGTTAATCGGTTTCTATGCATTTTATGACGTTTTTTATGGACTGTCAGTTCTAATGTATGGAGTTCTGTATCACGCATACGAAGTTTCTGCCCGAGAGTAAAACTCGAAGCTCTAATTGACCTACTTACGGTAGTGGCTACAATTCTCTGATTTATAATATTGTGTGATATATAAACACCATATTAGCATATTATTTCATTTATAGAGGAAAGCATCATAAATAAAGCTCTATAAAAATCGTAGTTGCGATATTACAAAGCACAGTCTTCAGTTTTTCCAGCAACAATATCATTAGACACTTATTTGCCGCGTAAAGGTTCCTCAACATTCCATAGAAGTACGACATTATATCAAATAAGCTTCACGTTGCAACAATATTACTCAACCACAAGAATATGAAACTGCATCCAATAGAAAACAGAGTTTAAAATCGTGTAAAACATGGTCGAAGGCAAGCGCATTACAGTTCAGTGTGTACGTTTAATTTTCCCATTTATCGGCGTTTTCTACAATTAACTGCGTCATAAAAGGTTGTATGTGCCCTTTATATGAAAAAAGTCAGTCGTTGCCGTGAATTGCCTCGTGAAAGAACCTTGCAGTTCCAACGTATTGCGGTACAGCCATACAAGCGACGGAAATGTAGTAACGTGGTTTTTGTAAATAAGGAAAATTGTAACTGCCTACATAAATATTATTTGGAAATTGTTAGGTAAAGGACTGTGCCAACTCTTTGTTCGTTTAGTAATCCTGACATTTCAGTGGTTTTAACTCGAACAATGCTTACAGACTTTCTGCTTACGTTCTCAGACCGTAGATCGTTAAGATATAGTTGATAGATTCAGGCGTTACTTTGCGGAAATCTATATTTATAATGAACAAAATAAAAATATGTAGCTCACTTCGGGTGATCTTGACTGAAAACACGTGTCGTATTGATGTCAGACGTTTGGTATTTGGATAAAAGTATATGTTTTTTTATTGTGTAATCCATACCAATATATAAAAGTAAAACGTCTGTTTGTTTGGGAGCTTTCACGCGATAATGGCTGAACTGATTTTGATGAAATTTAGAATGGGGATAGCTTATACCTTTGATTAAAACATAGAATACTATTTATCCCGTTTTTTTTTAAGTTTCAACGGGAAAACTGGAAAATGTTGATTACTCACTGTAAGTAACGGTTGCCGTCACAGAATGGTCTGTGGTTGCCATGGAAACGAAATAACAAGTCTTTCAAAAAACATCAAGAGTGGTGCTAAACCTACTGTGTGATAAACAGTACTCCGCGCGTACGAAGTCGCGGGCGGGATAACTAGTTAAATGTGTTATAATATATAAGTGTTTCTTCTGGTAGGGTTTATTTAGCGTTGGTTTTAACTTTACCATTTATCATTTTGTCAGACTTGCAGTTTTGGCGGCAGTAAAATAAAAAAAAAAAAAAAAAAGGGTTCATTTTTTATATAAAAAAAAACGTTAAGTTAGTTAATACAAGAACCAAAGCAGTATAACTTTCAAATCTCACTGTGCTTACCAAAACAAATCTGAAAGTCTTCACGTAACAACCTGCTCCGAAGCTTACTTTACAACCACAAAATAAGGAGCAGCACCACATTCAGTATCCACTGTAGAACAACTGTGTCATTGTGCTTTTCTGTGGGTGATTATCAGTTTATAGTTTTCTACCTTCTGTTCTCCGTTACATTTGAAAAACAAAATAACTTATTTGTTAGATTTATTTCAGTTTTTCAACAGAAATAGTCACGAAATGATAGTACCTGTAATTAATTATCCTAGTCGAAGGGATAGAAAGGGAAATTATAATATTCACATTAACTATAATTAGACTAGACTCATTTCAGCGAACTGATAATATTTTGCTTCTTTTTCAATTCGTCCCTCAATATTAACACGAAATTGAAATCCAGGGCTAAACTAAAATAAATATTTTGGATGGATACCGACGCAACGTTAGAATATGAATTTTCATTTCATCTCACGCCCACACTATATACGTATTTATTTTGAACAAATATGTGTAAGTATTTACCTACATGTATTAAGTTCAAGCGCACACAACGCTATCCATACCAAAATATAAAAGTGAAATGATGTCTGTTTGTTTGTTTGGGGAGCTTTCACGCAATAACGGCCGGACGGATTTTGATGAAATTTGGAATGGAGATTGCTTATATTCTGGAATAAAAAATAGAATACTTTTTATCGCATAAAATTATTAGTTTCCACGGGAAAACTGGAAAATGTGGATCACTCGCTGTAAATAACGTTTAACGAAATAACAAGTATGTCAAAATACATCATTAATGCTATACCTAAGTACTTTTGCAATGGTTTTTAATATCCTAGAAGAACATAGGATGCTTTTTTTCGCTAAAAACAGTAGTCCACGTGGATGAAGTCACGGGTGGGAAAGCTAGTTATTTATGATATTAAACCATACATATGAGAAGAGACTAAGTGAGGCCCTTATTCCAAAAAGAGGGGAGATAGGGCAACCTAGAATATCTCGTAAACTACACCCGTATGTAATGTAGCTGTGTGGGTGTGTTTGGCTGTAGTTGTATCTAAACTACAGCCACAGTACATATATTAGTCTGGTATATGTACTGTGCTACAGCCAAGCACACCCACACACCTACAGTTGCAATGTCGTACTTCATACGCATCAACAACAAAGATAGAGACATACGCAGGCAGTAGCGCGAAACAGATAACAATTATTGTTGCGCATCCGTTGTCGAACAATATATTCGGCGGTACTGCTTGTCTTGTCGCACTCTTCCGAATCGTATATATCTGTCCCTTTCTGCAAATGGTGATTTACAAACAATATCAATGAGTGGAATTTTAAAGAAAATTAAGATTAAAGTACTTACGAGTGAAAAGTAATGCCGTGGAGCTTGTTTTTGGTTCTTGAGCTTTGTGCACCTTATAAAAGCGCTGGAAGACATTTTTAGCCGCGTATTTGGAATTATATGAGGTAAGTACCCACGTGTTACACCAATGCCACTTTGATTACGACTGAGGCCAATTGCGTGCGTTGCACCTAATACACGCGGTCCACGCCGAGTAGTTGGTCTCTAATCCTATGCAAGTCTGTTGTACATTTGTAATGAAATGTTTCATAAATTTAAATAATGATATAGAAAATACTTCGTTACACCTTTTTCACTGTCGATTGTATGATTTTCGGCTATTCTAAAACAAAGAAGTTTAATTCCGCCAAAAGTCCATAAATCGCAAGAGAGATAAGTACACTTGAGAGGTCACAAGCTCACAAGATAATGAGGTTGACATTTAGGGCGTTAGATAAAGAAGCTTTTGAATTTTGAGATACAGTAAGGGCTTGATTTGGAGATATTCTTAGTAATTTCAGTGGGGAAAATTACAGGTCTGTGGACAGAAATTAATTATTATAATTTTGTTTTCACAGGTATTCTAATAGGATTTTTACAAGAGAATATTTCTCAATCAATATTAAACGAACAAAACAGCCTAAAAGTTAAAACATTAAAAAACACGCCTGCACTGCCAAAAAATAAATTATGCCAATACATTATATATTGCTTCAGATAAGCACATCCTTATCTGAATCTGAATCTGTTCAGGCTTTTAAAAATTATGGTAAAATAAATAAACTCACACAAAACCTACATACATACATACAAAGAAACATACGTGAACCCTGAAAACATAACACTTCTTTTTTGGGCAGTCGTGTAATAAATAGATCTCTACAACTTTAACTGCCGTACTCGGAGACGTAAAACTCAAAATAATAAGTTATTTAAAAAACATTTAAAAAAAGCTTTCAAGCAGTACCCATATCATGGTGAAACTTAGAAAGGGCTATCACTATTATATGTGTTTATACAACATTTCGTGTCTGTGCTGGTAACCGTTGAGGAGTTCCCTAGTCAGAACCAACCCTGAGTGTAGCAAACTTAAAACTGGCTATTATAATAATATGCGTACACAACATTTCGTGTCAGGCTGTTGACCGTTGAAGAGTTCCTTTATCTGGAGCTAATCCTCGATGTCGATTCAAGTCAAGCTACCCATAAAAATGCATTGTCAACTGAACTAACATACAAAAATTCAACTCCTCATGATAAGAGGAATTGGTTCTAATTCAGCTTGAAGGATTTGACCTAAAAAAACATACATACATATTCATATAAATACATATATATGTCGGACATACATACATACAAGCATTTTTTTTTTTAAAATATAAATTATTGTAATTTGGTAACCCTTTAGTGCGTCGAAGTCGGAACGAGCCGATCATCCGGGAGTGACTTCGGCCTTGTACTATTGTTTATTCTGAGGCTTGGCCGGAAGCCTGTGTTAACGCTTAGCAAGCATTACTAAAATCTAAAACCCATATAAAAAGTGATTTATTTGTCGATTGGTGTAATTTCACATCTGAATTGAATGAATGAAGAGTGAAATCAACACGATAAAGTAATGAAATAAAATGTCTGTATTCGTATCTATGTATATGTTTATCCATTATCTAGTGCCCATAGTATAGGGTATCCTAGTTTGGGGCTAGGTAATTGGTGTGAATTGTCCCGAATACATCAATGTTTGTTTGTTTGTTTGTCGTATGAGGTAGTGCTGGCCTCTGATTTCAGAGTTTTTCAAGTTGCCCGAGGGCCTCTGACATGGCTTAACGACTGCTATTAATCAATAACAGCCGGGACCTACAGCTTAACGTGCCCTCCGAAGCACGGAGCGATGGAAAACCGCACATAACTCTGAAAAGTCATTGGTGCGAAGCCTAGGTTTTGAACCCGGTATCGTTTGATTCTAAATTGCACTATAATAATAATTATAATTATAGTGCAATACATTAATAATAATAATTATTATTACTGTGCATCTAAATTTCCTTATTTTTTACTTGACTACGGCGAAGCAAGGGAAGCGTAATGAGTTTAACAGTCTACCTACCTACGAATATCTACATACATACTCGTACCTATGTATGTAGATATTCTACCTTAGCACAGTAAATTTACATATACCTAGTCCTAATATACTGTCACCATAGTGTCACTTATATTGGTCAGACTTTGTCAAATCAATCAATTTTGTCTTCATCGCAAGAGTGACGTATAATATTTTTCACCCGACCGTAGTCAGGTTTTAGTCTTTGAGCTTATGTCTTGTTGACTAACACTTCGGTAACCACACGTGCAATTTAGCACATAAACGTGCCTAATGTGCGCGAAAATGCTTGGTTACCGAATGACTAAAGTAAAATAAAGTGTCAATCAAAGTCAAAAGTAAAATTACAGCTACATAAGTTGCCGACCACCCGACGAAAGTATCGTCGTGTACGTCGCTAGACTTAAATTTAACGAACATGAGTATGACCGACAACAGGTGTTACGTGATAATGACTAAACAGCCTTTGAATTTGTAATGAAGAGTTGAGTACAGCGGAAGTGGGGGGCGAAGGGGTGGGGATGACGTCACAAGAGCGTAAACCTTTAATGGTGTGCGTAACACGTTTTAACTTTATAGATGGGTGTTATGATATTGTGTGTAGGACATTATCTTTTCATGATCAATAAAGGCTTAAAGCTATGGGGAAGAAAATGACATCTAATGTTACCTTTGTTTCCTGTTTTGCGATGTTTAGCGAGAAAATGATTCGTTCCAGAAATTCAAGGAATTCGACCTTTGCTCTTGTTCGTTAGTGAAATTGTTTCTGTCTAGACTTGGGAACCTGAGTAATAGGAAATATAGATATTCAATTTAGAAGAAGACACGAGAAATGGCATTGATGAAATTGCAATGCTATCTATTTATCACTTTTTCAAAAAGATTTTTGTATTTCTGTAATTCTCTTGTACAATACTTACCCAAATATTTATCTTGAACAAGACATGAGTTCAAAAACTAAAACCCGACTACGGTTGGGTAAATAATAGCCTATGACACTCTTGCGATGAAGACGAATCGATTGATACCACGCTTGTCAAAATTGGACGAAGTTTTTAGTTTGAATACCCCCCCCCTGTTCCCTTTCTTTGTCTAGCCGTAGTTGGGTAAAAAAAAGCCTTTGACACTATACATGAAGACGAATTGATTGACACCTCGCTTGTCAAAATCGAACCAATAGGGGAGACGCTATGGTGGAACATCCACATACAAACCCACATACATAGATAGATAAATGAATACATACACAGACTGTTAAACTCATTACCCTTCCCTTGCTTTGCTGTAGTCGAATTCAACTCGGCTAAAAACAGTGACTGCTTTGTATAAAAAACACTAACAAACTAGATTAACAAAATAACAAAATTCGTTTCTCCTTACCTTATTTATAGAATCTGAATGACAATTATCGACACAGCGAATTTTATCCTAAATACACTTAGACATTACCAAATTGGTGGCCACCACACCAGTCCAGCCATTAATGTCTACTGAATGCCCAATTTACATCCCAAGCGGAAATTGAAGACTAAATTAGCAGGACCTAAACATAAATTGGAAATTAGGGAATTCGACTCCCGTTACATATGTTCGCCCTGTTTCAATTAGACGTGGAGGGCTGCTAACTTGTCGCTCTGGATGTCGTAGGCTTTGAGATTACTTTTAATATTCTAGTTGATATGTAATGTTAGAAAAGTTTTAGTCTATATTTATAATAAAGTATCAAGAACGAAAAAGTCTGTACAAAAAAAGATAATTAAAAAAAAATGGTCTAATGTACTCAGAATAAGCTAGTGAACATGAATATAACTTTTTTTTTAATCGTGTCGGTCTGTTTGTATGTATGTTTGTTTTTGCATCATGTAAAAACTGCTGGACTGATTGCGATGCGGTTTTCACTGTTGGATAGCTTAGGGTTTGAATTATCTCAATCAGATGAGTAGATGCCGAGCAATCGATAAAAAACTTTTTTACGGCTAAAGGAGTTTTAATCAAATGTTTGTATATTGGTGTACATACAGTACTTTTAACCTATGGCCTATGGCTATGGCTTCATACACGTGGTTATTTAGAAATAACCACGTGTATGAAGCCGCGTGTACAGATAGCTAGTTTGTACATAAAGTTATGGAAGTTATATGATGATAATTGTAATGTTTAGGATTTGAAGGCAGCAGTTTATTTCTTCCTACCTTCACATTGTCAGTACTTGTGTGTGTACCCTACGCATCTTTGCGATAGTCTGTCTTTCATTCGACAATACTACAATTACGTCGTTAAACCATGTCAGGAGCCCTCGAACGGCCGAACTAACTCTGACACCAGAGGCCAGCACTGCCTCATACGACAAACAAACTAACAATTATAATTGTGTTGTTTTTCTTTCCATTTTCAGCGGAGCAAAAGAGGCGACGACCTGCGAAAAGTAGCTGACGTAACGGAAATCGGACTCGGTGTTGCGTATTGGAAGTATTTGGAAGAGATTATGAATAATATCCCATAAAATAAAAGCATTAATGTTCTTTTATGGGTATTTTTACGTATAAACTTGCCTTTTTATACGCTTTATATTAGCTTCACTTGTATGTTTGTAACCGACTCCTTTGGACGCTATTTAGACCCACTTTAAACGGTCAGATTTCATTCAAATTTTGCACACCTGTCAAAGACCGATGACAATGCAATAATTCGAAAAAAAAAGTAGAAAATAAATAATAGTTTAAAAAAACTAAAAAACACGCTTTATATAAAAAATAGAGTGTTTTAAACTATTATTTTTTAGCTTTTATTAGCTGCACCTGTATATATGTAACGGAATATTTGAACTCGATTTTTACCCACTTTAAATGGTCAGATTGATTCAAAATTTTGCACACTTATCAGGGCCCGATGAAAATACAATAAATACTTTAAAAAAAAGGTTTAAAGTAGTATTAAAAAATTATAGATTAAAAACTAACAAAACAGATTTTAATACCATTAAACCGAACTAAAATTAAAAAATATTAATTTCATTGTAAAAAAAAGCGTGGGGTGCTTTGTACGTAATTCTTACACTAACTCTGTAATTAGAAATAGAAATAGTAACATATCTTGGTAAAAATAAATAACAATTGATATCGAACACCCCACGCTTCTTTTTAGTATGACATTAATTTTATCGTTAATCACTTTATTCTTCTATTGAAATTTATATTTTACTTTTCAGTTCGGTTTATTATAGTTTTTTTAATCTTTAATTCCTTTGGAACCTAATGGGGACTAATGTAAAAAATAAACTAGCGGCTCTGTGAGCTGTAGACCTCGTGAAAACAATCTTTTTTGCAAACAATCTAGCGGTACACAGTAGCGCCATCTAGTTACCTTAATGTAAAACTAACACTAATAACCAAGGTGCTCCATAAATCCCTACTTAGTAGGTAAAGGGCTGATTCTACTGAAAAAAACCTAAAAGTGAGCAATTTATAGCATTTTGAGGAGCTATTTTGCTCATCATGCCGAATATGCTTATCAGATCTTCACCAAATTTTTATGAGACCAACGTAAAGTTACTACATTTCAAATAAAAAAAACTCATCGAAATCGGACCTAATAAGACGGATTATTTTATTTCCCTCGATTTGCCCCTTTTTGGAAAAGTACCCCCACAATCAAAATTCCCTGACGACAAAAAAAAAAGTTTAACCTGTATACCTAGTTTCGTATAGATCGGTTGAGAAATACGACCTGTAAAGGAGAACAGAGAGATTCAGACATAAAAGCACGAAAGCATTTTGGCCTAAGCTGAAACGGAGACGCTTCGCTCGCGCTTTGGGCTCGCTCGGTCAATAAATGTATCCGGGACAATTCACACCAATAACGTAGCTCCAAACTAGGATACCCTGTACTATGGGTACTAGACAACGGATAAACATACACAGATACGAATATTACATAAAGAAACGTTTCTTGCTCATCACACAAATGATTGCACCTTGCGGGATTCGAGCCCACGACCGTTTGATTTCGTAGTAGTCTCTAGCCACTAGACCGGCCGTCAAATGCAGTAGATCTAGGCAAACTTCAGATGTATCAAACTGACTGTATGATTACTCAGAGATGTATTCCAGTTTATTTTTGTTTCATTGAAACAGAATCTTGTTCACAATAGTGAATTGTGATCAAGATTCTGTTCACAATTCACTATTGTACTATCATTGGTTTCCATAAAGTTTGGAATCCACAAAGCCGGAAAATCTAAAAGTTGCCTAATCTTACAAACGGAACCCAGGAATCATAATTATCTCCCACAGAAATATACATTCCCGACATTTTATTTGAAATTAAAATTCCACTTCAGCATAAAAATATGTAGACAATGGAATAATTTCTCACAAATCGATGAGCTATACCTACCTGATTCCAACGCCACGAGGCCTTTCCCCTAATTAATTTGTATCCTCTTAAAAGTGAATTTAACAGTATATTTCCGAAATTCGTGCCTCGAAGGCCGCAGGCACCTTGTCCCAGTGGAGTGGAGGGCCCTAGAGGCCCACTGAGGGGAGTGACGTGATCAATCGCTTTGTGCCGCCGCCCACGACTTCACTGATGATTGCACTTACAACTGGGAGCTTAGTTTTAGCTGAGGTGTGAGGTTAATGTTACAGTGGTTATATTCAGGGTTTAAAGTAAATAACTTAGTCCAGTCTATGAGCTTTACCGTCTTGAATTTAACGTAATAAATTAAAGTTTTGCAGTTGAAAAATTTAATACATGGTAATATCATAATATAAAGTATTTTATTTTTAATAAAATATTTTGTACTGCGTTAATAGATTTTTGAAAAAATGTACAGTCAGTACCCTCGATAGCGGATATATATATTTAAGCCTTTTGGGGTAGAGACACTAGAGCCGTGGGGACCAGGAGCACACAATATATATAAAAATCTATCAGGGCGTCTGGTCGAAGCAACACGTGACCAAAATGCTGGCCTTTACTTTGCCCAAAGACTAAGCATTGCCATACAACGTGGCAAGGCTGCCAGCATTTTGGGAACGTATCCAACTGGCAGCGGCTTGATAGACTAGTTCTAGTTTTATTTAACTGCATGTTTATTATCTTTCATCTCGTTAAGTCAATAAAGAAATCCTGTCAGTAAGAAAATTATAATATTACACAAAATCTTTTTTTGATGCCAATCGATCCTGTTTCTTATGAAGATCAAAAATATCTACTGGACCGATTTCAGGTCAACATATCTCTAAAAGTTAAGGACAATCTCAAAAATGTTTTCTTGCAGCTAAAACGGTTATGGTAATTTCGTACATAATGTATGGAAAAAGATTTTCACAATTTCTGCCATTTCTAGTACTCAAACTTCAGTCAGTCCCGTAGAGACTTTTGACCCTTATAAGAAACAGGATCCATTGGTATCAAAAATAGTTTTTGTGTAAAATTACCATTTTTTTGCTGACTGCATTTTTTTTCTAAAATCTGTGAATGAATGTCAAAATATTTTCAAAAATTATGGACCGTCTCCCATGTATGTTTTCCTGTAGCTAAAACGGTTAAAGTACCTGCCTTTACTGCCCCATCTCAAAAAAACAACCCGTATATTCAGAATTACATAGTTCATTAAACATAATATATTTTCAGAAAATTTGTTAAAGAATATGGTATAGAATAGTGCTTATTAGTGTTTTAGGCAAAAAAAAACACTTGAATCACCGAGGAGTCTAGTTCGTTCGAAAAACAGTAATATAATTGCTTAGTTATGTATGCCCTCAGAAGTTATTACATTTAAATTCAGAAGGTACCGCCTAAATTAGCTGACACGCGTATTTAAGCAACTTGACGTTAATCTGATTCAACAGAGCCCTCGCATTAGAATTAAAACAGTGCTGTCAGCGTTCCCAAAATGACCAATCTACGAATGCGATCACATTTTCCAATGAGATGGCTAATAAGAATTTCAAATTGCGAAGTTAGTGTGAACACGCCTAACTTTTAGTCGACCTGTAATGGATTTCACAGGCAAAGTTATTCAAGAGTCACTCCTAAATCGAATTAAACCTGATAAAGTGAAAAAGCTTAAATGTTAGTTGACTATCGGAAATTATTTCGTGACTTGCGAAATTTGTTGTTAAATGGGCTTTATAAGTTTAGTATTCAACAAAAAGTTCCATTGGAATTAACGGAAGTTGTCTTGAATCCTGGTTCCGCATTCCGTGAACAATTTTAATACATAATGAATATTTTAACCGAAAAAAATAAGGGGTTGCGACATCCAATCAGAAGGGGCAGTGGTTAATTATGGCCGCTACTTTATGTTTGAGAACACTTCAGTAGCAGGGTTTTTTCTTCTTCTGGGAGCATGAGATTAGACATACGTCCACAACATCAGAAATTAATAATATTCATTTAATTTTACATTACCGAATGCCGCGAAAGTATTAACAGCGAGCATTAATAAACAAATATGATATCAGGTACGTTTAGGCACGTTACGTTTTCAGGAATAGCTCTCTCCATTGCACGCTGCGCAACTGAGCTTGTGAATGAGACCAATACTTAGCGACCACGTCTCAGTGCCGTATGTCATCACTGGCAACACGCACTGATTATAAACTTTCGTCTTGAGGCTCTGCGGTATCTGCGACGAGAAGATATGGCGTAATTTCCCGAACGCTGCCCATCCGAGTTGGATTCTTCGGTTGACCTCTTTGTCGAAGTTGGATCTACCCAGTTGGATCGTCTGACCTTAGTAGACATAGTGATCAACAGCTTCGATAATATCGTTCCCAACATAAACCGGCATGGGTACGACATGGGCATTTGACATGATGTTCGTCTTACCCATGTTCATTTTAAGAAACAATATTGAGGTCACTGAGCATTGTGCTTAGGTTTTCCAGGGTTTCTGCCATGATGACTATATCATCGGCAAATTGAAAATGATGTATTCGCCATTGATGTTAACACCATATCCGTTCCAGTTCAGAAGCTTGAATATATCTTCCAGTGCAGAGGTGAACAGTTTCGGAGAAATAACGTCTCCCTGTCTCACTCCTTTTTGCACCTGGATAGAATTTGTGCTCTGATCCTGAAGACGGACTGTCATGGTGGCTTTGCTGTACAAAAACTTCAACATTTCGAAGTACCAGTAGTCAATCTGGCACCTCTGTAATGACTGTAGCACTGCCCAGGTCTCGACTGAATCAAAGGCTTTCCCGTAATTCACAAACGCTAGACTTAGTGGCCGATTATACTCTTCGGTCTTCTGTATAATCTGCCGGAGCGTATGGATGTGGTCTACGGTGCTGAAGCCTTTCCGGAATCCAGTTTGTTCGGGAGGCTGAAAGTCGTCAAACCTACGAGCGAGACGGTTTGTAACTACGAGATAGAATCCGACATGAGGCTTCATTTTTCTCAGAGTTTTTTTTATTGGCCCGGCCGCGAATACCTCTGACATGATCAGAGCCTTTTTTATTACTTTGGGAATATAGATTTTTCAAGGGTTAATAATTTATTTAATTTACAAATTTTGAACATTAAATCTTACATATTTTTTTTTACTAACAATTTGCAATCTTTGTATTTACATTTACTTCTATCCTGAATATTTTAAACTTTGAAATCTATCAAAGCCTTATATTTCTATACATTTTCATACCAATTTTTTTATGTTAACAATACATATTCTCATAATATATATTTAACATAAACTTATCTATTTCTCTATTTCTATGAATGACCATTAGCGAAATTTCACTACAATATTTAATCAATTATTCCTACTACTTTTATCAGCAATTAATTCATTTACATTTTCAGCTTTTACTTCACATTTCTTATCTTGTTTAGTACAGACTCCCTTCCAACATTCCACTTGTACTCTTTTTTCCTCCAACTCATACTCTTCCTTTGCTTGCAGGTATTCATCGACGACCTTCGCCCTTCGGATCGGCACTGCGCAGCTCTCAGAGTTTGCAAGTTGAAGTGGCAATGGGCAGGCCATATAGTTCGCAGAACCGACAGCCGCTGGGGACTAAAGGTTCTCGAATGGCGGCCACGAACAAGCAAGCGAAGTGTGGGGAGACCCCCCACACGATGGACCGACGACATTGTAGCTATCGCAGGAAGTCGATGGACGGAGGTGGCACTAGATCGCTCGTCATGGCGCTCTTTGGGGGAGGCCTATGTTCAGCAGTGGACTTCTAAGGGCTGACATGATGATGATGATGATGATGATGATAATATCAGGTGCATTCAGCCAAGTCGGCTAGAAAAAACCCAGATGAGGCTGTGTCGCGGCGCACGGCCATTTGTTTGTTGTTCAAGTTATATCGAATTAAAGGTCGCAAAAATATACTTTTTTGATGATTTTGCTCTGTCCTGACCCCATATCTTTTGATGAACATTAAGTATTACAACATCGAGAAGCCCGTGTAAGCTAAAAAATTACATCAAAATTAGATCCCTGGAGCGTATTGTTACAGAGTTATGAAAGCTAGACGATATTAGACCTTTTCGTTAAAATTAACTTTTTAGTTCTGGTACCCGCATGTATCGGTGTGACTTGAAAGACGTTTCACGTCAAAATTACAATCGAACCCTAAATATTCTCGGTAAAAAACACTCGTGTCGGTTGTTACATTGAGGTCCCGGCCTGACGTCTTGTAGCCAATCTATTTTATTTTACGAGAGCAACTCTCGATAAGTGCCCTCGGACGTGACGCGCCTTGCAGATATATTTACCAAGAACTTTACCAAATCGACCGCCTGACATATTACTTAATATTTCAACTCTTAGAGTATCGTGGACGCGAATACTGTAGGGATTATTCGAGATCGCTAGTGCTCGTTCTGTGTAGGTGGTTGAATTTTTTTTCTCGATGGGATTTGCTTTGCAAAGGTTTGGAATACTTGGAAATTTGGGTGTAAAGCCTGACGCTTTGACCCTTAGATGATAATACACAGAAATCCCTGGGTTTAGGGCGTCGTATAATGAGAGGATACTCAAGTATTGATGATGGCGGTACTGATACTGGCTACATACTAATCAATCATAAAGGCATTAGTTTTTTAAATAGCCTCCATGAATGTCAACTTTATAAATTATCGCTATTGTAATTGTTTGTAGCTTGTTTTGTGTAGTCAGCTTTTTATACAATAAAAATTAAAATTATAATTAAAATTATACTTTTTTTTTTTTCATTTTTTTTTATATTAAAATTATATTATATATTTTTAATTATTATTACAATTTAAATTATAATTTTTAATAATTAACTTAGATTGACGGCTCAGAAAACAGCCACTTAGTAATAGGTACAGTAAACATATATCGTTAGGATATACTGTGGTATTAATTAGCCTGTCTGTGCTCAGTGAACTCACGTCCAACATCAGATAGATCAAGGCGCGTAGCATTTTGTCACAGCATCGAAATATGTAATACCTATTTAAGTTTAAATAATAGATCCATGAGAGTATTTAGATGCAAGTGATCTCTAGGTGAGTGACTTGGATGGGCCGCATTTGGAAAACTTGATAACGTTCTCAAATCAAACATCATTCAATGCCTGAAAACAACACATTCAACCAATGTGTCTTGCCAATTTTAAACCTACGGTGTCAATTTTATGAGCGGCCATGTTCAAATCGGCATGATCAAAGGTGGACCAAGGCCACGCTAAAGCCAAGGCCAAGGTGGATAACGGAGTGGTGGCCTAGAGGAGCGCACTGTTCATGGGGCAGACCACCAGCCTGATGGTCAGACGACATTGATAGGCACGCAGGAATAGACTGGATGAGACTTGCACAGGACCGGAATAAATGGTGTGAAAGAGAGGAGGCCTATACCCAACAGGGGGTGGATATGGGCTGAGTAGATAGATAGATAGATTAGATGCATCCCCTGTTCTGTAAGTATACATCTATAATTGTTAATTTTTACACGACTGCCCAAAAAAAGGAGTGTAATATTTTTAGGATTCATGTATGTTTGTATGTGAGTTTCTTTATTCCACCATAACTTTTAAATGCCTGAACAGATTTAAACGTATCGTTAGAATCCATACATCCCTCCGAGTAAAATAAGTTTAAAAAAAATAAAATAAAATGGTGGCTCCATTTTCAAATGCGAAAAATAAACTTTGAGTTTTACAATATGGGTATCAAATTGAGGGCCTTGATAATCATTTATTGGCATTCGTTTTACAATATGGGTATCAAATTGAGGGCCTTGATAATCATTTATTGGCATAAGTTTTACAATATGGGTATCAAATTGAGGGCCTTGATAATCATTTATTGGCATAAGTTTTACAATATGGGTATCAAATTGAAGGCCTTGATAATCATTTATTGGCATAAGTATTTTTTTTCGCAGGGCAGGGTTTTTTTTTTAGCTTTTAAACTAGTTATTTAATTCGATAAATTATCGTATTTACATCGTGATAATAATCATTTATATAAATTGACAAATAATATAATGATACTTACTTTTATGAGTGCAAACTAATCCATAATACATAAAGATTAATCTCCGCATAGCATCGACCCTTATCTCAAACAATAACCAGCTATAACACCGACCACGAGTTCCATAAGTGTGATGGACTGCCGAAGACGTTGGCTCCTGAAATATTTGTGGTATCTCGTACATACAGTACACGAGGAGCAGAATGCAATCTTAAAAGTGCTGGACTTCTTTACATGTAAACAAGTACTCTCCTGGTTTGGCTGTTCGTGAGGCATATGTGATGACATCAGTGACAGATTTGAACTGACAATGCGTTTTTATAGTCTCGCCGATTAACCACTATCTCGCAACCAGTATCTAAGCAATGACTCATCATTGCTTACCATCAGGCGAGATAGTCGTTAATTGTGTCACATCTTAGGCGCATCCTAGACTGTAGTCTAGGATGTGACACGATTGTCTACAATATCTGTTCATCCTGTCTTTGAATACTGACGGTTTATCGTTACACACTTTACAATCACAAACAGTGATTCATACATAATAACAAAAAAAATTGTTTTAATATATAAATTATATTTTGGTTTAATTTATTACTTACTTTATTTTGTTTGGCCTTTCTCTAGATTAGACATAATTTAATACACTTATAATATGGGAGAAGTCACTGGCTCCTGAAACACAGTTCTTATTAGTTCGCGAGCGATAAGAGCGATGGTAGCATAACGGTTCATTATTGCAACTTAGAATCCGACGATTCCGGGTTCGGTCCTAGTCTCCGAACCAAAAAATAAAATAAAATAAATAAACAAATATATTCGGGACAATTCCACACCAATTACCTAGCCCCAAACTAGGATACCCTGTACTATGGGTACTAAATAACGGATAATATAGGAATAATATAGGAACATACATATATATATAGGAATATTATAACATCCATGACTCGGCAACAAACATTTTTGCTCATCACACAAATGATTGCACCTTGCAGGATTCGAACCCGCGACCGTTTGATTACGTACCTAGGATCACTAGCCACGAGACCAACCGGTCGTCGGTCGGCCGGTCGGTCGGTAGTTTTCTAATTATTGTGCGGTTTAACATCGCTTAAAATTGATAAAAACGAAAATTTTAATAAACTGGAATGAAACGTATGTACTAAGATGTACACCCAACGAACTCCATTGACACATAAGCACATAAGCTTCGTTATTCATCTTGACCTTCATACGAGTACTTATCCACAATTGAATATTTGCACTGATATCCTGACAAACAGTTTCTCCTGAGTCACGTACAGCCTTACTGGTACTTGTACTGTTGGTTATTCAGTGCTCGAGGACGCAGAAGAATGAAGGTTACAGACCAGCAGAGTTGTAAGTAACCAGAGTTAAGATAAGGTAAAATATATTATTTGAAAACACAATTTTGTTTAAGCTGAAAAATTCAAGCCAACTGGCCAACAAACCGATTTTCAAAATTTTCATCACGCTGGCACAGAATAGACGCTGGTTTGGGTCAGCAAGCAAATGCGTATTTTTGAATGCGTAGAAAACGTCTAAAACCGAAACAAGGAAAAACCGGTAAAATCTGATTCAGTTGGTATAGATTTGGATGAAATTTGATATGTAGATACTTTATGTTACGAGATATGAATGACCTACTATGTTGCTTTCTATAGTTATTACTGGCATTTGAGCAGTAAATATTACTTTACTTTACTTTACTTTATGTCCTGGAATAACACATCATCATCATCATCCGTCATCATCAAATGTCTGAGTGGCAGGTGTCATAGAGACAGGTGTCAAAGTGACAGGTGTCAAAGAGACAGGTGTCAAAATGACAGGTGTCAAAGTGATAGGTGTCAAAGTGACAGGTGTCAAAGTGAGAGGTGTCAAAGTACACGTGTCAAAGTGACAGGTGTCAAAGTATACGTGTCAAAGTGACAGGTGTCTAGTTAGGCATATAACTATGAAGGTAGCAAATATAAAGACCTGCACGGCAGCTGGCCTTCTGTTCTGCCTCTATGTCCAAGGTCACAGGATAAGTAGTGTCGCGAGCTGGCACTCGGGAGATAAGCAATGGCTTTCCTATCGCGCTTTATGGCTCGTTCGATATTACGTGAAATAGTTTTTGTTCCCTCAGCAACACCTCTACATTGTGGCGGGGAGGGGACGGATTTCGGATATGAAAACTTGAACTTGGAAAGCTTTGAAAGTAACTACGGAAGATTATAGAAGGTACAAGTACTGTAAATAAGTAATCTTGAGCTTGTGTCTAGTATTAAACTATACGTATACACTGGCCTTCAAAACAGTACCACACTTTTCTGTTCGCGCATCACGTTAAAAATATTGGACCGATTGCGATGCGATTTTCACTGTTGTAGGATGAGTAGAAGCGAAACAATCGATAAACATTGTTAGACGGCTGATTATTAGGATACTTGTTCCACAGAAAAAAAAAACGCGGGCAAAGCTTTGTTCACAGCTATTGTTTATACAAAAGAAGTGAATACGAGTACCTACATCATTACGAGTCCGTCCCTGTGTTCGAGTGAATTCTTCCGAGAATGTTTGAGCAGAGTAGGTACCTCGTAGTGTGCGATTAGGGGAAATGGAAAAAGTTGTCGTTTTATACATGTAATAGCGTAATTCTTTCTTTGACTCGTGGGAATTTGGAAACCTATGTTAGAAGCCGTGTGACGTAAGTAAACATGACGTAGCATTCCACACTGCGCGTACTTTAGGTATATTTTCTTTGACTCGAGGCCGATGGCCATCAAGCTAATCGCCGACAAAGCAAAAGTATCTACTTATAATAAAGCAGGGAATATAAAAAAACTGTGCAAAGAAGATAATTTAAATAAATATGATCTAAAGTACTTAATATATGATCTAAGGTACTTAAAATATGATCTAAGGTACTTTAAATATGATCTAAGGTACTTAAAATATGATCTAAGGTATTTAAATTTGATCTAAGAAGGTACTTAAAATATGATCTAAGAAGGTACTTAAAATATGATCTAAGGTACTTAAAATAGGCTACAGAACAAGAGTAAATCATTTTTGTCTGTATCTTTGTTCACGCATCACATAAAAATTATTGGGCCATTGCAATGCGGTTTCCACTGTTGGATAGCTTAGGGTTAGACTTAAAAACTGAAGTACTTCGTATCTTAATCTGATGATTTGATGCCGAGCAATCGATAAAAACTATTTGATGGGCTACTTTTAAATGAAATGACCACGCGGGCTAAGTCGCGGGCACAGGTAATCTATAATAAGTATTTCTCATAATTTCAGGTGACTTAGGACCGTGATGTATTCAGAAATCTACATGTGGGTACGTACGAGTACATTATTCTTATGCGAACACCGCCATTGCTTTTAATCAGTCTCTAATATTACGTTGTTTCTCTGTTGACAATTTTTTTTGAGTCGCTCCATTACTTGGTAATGAAGATACCCCATCGACTGGGTTCTCGATGAATAGGTATTTTAAAATTATAATGAGACGAAATATTTGTCTCTAAAGTGACCTTTTTGCTTGACTTGCATGTCCCCCTTCTCTAACTCATACAAAACAGATTTAAAAATGAACTTAGGCACTAGCGCATAATAAGTCCGTCCTTTTTTTAATTTGTAATTTCTGTCCATCCAAAGGTTGTCTGGAAGAGATCGCTTTTAGCGATAAGATCACCCACTGTGTCTGTTTTTAAAATGATTTCTTGTACTTTTTCCCGTTTATTCTGGTGCAATAAAGTGTTTATTATTATTATTTATTTACTAACAAAATAAAGTGATGCCCACGTCAACTCTGAACAAAATCAATAGTAAGAGATATAATCCACCGTAAAATAAACTTTAATGGCATATCACATAAAAACTACTGGACCGACTGCAATGCGGTTTCCATAGTTAGGTAGCTTAGGATCCTGGTTACAGAACGTATATGCTAAGTCTATGCACTTGCATCAATACGCGTTTAACTGGTTTATTTTATAATCTTCCTTCAGACTTCATGTTACTTACTGCTTTAGTATCTATCTATCTATCTATCTATATCTGTTTATCTATCTATATCTATTTATCTATCTATCTATCTATACTTATAATAAAACTGTGACTAGTCTAATTCTGTACATTGAAGATATTTTGACTTCTTTTTTGGAGGTTACTCTTTATTTGATACCATATCCAAAACTGTATTATTTTTCATTTTTGTCTGTCTGTCTGTAGCTTGGCCACGCATCACGCCGAAACTAATTAATGATTTCAAATGAAATTTAGTATGAGTTGAGTTCATACTACGAGGTAGGACTAAGGATACTTTTAATCCCGATAAATTAAAGGCTTCCTGCAGAACAGGGGTTCAAAGTTATTTAAAAGAACACGTACCACGCTGAAACTACGGGACGAATTTTGATGCTATTTAGGACAGTAATAGTTTATATGATGGGTTAAAATTAAGGATACTTTTTATCCTGAAGAAAGAAAGTCTTCCTGCGGGATAGTTGTCCAAAGTTATGTTCATTTTTAAGTAATAAATCATATATTTTGGTGGGTACTCCATATTCTAAACTGAAATCAGAACTTTTTTTAATATTTGTCTGTCTGTCTCTATCTCGATCGCGCATCATGCTGAAACTACTTAATGAATTCAACTGAAGCATGAACTCAAATCATACTTTGAGTTCATACTCCTTGCTGTGCCTCCCCCCCCCCACTTTCTCTGCTCTGGCCATTAGTAACCTAGAATTATGTTCACTAAAACTAAATGCTGGTATTACGGGAAACGAAATATTTCTATTCCTTCATTGAAGGCCTCCTTTCATATTACTCATTAGCAACTCAAATGAGCATAGCAACCGATGTAATAGAATGATTCAATCATGAATACCATCTCTCGGGACGAGATTTCAGCCTATAAGCGTTCATTAATTTCCCAAAAGATTGTGTAGGTATCTAATTATAAACCTTCAGCCTTCAGTCTCCATGGAGTTATTCAGTTAGAATGTCTCTTTAATTTTCTCTATGTACACTGGTTTTCAAAACTTAGAACTACACTTTTAAAATTAATAGAGTTTAATAAAAAAAAACTTGGCTCCTTGTCATCTGATTGAGATACTAAGTACACCAGTTATTAAATCAAATCCCAAGCTAACCAACAGTGAAAATCGCATCGCAATCGATCCAGTAATTTTATTCAAAACTTAGTACGGCACTTTTTCTTTTTTTTGTATCTATTGATTTGCTTGGCTCCTACTCATTGGATTGAGATACTAAGTACACCCCCTTTTTTAATCATAACCCAAGCTATGCAACAGTCGAAATCGCATCGCAATTAGTCTAGTAATCACATTTGTTTTTAAATTAAATTGTTTGGCTCCTAGTCGCCGGATTGAGATACCAAGTACACCAGTTTTAAAGTTAAAGCCCTAGCTATCCAACTGTGAAAATCGCATTGCAATCGGTCCGGTAATTTTATTCAAAAATTAGTACCACACTTTTAAAATTAATAGTTTTTTTATTAAATTGCTTGGCTCATTGGATTGAGATACCAAGTACACCAGTTTATTAATCAAAACCCAAGGTATCCAACAGTGAAAATCGCATTGCAATTAGTCCAGTAATTTTATTGAAAACTTAGAACCACATTTGTTTTTAAATTACATTGTTTCGCTCCTACTCATCAGATTGAGATACCAAGTACACCAGTTTTTAAGTCAAAACCCAAGCTATCCAACAATGAAAATCGCACCGCAATCGTTCCAGTAATTTTATTTAAAACATAGTACCACACTTTTAAAGTTAAAAGCTTTTTTATTAAATTGCTTGGCTCTTACTCATCGGAGATACCATGAACACTAATGTGTAAGTCAAAACCTAAGCTATCCAATAGTGGAATTCGCATTGCAATCGGCTCAGTAGTTTCAACGTGATTCATGAACAGACAGATATTAAAAGTATGGTACTAAGTTTTAAAGGTCAGAGTATTTAGCTTTTCGTTTCAATTATTTATTATAGTTACGAAAGCTAATTCTAATTGAAAATCTCTGATGGATGGTTGATAGTTATCTCTTTAGCTTTTCGTTTCAATTATTTATTATAGTTACGAAAGCTAATTCTAATTGAAAATCTCTGATGGATGGTTGATAGTTATCTCTTTAGCTTTTCGTTTCAATTATTTATCAAATTTGCGAAAGCTAATTCTAATTGAAAATCTCTGATGGATGGTTGATAGTTATCTAAGTCATTATGGTATTAAAATAATTGATAGAAGATCTTAGGAACAATTCTATAAATTAATTTATTACTATTCAATCCTTGTATATGCTAGCAATGAATATAATAGACGTCTTTAATGTTAACCCTTCGTTGATACAAAGATACCAATTGCCCCACGTCATGACCGGGTTCCCTACAGCCAAAACTTTCCTTCTTCTCTTCCAAAAAATCTATGATTATTGTGTTCGTGAAGAACATAATTCGATTGTGTTTGTAAAGAACATATCTCTATTTTGTTTATAAAGAACATAATTCGATTGTGTTTGTAAAGAACACAATTCGATTGTGTTCGTAAGGAATAAAATTCGATTGTGTTTGTGAAGAACATAATTCGATTGTGTTCGTATAGAACATAATTCGATTGTGTTCGTATAGAACATATGATGGATTTTGATGAAATTTGGAATGAGAGGTAGATATACCGAGGAATAAAAAAATGGGATACGTTTCATCATCATCATCATCACTCACCCGGTATATTAGTAGCCCGGTATATTAGTGGTTTTTCGAGCCTTATAAAAAATCATGATGATCGGCATCATGAAATTTTGCAGTCATGTTGTCAGGGGTACAGAAAAGGACATAATGTATCTTTCATCCCTATTTAGGATAATATATTATTTTCGAAAATATCGAAGATTAGTATGGGAAAACTGTGTTTTAATTGTTTTTTCTTTTATTTATTTTGTATTTTAACATATCAATGTAAAAGTGACAGTTGTCAAAGTTACAGGTTTCAACGCGAAAAATTGAAGAGCGCGCGGACATAGTCGCGGGCAAAAGCTAGTTAACCATAAATATCATAAATTTTGTTTTGAGCATGGTTGTAAGCGTTTAGGCACGTTTAGGTACAGGTCAATAACTTTTACAAGGATAAGTAAATATAAACTTGTTATGTTTTGTTATGAGTTATCAGTAACATTACTCGCACAGACAGGCGATTCCCCTTTGCACCAAGTGCGGTAAATAGTCAATCATCTATTTATTTTGTCACCTTTACGATACCTTTATGTTTAAACTTTATCCTATATTGTGCAAAAAATGGTTTTTTATACAACTGAGTATTAAAGTGTGACGAGAAGAGCAGGTCTTTCATCTAATGCTAAACGTTCATCTAATGCTAAACGTTCATCTAATGCTAAACGTTCATCTAATCCTAAACGTTCATCTAATCCTAAACGTTCATCTAATGCTAAACGTTCATCTAATCCTAAACGTTCATCTAATGCTAAACGTTCATCTAATGCTAAACGTTCATCTAATCCTAAACGTTCATCTAATCCTAAACGTTCATCTAATGCTAAACGTTCATCTAATCCTAAACGTTCATCTAATGCTAAACGTTCATCTAATGCTAAACGTTCATCTAATGCTAAACGTTCATCTAATCGTAAACGTTCATCTAATGCTAAACGTTCATCTAATCCTAAACGTTCATCTAATGCTAAACGTTCATCTAATGCTAAACGCCTGTCGATAAAAAATACAGTGCTATAACAATAAATTGCAATTCAATGTTTGCGGTATTCTGAGATGTTTGTGATTATTACTTGAGCATTAATTATTACTTAAAATACTCAAGTTTTATTGTTGTGAGTTGTTTGTTGTAGTAGGTAGCATAAAATTATTATACAGGACTACATTATTTCAATCCTATGACAATTTAGTCATAAATATGTTTTTAAATCATTTTAACGACTGGTTGGCCAAGTGGTGACCTTCACTGCGAAGTCAACCAACGGTCGTGGATTCGAATCCCGCAAGGTACAATCACATGTCCAAGATGAAAAGGATACTAATATGTCAGGGGTGTTACTTCCAACTATTAAGGTTGGGAGTGAGACATTGGAGGTGGTCATTAATTACGTTTATCTTGGCCACTGTTTATCTTTTGGTAGAGAGCATAGGCACAAGGAGATCAGCAGACGCATTCAGCTGGGATGGGCTGCATTCGGCAAACTTGATGACGTATTCAGGGATTGAAAAATGCCACAATGCATGAAGACACGTTTTTATAACCAATGTCTTGCCCACAATGACGTAGGGTACCGCAACATAGACGCTCACTAAGGAAACTGTGCACATGATGCGAGTAGCGCAGCGGGCCATGGAGCGCTCCATGTTAGGCATAACGTTGAACGATAGTGTTCGAAATACGGAGATCTGAAGGAGAACCAAAGTGGATGACATTGGATCCCTCATAATTAAACACAAGTGGCGATGGGCAGGACACTTGGCAAGAAGTGGTGACGGTAGGTGGCGTAGGTTCCTGACAGAATGGTGGCCACGAATAGGACACCGCAGCCACAGAAGAACTTTGGCACGATAGGTCGATGACATTGAAAAATTGGTAAGAAAGACCTGGCAGTTTGGGGCTAGGTGTGAATTATCCCAAATATATTTAGATATATTTATTTATACAAAATAATATGCCCGTTAAGGTCTTCAGAACCGGGCTGGTTTTTCAGAGATTATTGTCCCTGTTGTGTATACTTACAGTGAAATAGGGTAGGTTATGCAAAGTGTACCTACCACAATGAACAGTTGAAAACTTGCAGTATATATCGGGCCCGTTTGTGAGAGGCTTTAAACTGCAATAAGAACCAATCAAATATTTATATAACCCCAACCATCCACCCTCCATTAGGCTAAGAACCATCTCGATCACATCAGGTTTCAAACAGGAAAACAACGCATCAACATCGATCCATTCGATTAGGAGCTGCGATGCCACAGAAAGACACAGATACACTATGTAACTATATCCATATGTACCTATAATTACGCAGTAAGTACCAAAGAATTGTACAAAGGCGACAATTAAAAAAAAACGCCGAGGGAACTTAAAATAAGATATAAAAAAGGTGTCTGTTTGTTTTTCGCGCATTACTTATAAACTACTGGACCAATTATGATGCTGTTTTACTGTAGCTTAGGGTTTGACTTAAAAACTGGTGTACTTGGTATCTCAATCCGATCAGTAGTAGTCGAGCAATCGATTTGAAACCATATGACCTCTGAACAATTTTTGATGATATTGGTACTTTTGATTCTGGAATAACACAGGATCCTTACATCCCAGAAAAATGACCGCGCGGGTAAAGGATAAGAAAGCTAAAGTGGCAGTGGGCTGGTCACATCTCCAAAAGAACCGATAACCGTTCGGGTAGACGAGTTCTCGAGTGGAGACCAAGTTTATGCAAACGTAGTGTAGGATGCCCTGAGCTGAAAACTGAGCATAATAGCGTGCATTAGGAGAAGCCTAAGTCTAGCAATAGACAAATATAGGCTGATGATGATGATGATGATGAGCAAAGCCGTGGGCACCATACCATGCCTACCAACATAAATTCACACTACGCACGATTGATTTGTCGACCCATTTGCCGCAGTTGTCACCATATTTTCCGCTCCACTAACCCGTCCCTCCTTTATTGCCCCAAATACCTACCCACCGAACAATGCACCAGAGATTTAATTTAAAAAAAAAACAGTGGGCAAATATGCAGCGGCTAAAAAACTTTGTAAAAAACGTTTAAAAAACTTCTATGCAGTAGCCATGTCATGGTTAAACTTAGCACGGGATATCACATTTAAATGCGTATACAACATTTCGTGTCTGTGCTGTTAACCGTTGAGGAGTTCCCTAGTCAGGACCCTGCCCTGAGTGCAGCAACCATGTCATGGTAAAACTTAAAACCAGCTTTCAAAATAAAATGCGTACACAAAGTGTCGTGTCTATGCTGTTGACCGTTGTAGAGTTAATTTATCTGGAGACCATGTCAAGGTAAAATTTAAAACGGTATTAAAAAGCTTAAAAAAACGTGTCGGTGCTGACTGCTGTTAACAGTTGAAGAGTTCCTTTATATGGAGCTAATTCTGGCTGTCGATTCAGGTCATGGTTACCATAAAAATGCATTGTCATCGGGACTGAACCAACAAGTCAAAATTCAACTCCTTAGGATAAGAGGAAGTGGTTCTAATTCAGCTTGCAAAATTTGACCTAAGAATACATATATATATATTTTAAAAGCTTTTGTATGTATACTTGTATACATATATATATATATATATATATATATATATATATATGTATACAAGTATACATACAAAAGCTTTTAAAAAAATCAAATGGCTTACAGAACGTGACGCGTGTTGCTGCTCAAACAGGAGACAGTAACTCGCATTGTGTACTTATGACTTTCAGTAGCTCAGCTCGAATCGGCTGGGTTATTTTCTATTCTTCTCATACCGTAGCGTATTTCCGCGTAGTATGCACCTTTCTGCCCAATATAATTTGAAGTAATAGAAAATAAAAAAAATATAATTATTGAAAACAACAAAAAAACTTAATCCATCTTAGTGAAAAAACCAACAAAATAATTTTAGCGACTGCACTATAATTTTTCAACTACCTATGAAAACACAAATCCATTGTAAAAAAATAGTAATGCATATGTCGTGGCGATATCATAGAATTGATCATTCCATGAAATGGTTGGCCTCAAAATGAACAAACTGCAAATTTAGGTTAAAAAAATAATCTATAAACACATATTATTTAAATACTGTAACGAGTTGTAAGCTAAAAGTTTTTGAAAGTTTCAGCTGTATAGCTAATCGGGAAGTGGCAAGTTTCCACGCGTTAAAAAGTTATATTTCGTGAAATTATCGTTGACATCATGAAATGGTTTGGCAAGATGAATAAATGATCAGTGTTTGGCGATATGAACAGCTTACCGCACGGCTACTTCATGATATGGTCAAACATTAGTGATCAGAAGGCGAGGGTGGAAGCCCGACATGGCCGTGATAGGTTAGAAAACGTCTTCGTCTTCGTAGTTTTTTTAGCCTTGAAAACCCTACATTGATGATATGGCCAAACGTGGATAGAAATATCATTATACGTTGATGTTTCAACCATATGGTCAGTTTTAGCTGGGAATTTCATGAAATAAAATCATTTCATAAAATGATCTATTCTACGGTATGGCCACGACACATACATGACCACACACAACGTAAAGTATTAAAAACATTACCGTACTGTTTTGTCTCTCCTGAAATGGGGTAAAAGGCACGTTGACAAAAAAGCTTAATCGCAGCCTATAACCAACGAAGCGTGCCTGTCACATTACATCGTACCGGAAGCGAGGGCGGCGAACGTGATCAATCGACATCGACGCGCCGCGTCACCCTCAAGGAAACAATAAGCACGAATGTCTTCGAATGGATCCGGAGATACTGCTGTGAGGGTTACAGCTTACAATTAATATTGGCGTGGTTTTAGGGTTGAATCCAATAAAGAAGAGAAAGACCATATTTCTGGATTTATCACGACTTGTACGACTTTTTCTCTAACGAATATTGTCAAAAAAATTCAATAGCCTGAAGTTTCACGAATTTGAGGCAAAAGATTATTTGTATTCCAATACCAAAATAACAATATTTTACGATATTTTTATATACTAACAACTTAGAAGATATACAGAATGTAACAATTAAGTACTAAGTACTGGGGTGGGGTTTTCCACACGTCAAAGCGAACAAGCCTGTTTGTCAAGTCTGGTTGTCAAATCTTTCATAGGAGCATCATGCGCAGTGGTCAGCCGAACGTCGAAGTGAAAATCTGTCCAATCGATTTATCTTTATTATTTTGTAAAGGTGAATCTTTTCTTTAAATTTGTGATTAGTTTCAAGTGTTACATAGCATTGTCGTTTCCTAAGCCTTCGGTGTTTTCTTCAGCTATAAGTAACACTTCTTACTCAAATCATGTGCGAGTAGAGACACAATAGGCTGGCTCCCTCCAGGTCTGCTCGGACTGGTGAACAGTCTCCACTCAACGGGGTCTTTCCACCAGTGCGCTGAGTGAGCGAGGAGAGGCCTTGCAATTCGAACCCGCAGATCGAGCAGTATGTATGTACATACTTACTTTTTTGTGCGACGCGATAGATTTAGGGTTGTCGCAAATTTCTACGAAAAATAATTTTACTTTTGTATGGGAAATTCATATACGATGTATTCAACCATTGCACACGTAAACAAATTTATATGATTGATTGAAACAAACCTACTGTGTACTTATAAGGCTATTCAGTGACAAGTTATATACATTTTATTAGATCCGTTTTTGCCGTACTTTTTAAATTTCTATATGATTATCCACAGTGAAAATCCAATGCAATCAGTTATTTTGATCTCCAATAAATCACCATCAAGGATCTGAAGTACCAGTTGATAATGAGGATCATGCTGATGATTATGTATGCAAGTGGATGTAGATAGGTATAGGGAATTCTCCCGTACAAAGCAGTTCGGACTTATTCTATGGTGCAGTTTAATTAACCTTGATCGTAAATGTATAGAAATAACGTCACTAAAAACTCACCAACTAAGTACGGCAGATTTCTCCTTTCCTAAGGTACAATGTAGGTTCCTGTCTGATAAAATATAGGCTAAAGAAGACGTTGTTTGATCTCATTTAGTTACAAAACCAGATAAACATACTTAGATACATTTACCCAAGTGTTTTCGCATTAAAGCTTAATGAGACCATTTCAAAATTCCCATACGCATAACAAACGCTTGTTTCATAAAACAAAACGTGTACCACAATATATGTTACTTAAGCAATTCGCGGAATTAACGTTCTAACAAGAACCTTGCAGAATGGCAAAGTTTAATTTGAGTTCGAGCGTATACGAGTGCCAATTACATTGCTCCTCGAACACACGAGAGAACGAGTCGGGAGCGCGAAGCTTAATATTGAGTGAAAAAAGGAACATAATTGACATTTTTGAAGTAGGTACGAAACAATTCTGAATTATTTTCTAGAGCAAATCTATACCTACTATAAAACAGACCGTGATATACCTACTGACTGATTGATAGACAACGTACGGCCTAAACCGGTTGACCTAGATATTGGAAATTTGGAGAGAATATTCCTTAGCACTAGAGGTGGTAAGGTTTTTTTTAAACGGAGGTGTCAAAGTTAGCACGCGGGTGAAGCTGCGGGGCAAAGCTAAAATTTTTAGACGAGAAATACAAAAAAATGGAGAAAAGTTGTACTCACATTTCAGACTAAGGCAGTAAGGCCCACTTCCACGAAAACAAAATCACGTATCCTAGGTAATATTTGGTCTGAGCACGTATCTAATTACTTAGCTAGTCAAAAACATATTGTTATCTCATTCGCGCTACTGTCTGCGTATGTCTCTCGATAACATCTCAGAAATGTTTCGTCGAAAGATAAAGATGAAGTTGTAGGAAAAAATAATAAAAAAATGTCATTCTAAAGTTACTTTTTTTTTATTACGGATTATGCAATCGTTTGACCACGATCTCACCTGATGGAAAGCGATGATGTGGTCGAAGGTGTAGCACGCTTGCCTAGTAGATACCTATTCACTCTTGACTTGAACACACCTGGGTTATAATTTACCGGAAACACTGACGAGGGCAGGGCATTCCACTCCTTTGCAGTTCTTATAATAAATGAAGAAGCGTAACGCTTCGTTATTGTGCGAGGTATTTCAACCGTGAAAGGGTGAACTGGTTATGATATTTATTTATTTATTTAGACGCACAAAACACATTACAATCAAAAAATAATATGAAATAACAAAAATACAGTTTTGATCTGGATTGCAACATAAATATATGTGCGTACAGCTAATCAGAGCAACCATAACAAGCAAGACTGGTACACATACATATATGTTCAAAGCTAGCTTGAGGACAAAGACATTACATATTGAGTTTTATAACCGTGATATAATTTTATTTTATTGATTTTCCATTAATTTAGTAATGTATCATTGTTTCACTTGCCTGCAAATGGTAAAATATACCTAACAAAATTGTAACTGTAAGCCTAGGATGGAGACGTGTAAGTTAAAATACTTTGATGACCAAAGTATCGTAAACTTGAGACTGCCAATATATAGTACGCGCAGGGTTCGCATTCGTTCGTGTGTACCTACAGCTTTTTTTTTTTTTACGTGAGTACACGTAGTAACTATTACATTATCTGTATTAGATCATTTGGGAAGCTTACCTTTACTGCCATTCCGTATACGGCCAAAAAAGCTATACCCTGTATGCTACTCAAACGCGGTGTTACGACACACTTCTCTATTGGACTGCAGTATTCCATTTGTTAAATTAAAATCAACTTCGTGTCAAGTAATTAATTAAGTTGCTTTGTTAATTTATTAAGGTGTAGTAATTAAACGGCGTTAGTTTTTTATATGATTTTGTTTTTTAAAAGTTCATTTTGGTTTAATTAATTTTAGAAATGGAATAGATTATTTTTGGTTAAAAATAATAGTGTACAATCATAGTGTGTGATTAGTTTATAAATCTTCATCAGAAGGATTAGGATGAGAAATAATGTTATTGATATTTTTCTTAAATGTTATTTCTTATATTTTTTGTGCTTTATATATATATATATATATATATATATAATATATATATATATATATATATATATATATTATTTATTATAATTATACGAGTTTATATGAGTTTTACGAGGTTATATGTATATATATATATATTATATATATATATATATACATATATAGACCCTGCGGAAATTATAATTATACGAGTTTGGTGCAAGGTTGTTATGGATATGATGATTCGGTTACAGTTTCGGATATGGATATTGCAAGAAAATTACTTCACATAAAAACGAAAATAAAATCAACAAATGTTCATCTTAAAAGAAATATAAAATTAATTAACTAGTATACTTTATAGACTTTTTTCTTGTTTTTTTTTTATTATATTTCATCATATTTTTGTATGTATTCAGTACAATTCACCCCAATTACCTAGCCCAAAACTAGGTTACCCTGTCTGTAATATGGGTACTAGACTACGGATAAACATACATACGTACATCCTAAATGACGAACACCTTGCACCTTGTGAAACTCGAACCTGCGACCGTTGAATTCGCAGTTGGGGTCACTAGCTCTCAGCCAACCAATCTACTATAGATAATTTCCAAGTCAATTGTCTCTAGTAGCCCACTGATGTTGCAACATGGACGTAAATTATGTGAAAAAATCTCAACTGCATTTTTTCCACCAAACTGGACGATGCACTTGAGTTTCACAACAACATACAAACTAAGACTATACATACAATAAGTGCACGACCTTCTTGAAGTGAACACAACATGCATAAAATAATACTTAACATTTTTTTCAATAAAGAGACTAAAATATAATATTAACAATATAAACACAAAACAAAAACATTCATTTATTTCCCCTCCGTAGGCACCCCCGCAATTTTCTGAGCGATCCAGACGATGACATCACTACTGCTCTGCAGGCAGCGATGGAATCGTCTAGCCACCCCTCAAACAACACACGTAGAATCAGACACCGACCCCGCCGGCGGGGTCAATGAACCCTTATTTAGACATTATTATTATTCTTCTTTGAGTTTCTTGCCATTTCTTCTCAAAGATAAGATTCCGAAATGGTGGTCAGTTATTAAATCACTTTTGAGGCTCCTATAGCCATAGTTCAGGCCCCCTGGATCGCTATTAATCATTAATACCGATCCAAGGGAGTTCAGTCAGATATCCTGTAGTCTAAGCGACGGCCCAAGCCGAGGTTCTTACCCCCTGGGTGCCCTTGAGTCGCTAAAAAAATTACTTTGGCGTGCGCCTTCTGCGTCACGTATTGCGGCGGAGCGCCTTTGCGAAGGCCCCCCCCGCCCGGTACGCTGTAGAGGCCGTTAGAGACAAACAGCAAGTAGTCCTTCCTAAAAAAAATAAAAAAAAACATTTATTAACAAATTAAAAAAAAAATGGTTTAACAAGTTTTTTTAATGAAATCGATGGAATCGCTTATAATATCCAGATCATGACAAATCTCATTGTAAGATGAGCACATTCGATATGACGGAGAGTGATGGGCATAATTAGTGCGACACAAAGGAAGGCTGAATGTCATTCGAAGTATAAACATCAGAAACGGTATATTTACCATGGATGATACTATGTTCAATGAGTTCCCGATATTTCGGCACTGTTGCAAGTGCCATGATCACGGATAAACTTATTGACAATTGAAATATAAAATTTAAATGACCCATACATTGTCTATAGGTAAAAACCATCTCGATCACATCAGCTTTCAAACAAGAAAAACCGCATTAGAATTGTTACTTTCTTTTAGGAGCTCGATGCCACAGACAGACACATATATAAATACACACAAATTTATAACACCCCACTCTTTTTGCGGTCCGGGATTAAAAATAGTATCCATGGCACAGTCCATGGTAAATATCCCGTTTTTAATTATATACTTCAAGTTCACTTCTGCGTTGTTGATGGTATCTAGTGACCATAACGACTAAATCCGAAACTTTGTCGGTTTCGGTTACGGATATAATGTTATTCCAAGTTTGAAGTTTTCAGAGAATTCATCGGCGACCAAGAGGCGGCTAATTCCAAAGGATTTCGGTTACTCACTTTTTCATCCTGCTATGGAGGCTGACAGCTGTTATGGAGGATATTAATAAAATGTGCTTTTGCGTGAGCTTTATACAGCATAGTACTTAAAGTGCAATGCGTTTATTTGAGGTTATTTTTGTCCGTTCTAAGTACATTAATATATAACTTTTGCGTACTATATTTTGTAAAAACTTGATTCGTGTAATGTAGGTATGCTTAACTAAAACGTTTTCAGCTTGAAGATCAAATGTACAAACATACATACACACATATCGCACTCACTCCTTTATAAACTTTCGCATTTATAATATAAGTAGGATTAATATGAAATGTGATTATAATATATACTTTAAACATAACTTAGGTATCTTAAAATATTTTCTACTTGCTTTAATTACATGCAAGAACTATCAAAAATAAAAGGAGATAGCAACATTTATTTTCCAATGCGTAAGAAAGATGCACGACATCGCAATAGATCGTGCTAGTGAAAAATACGAGGTCAATTATTAAAACAATGAAAACCTATTACTTATTTAAGTTAGATGAACGATAAACGATTAACTTTCGCATTTATAATATAAGTATGATTAGTATGAAATGTGATTATAATACTTACTTTAAACATAACTTTGGAACCTTAACATATTTTATACTTGTTTTAATTATATACAAGAACTATCAACAATGATAGGAGATAGCAACATTTGTATTCCAATGCGTTAGAATGAGGCAGCAATAGATCGAGCAAGTCAAAAATACGAGGTCAATAATTAAAAAAATGTAAACCTATTACTTATTTAAGTTAGATGAACGATAAACGATTAACTTTCGCATTTATAATATAAGTATGATTAGTATGAAATGTGATTATAATACTTACTTTAAACATAACTTTGGAACCTTAACATATTTTATACTTGTTTTAATTATATACAAGAACTATCAACAATGATAGGAGATAGCAACATTTGTATTCCAATGCGTTAGAATGAGGCAGCAATAGATCGAGCAAGTCAAAAATACGAGGTCAATAATTAAAAAAATGTAAACCTATTACTTATTTAAATGAGATAAACGATAAATGATAAACTTTCGCATTTATAATATAAGTATAATTAGTATGAAATGTGATTATAATACATACTTTAAACATAACTTAGGTACCTTAACATATTTTCTACTTGTTTTAATTATTTACAAGAACTATCAATAACAAAAGGAGATATTTGTTTTCCAGTGCGTTAGAAAGAGACAGCTATAAATCGCGCTAGTCAAAAAATACGAGGTCAATATTAAAACAATGAAAACCTATTACTTATATAAATTATAGTCATTGTTTGAACTATATATACGCAAACATTTTGAAAATCGCAGGAATCATTTTTCTATAGAGAGAACTCAATTTGATATGTATAAATGAAAATCGGCCAAGTACGAGTCGAACTCGCCCACTAAGGGTTCCGTACAAACTTAACTTTGACGTTGAAAAATTGTTGGTAATCTGAATTACCAACTGCAAATATGATATTTTGTGATGTATCCACAAATTTACAGTTATCGGATTTGTCCCTTTACATGTGCTATAAGACATTGCTTCTTGCCAAATTTCACGATTGTAGATCAACGAGAAGTATCCTTCCTAAAGGTTTTGATTCCCTTGCGAGTGTCAAAATATACAGCATATAAAGCATAATCTTTTGATTGCGCTGACTTAGAAGTTTGTTTTTCACAGTTCAAAGAGATTGCAAACTTGAGTATTTAACATTAATTTCAATTTGATACCTCCACGCAATCCTTAGAAAAAGGGTATTGACAGACTGACATACAGATATATTGGCTACGAAGTGATCCCATAAGGGTTAATTTTTTTCCTTTTGAACAACGGAACTTTTAAAATTATAGCAATCATTAAATTATTTACTGTAATTTTTACAGCACCTTAGACAAGTTTTGCAATATTTTGAATACCAACGATGTTGTGTTGTGCCATCTCTCGTTATTCAATGTAAAAACAAGATTTGATATTTATTCCACAACTAGCTGTACCTGCGGCTTTGCCAGCATGGTAATTTCATTTAAAAGTAGCCCATACGTGTTATTCAAAAGTGCCTACTAGATATCTTCAAAATTCCTTCAACCGTTTAAAACTGTTTCATCAATTTCTTGGCTTCTACTCATCGGATTAAGATACCAAGTACACCAGTTTTTAAGTCAAACCTTACGCTATCCAACCGCATCGGTTCGGTAGTTTTTACTTCATGCGCGAACAATAAAACAAACAGACAAACAGACCGACATTATTTAAAAAAATGACATATTCTTGATCAGTAGCTTACTTTAAGTACCCTATTAGTAAGAGTGTTGGTGGCCTAACAGTTATCTATTGCAATTTAGAATCCAACGATACCGGGTTCAAAACCTAGGCCTAACCTAACCAACCTAAATACCTAACTTTTCTGAGTTATGTGCGGTTTTCCATCGCTCCATGCTTCGGAGGGCACTTTAAGCTGTCGGTCCCGGCTGTTATTGATTAATAGCAGTCGTTAAGCCATGCCAGAGGCCCTCGGGCGGCTTAACAAACTCTGACATCAGAGGCCAGCACTACCTCATACGACAAACAACCAAACAAGTACCCTAGACTTTTATTTTTAATTATCTTCTTTGTACAGTGTTTTTCGTATTTTTTTTTCGTTTTTTTTAGTATTCGTATCGACAGATAGATAGATACAACAAAAGGTTTGATATTCATTGTACAATATTACGATATCTCAAAACATAAGTACCTATAGGTTGGTACATACTAATATATTCGTCTTCTAAATTACGAGTTACGAATTCACTTAACACCAAACAGTGACTTTAATTTGGTACAACGTTCCCTTCCACATCACAGCTCTTGATAACTCGTTTGTATGCTTTTATCCCAGAATAACAGGAGCTCGTCCCAGGACGCGATATAAGGCTGGATATTCACGGCAATTGGGGAAAAATGAGCCTTAAAATTTTCATTACAAGGTCGCAGATGATACCGACACAACCGAGTTATACTGGGGGAAAATTACTACCCAGCCGTCTGCCATTTTGGCATCCATCAACATAAAAAAGCTCCCACGGTCCCAAAAATATGCCAAGGTCACTAATAATATTTCCCTTTTTTAGCAAAAATGTATCTGCTTATGAAAACACTGTAAAAACTGTAGGCTAAGTAACCGACAGTAAAACTGTAGGCTGTAGGGGAAGTTCGTGTATTACTGGTGTTTTGGTCGCAACTTAGTGCTATTATACTAAGTCAGGCTGCCAGCGGTAAGGTTAACAGGAATGTTTGTTGTTCGCGAAGACAGAGGGAAATGAAATTTGTTCGCATGACACCGAGTGTACAGAATCCGGCCTATAAAGTACCGCTGTCGTATGAAGGAAATATTACGTACCTACATTTGCCAGAGAATAACTCTTCCCTTGCAATAATATTGCAATTAATCATTGTGAGCTGTCTTACTGTGAAGTCTTTCTGAGAGTAAGCTGTCAGAAGTTGGAACGTGTTAGGTCTATCACAGAGTCTAGCACAGGGTCTACCACAGGGTCTACCACAGGGTCTACATTTACAAAAATAATCTAAATCATTTCAAAATTCCACACCAATATATAAAAGTAAAACGTTGTCTGTTTGTTTGTTTGGGGAGCTTTCACGCCAAAACGGCTGATCCAATTTTGATGAAACTTTATGAATAGGTACTGTACAATATAAAGAAAAACATAGGATACTTTTTATCACGGAAAAAACTGTTGCCACGGTAAAACTGGAAAATGTCGATTAAGGAACGGACTTTGCCTTGGAAGCGAAATAATAACAAGTCTGTCAAAAAGCATCAAGAGCGTTGGTGCTATGCTTTTGCATTGGTTTTTAATATCATAGATGAACATAGGATTCTTTATATTCGCGATATACAGATGTGGTCTGCGCGGACGAAGTCGCGGGCAAATGCTAGTTCCGGATATATCAGAAAACCTATGATAATATTATAATGCGAAAGTAACTCTGTTGTCTGTATGTTGCCTTAGCAAGACTAAACGGCTAGACCGATATGAGTGAAAAAAAAAAAAAGAAAAAAGTAAATAGGAATTGGAACAAACGAATTAATATATACATTGGCAACACTATTCCACACAAAAACTAGAATATGAAGTGAGTGTCTCCTATATAGTCTGTGGAAATGAGGCATATTCCATATATCTTAAATGGTCCGTGGCCCAATTCCATAACTTGGCTACAATCGGATTATCACTTTTTTCATAGCAAATTCGACTCTATCGCAAGGCATTAGTGGTTGCGATACTGAGAATTCGATTGAAGCCAAGTTATGGAATCGGGCTGCTGAGGTATTAATGTGCCCACAGACCAAACAGCAAAATAAAGTGAAGTTGGTAGACAAAAACTGATGGTTTACAGAACAAAACTTATGTATATAAAAAATGCTTACACGAAAAATACAAGTAAGTCTTGGGAGTTTAAAAAGCACTGGTATCGTATTTTAAACGTTCTTCGCTTTTTTGATGCGCGTATATAAATCTTTTCAGCTTAAATTTAAATCCATGTATACTAAATACGAGCTGACCGCCCGCAAAAATAATCACACTGATATTTTAAAGGCAAAAATTTGTATTTATGTAAGGATGTGTGTGTTGTTTCTTCTTTCTTTGTTACTTCTTCACGCTTAAACGGCTCAATGGAATTGGATAAAATTTGTTGTGGGCATAGAGGCTACTATTTATACCTGAAAAAAGTATGGTTCTTGAGGAACGCGAGTGAAACCGCGGGGCGCAGTTATTATATATAAATTTAATGTTCATTTTTTACTTAAATATTTTACTTTACTTTAATAGTTGCAATTGCAACATTAGACTGTGACATGTTGAATCATGACTCCAAGTTAGATTTTTGTTATAGATCTCGATTAAATAAAATCTATTGGGTACAACGCCATCTGGCGAGGAGCAGCGTCTTTTCTATTGGATCGAGTTGTGTTTTCTCCGTATCTGAAGACCAGACGCCGAGTTTGTAAAAAATGCCGAACTCCACCACGCGTGCGCCACTTTCTTCGTTAAGGGAATAATGAAGGCTTTTCTTGTTGAAGACAGATTGATAATTTCGCCTATCTAAGAATCAAGAAATAATGGTTGAATTGGCCTCTGCGAGTGAAAGGGAAAAGTTTTCATCTACTGTCTCAAAATAGATAAAATGGTTAATCCACGCAGCGACAGCTAGCGACAAGTGGCGTGAACTAGAAGGAAGGTGGAAACTAAGCGGTGGTCTCTGTCGGCAAGTAGCGGGCTTCTGAGTGTTGCTATTAATAATTGACGTTCCAGGAATATTTCGGGCTCTGGATAACTTCGGACGAGGAACGGGTTGTTTAAAAATCCAGAATAGGTCGCATCTTTAAGTTGGCTAACAAATAATAAATACAGAAGGCAGCGTTTGATATGTCGAAAATAATTTAAATCTAGAAATCGCTTGCGATGGTCACACCATGGAAGGTTTTGACATAATGTCTAAATCGCATGAAAGTTCCGGAAAGATGTTTTTTTTTTATATGGAGTTTTTTGATGTAAACAAGGAACCTGGCTGGTATGTACCAGAACTGGCTGGAGGACAGTGACCAGTATTACTAGGCCGACAAGGTCTGCTTTACGAAGCAAGTTGCAGAGTTCTTTCTAGAATTTTCTGGATACCGGAAGTTCGAGATCGGAGTAGAATGCTACTCGAAGTGCAAACCAAAGTTCGTATATATACAAGAGAGAAGCCTGTGGATTGGATTTGATTTCGGACGTGAAACTGATTTTAGTTTACATAGTTGGCACGTAATTAAGATCGACGCAGGCAGCAGAAAAATACGCAGTTCTCTTGTGTGAACAAAACGACCGAGGCACGCAGTCCAGAACGAAGCTGCCCTGTTACTGGCGAAATAAGTATACAAGTGCAAAAGCCAGGTTAGTGTGATTTCCCGTGATTTCAGTATTGTACTAACGAAATATCTGTTTTGATTTTGCACCGCGTCTATCTAAGGCGGGCATCTCGAAACACATTTGAACACGAAGGAACGTGGGTTTCAGGTTAAATCGTGCATCTACGGTCGGCTATTGTCGTCACCACTGCGAGCTGCTGTGCGCGATCACCCGGGGCTCACCACCGTTCGTGGAAGAAGCCGGTCTACGAGGGACTCCGGAAGGACTCCAACGCACCACCTGTCCAGTAGAAGATACCAGGCACCGTTCGTGGTCAAGCAGTAGGAGCTGATCGAGTGGAGTAAGGAGGCGTTCCGCGGCGGCACGCGAGACTACGGTACGGCGTCCCAGGAAGCTTCCAGGTTGGTCCACACCAAATCATTTTGAGTCAGCGAGCTACAGTGTTGAGGGAAGCCTTCGCCTACTTGCGGGTTAATATATTGTTGAAAGATACTTTCTGTTTATTTTGTGTCTTACTTTCTGTTTCATAGAGTTTAATATCCCTCTGGGAAACACAATCTTACACACATACACTCTGTTTGCACAAGTTCTCTTTTAATTTAGAACATTCTGACGCAAAGACAAGATTATTCCGTTGCGTTGTGACCAATTCATGTTAATCTGCTGAGCACAGACTCTTTAAGTTTTTCTAGCCTAGGATACAGCTTTTCTATTGTAAATTCATATCATACAGGCCGGAGTTATGTACTATAATTTATATGTTTGAGGAAATTGTAATCATATTTGAGAATTTTGAGTTTTGAGTATTAAGTTAGTAATATTTCCTATTATAAGATCTTGCTGTTTATAATTATTTTGATGCAGAACAAACTAAATTAAGTGTAAAATATTTATTTTTGAATTCCTCAGTAAAGGGAGAGTACCAATATTTGATAACTCATGTGTGCTTTTTCAATTTTTTGTAATAAAGCCCTTTGTTATTGAATTTACCATCTTGTTTTAATTCCTCGCCTTTACCTGAGAAGGAGGTCCGTTTCCTTAGCCGGGCAACGGCCCTTTCAAGACTATAGTAATAACATTGACTTAAATAATTTAAAAATGGAAATTTTGTAAGAAGCTTAAAAGAAATTGCTACTGTTTAGTTTTAATCCATACCAATACGACACGTTGTTGGTTTTTCTGTTTGTTTGTTTGGATAGTTTTAACGCGATAACAGCTGGACTGATTTTGATGAAATATGGAATGGAGATAGCTTATACCCTGGAATAAAACATAGAATACTTTATATCCCGGAAAATGGTAGGTTCCCACGGGAAAACTGGAAAATGTTGATAACTCGCTGTAAGGAACGGTTGCCATGGAAACGATATAACAAGTCTGTCAAAACACATCAACAGCTGTTAGTGTTCTGCTTTTGCATTGGTTTTGAATAATCTAGAAGAACAAGGACGCTTATTTCGCGATAAACTGTAGTCCGCGCGGACGAAGTTGCGGGCGGGAAAGCTAGTAATTATACATTTTTGTAATGGTCATTTAAAGACCTGTATTTTGATACCTCACTCGATAGGTTTTGATCATTTTTTGAAAACAATATGGCAGCTGTAAGCCGCCATATTGTTTTTTATTGACACTTCATATATTCTGTAGTACTCTCGTGATTAAGACGAATCCAATAATACCTCATTTATCAAAATCCATCGAGCCGTTTAGGCTGTAGGACGCGCCTAAGAAACGTACTAACATACAAACATACATACATACATACATACATACAACCCAAACACATAACACACACTGTCGGGTAAAAAATAAACAAACAACTTGGCAGAATTTTAAAAGTATCAGGTTCAATGAAGCTCTAGTTACATTGAGAGCGGGTCGAAAATTATATAATGGAAGAACGGAAGTGCGGGAATATAAAAGTGAATGGAGTGCACTTCCATGTAAGCGCCGGCTGGTGGACAGACTGCGAGACGGACATCTTTAACTGCTCACTTTATAAGTTCTTTGTACATAATATTGATACTTTGTAAACAAAAACTAGTTTTTATCAAATAGATTTTCATCGTTACATGGCTCGCCACTATTAAACATTTTTCAATGATAAGCTTGATATTATGCAATGAAGGAGTTATTTTTTTACCTGACTACAGTAAAGCAAGAGAAGGGTAATGAGTTTAACAGTCTATGTATCTATGTATGTGGTTATTTGGATGTTCCACCATAGCGTCGCCCCTATTAGGTGTCAATCGATTCGTCTTCGGGTACAGGCAATTTTTTTTACCCGACTACAGCAAGGCAAAGGAAGGTTTATGTGTTCAAACTAAAATCTAGTGTCATAGGCAATTCTTTATATATTGGTTTTAGTTTTTAAACTTATGCCTTGTTATGCAGTAGTATTCTCTCTTGGTTAGAAATTAAAGTTCAATTTCCAGGAACTTTCTATTATGTTAGCGGTCGTCTTCACCGCTTCGCTTACCGCCCATTCGGTTTACCGTTACTCCGTCTCGAGTCTTGTTTTCACCGATCACTTGTTGTTACATTCATTGCGAATTCCCCGTGTACCCACCAGTGGGAGAAGCCAGTGGGTGCACGGGGCATGCCCCATAAAACGCGGATATTCTACTTAGTTGGACTTGGTAGATGAAGCTACCAAAGATAACTAATCTGCTGCTGCTACCAAAGGCCTACTGTCCACGGACGCGTAGCTTCATCGACGCGTATTCGTCATTATACGCTTGGTGCCTGCAAAGAGTATATAAATACTACGTAAGATACGCCTGCTCACAGCTTACATACAAAACTATGAAACCCTGTCGACGGAGCGGCAACGTCGCGCTCGCGTCGCTGCATGCAGGCTTCATGACGCCTGCCGTACCGCATGTCATCCGCAGGGGCGTACATCGAGCGAAAGCACTGTTTATTTTTGATAAAATGGCGGGAACGGCTGCGAAATTTGTTCAGATATTAGAAAAATATTCGTGTTTGTGCAACAATAATCTTGCTGAATATGCTAGAAAAGATATAACTGAAAAGGTCGCTTCTCTTGCCGCTACGAACAGTCAGTTGATGTTTTTTTCTATATACGAATACGTCCATAATAATCGTCGTCTTCGGCAACTTTGAATGGTAAAACGTCTTCGTCGTCCGACGGCATTGTCACAAATGATTGAAAACGTACTCGTCATACGCGTGTAATAGATACGCCTCGTGGACAGGGTTCAGTAAGCTGGGATGCTCAAGCTGTTTGGCGTATTTTGAAGAGTCTATGAAGCTACGCCACCGTAGACAGTGATACAAATTGTAGAATTATAATGGATGTGACGTCATTTTGACAAGTTTCACTTGGATGAAAAATCAATTATGCGATATGAGAGATTGATTTATCTTTCCGCCTCTAAAAAGCTTATTTTATTCTCACTGGAAAAATTGAATAACAAGCACTTTTAATCACTATTCTGGTATTTGAATTTAGAACACACATATATATATTCGACCTCCATCTCAATGCTATACGACCTCCTTGCGCAAAATATACTCGATACAAACTCCTTTTGCAAAGGATACTCGACATACAAACTCTTTGTGCAAATAACTCCTTAAGATTTGATTGGTCGACATTTTCAACAAGGAGTTTAGCATTAGAATAAAAACTATTTGGAATTAAACCAACATGGATGGAAGATGGAAGATGGGATTTAGGGGAGTGAAAATAATCTTAATGCTCCAAGCCAACCTCACCTGCACGCGGTCATCCTGCTGCATAACGAACGAGGCTCTGGCGACCGAGAGATGGCGGTATAACCATAATAAAAACAAGCGTAGCCAAATAGCACAGGCCGGTGACGGGCAGCAGCGTCACCGGTGCGAGGAGCTACGCCCTGCGATCGCCAACCCGCATGCCCAGCGTGACAATTATGGGCAAATCCTCCAATATGAACGGCACAATTAAAAAATGGCCCCCAGTTCCCGGTCGTCCGGCTAGTTCTGACCAAGGTGGTGGTCAAGGAAATGGCAGGGCAGGGGGTGCGAAGAATCCCCGGGCTACCGTAGGCCACCCGAAACAAAAACAACTGACCCTGGCTACGTACAACGGACGAACGATTAGGCTTCACGATCACATAGCGCAACTCGAGACGGAGCTTACCAAGATAAGGTGGCACATCCTAGGGTTAAGGAAAGTCTGAAGAAAGGGGGAGGATACAGTAACCCTGAAATCGGGCCACCTATTCTACTTTCGAGAGGTCAATTAGCAGTCTCAGGGTGGCGTGGGGTTCCTCGTCAACAAAGTCCTCATTGACAATGTTGTAGAAATATCCAGGGTGTCGACCAGGGTAGCATACCTACCTGGTTCTTAAGCTGACCGAAAGGTATAGCCTTAAGATCGTACAGGTTTACGCACCGACTTCGGCACACTCGGATGATGAGGTAGAAGATATGTTTGATGATAAATCTTCGGCCCTACATAACACTACAAGGGCTCACTACAACGTTATCATGGGAGACTTTAACTCCAAAGTGGGAGTACAGACTTGCAGTGAATCGAAAATAGTCCAGTCCACACGGCTATGGAGACATAAATCACAGGGGTAAATGCTAGTTCACTTTTTGGAAAAAGAGGGGTTCTTTTTGATGAACTCTTTCTTCACAAAGCAACCCCAGAGGAAGTGGACTTGGCAAAGTCCCGATGGTGTGACTAAAAATGAGATTAACTTCATCATGACGGACAATAAGCACATATTCAGGGATGTCTCAGTGATCGCAAGGTTTAATACCGGTAGTGATCACCGACTTATCCGAGGCTCTTTGAATATCAACCACAAGCTTGAAAGATGCCGTCTGGTGAAGTCTATGCTCCAACCCAACCTGCTCCAGGCCGCTGTTGGATAAGAGCAGTTTCAATTCAAGTTGGAAAACCGATTCGATGCCTTGGAAACCACAAATGACGTAGACGAGGAACTCCAAAAAGTTGTGGGAATCCTTAGGGAGGAAGACATTATATTTTGTCAGCTGCAGTCTAAAATCTTAGATGATGCTTTTCGGTTTATGGACGAGAGACGGGAGCAACAGCAAGCCACATCGTCAGTGAAAAGGGGGCTCAATAAAAAGATCAGCAAGCTGGTGTGACGTGACCTCCGATGCTCGATAGAAAAGGCAATTGAGCAAAATTGAAGGTCAAAAGTCTTCGCCCAGCAATTGAGTAGATCCCATCTGATGACGCTCAAGACCAATAATGGCACAACCGTTGTCTATAAGCCGGAGATCCTTTCTGAGATTGAAGACTATTATAGCCGATAGTACGACTCGCATGCTTCTAGACCCAAACCCAGCAGCTTATATCTTTATGCAACCATTTTTGAGTTCATAATCCGTATTTTACTATATAAGTGATAGGTTATGTATAGTATGCAACTCTCGAATCAAACGGATTTATATCGAGGGCCATGAATCACTTGCGTCGCTCAGAATTCTAATAGTAGAATCATTCGCTACGCTCGTGACTCAATCATCATGAATTACTTACTCCCTACGGTCGTGATTCAGTCTTTAGAATCCTTCACTAGCTCGTGATTCATCTATGGCCCTCACTTAAATCCATCTTTTATTCACTAATTGCATAATATTCTATTTAATTCTAACATATACTTACATTTTCTTCGATATGCTCGTGCTATTTCCAACCGTATCTACAATAATACACATCTTGCTAGGCAAGTGCCAAGGCTTCCGATAATTGGCTCCGGAACAGCTTCAATAGAATAATTACATTAAACAGTCTCCTCCGCACGCCAATGAAATGTGAAGGAAAACTTCAATTAATTCAAAAATAGTTTCGTTAGGAGTTCGATAGTATATATAGTTATATATATATAGTTTTGATCTGAGACCTCTAAGATTCCAAAAATTACCTTAAGTTGTTAGTATTTTGGTAAGCTGTATTACAAAGTATTTCATATTACACTTACCACACTAATAATATAAATCGGAGAAGTGTAGCCACTGTAGCAATGAAGCCAATCAGCTTAGCGTTTTAAAAATGAATACTCTCTTATCAAGCGGAAAACTTCAAATGCACGATGCAGAACTACATACAGTGCCGCCAAGTTATATGTGAACTTCTGAATGGTGGCGTGAGTGCTCAAGTCAATCGATAAGTAGACCAATCAAACTAGCTTATAAGCTAAAAAAACACGCGTGTCCTGCCAAAAATGAACTTATGCCAATAAATTATACAGTATTGGAATGTGCTTATCAAGGCTTTTAATATGATATTCATATTGTAAAATTACATGAAAAATATTATTTTTTTTGCAATTGAAAATGGAGCCATACCATTTTAAAACCGTCATTTTGATATTAAAAAAAAGAAATAGCTTATGTTACTCGGGGGGATGTAAGGATTCTAACGATACCCTAAATCGTCGATACGTCTAAATCTGTTCAGGTATTTCAAAATTATGGTGGAATAAATAAACTCACATACAAACAGACAAACATACAAAAATACATGAATGCTAAAACATAACACTCCTTTTTTGGGCAGGCGTGTAAAAACAGAAAATTACTGAAAACGTGAACCTCATTCGTGGCGGCGTTACTTTTTTTACCATTTTACAGATAAGTTGGTTGCACTGTACTGACAGGCCATACAAAACGTCATAAAATGCATAAAGCCGATTAGCACCATCTATCTTTTATCTTTAGAAGTGTGTATGTTTGTTACTCCTTTACGCTCAAACGGCTGAACGGATTTGGAGTAAATTTGGTACCAGGATAGCTTATATCCTGGATTAATACATAGGCTACTTTTCATCATCATCCATCATCGTAATCCACGCGAGCGAAACTGCGGGGCACAGCTACTATTGGTATGTAGACTAACGTGAGCGTGATCGCTACTACAAATCATCCATTGATAAACATGAGAATGAAATCTATTGGCATTCAGCTTGTCATTCAAACAAGTGAACAAATGGAGAATATTTTATTGAGAGAAATAAATAATGAGAGAAAACAGATTCTCGAAAAAAAAGTGCCAATAAAGTACTTAACATGTTACGCGCTTAAAATCTCAAAATACGGGAGCTATAAATAGTAAAACAATATGAAAGCAAAGTAACAATCAATAACAACCTAGACATTAACGCATCTTTCCACTGGAGACACATTTTACCATAACTACAATGCTGTACAACTTTTAGAAATGGTACGTACTCTTCTTAATTATTCTGTCATTGGATCTTTGGGCATTGAGAATGCACAGAAGTCAAAATCAAAGAATTTATTGTAAATAGGCGAACATAATAGCACTTTTACAAGTCAAAATTAACATCTCATGGACAAGGACCACTGTAAGGACCTCCAATACCTACATGGTGAGGAAAACGGGACAATACATGTGTGCAGTGGGTATTTTTGGAACGTTAGAAGTTACCAGAGACTAGGCTTTTTCTTCTTACTTTGAATTAAAAAAAAACTATGAAAATAATCACAATAAAAAAATGAATTTTATATTACTATTTCCTAAATCTTGAAAAATAATTAAAATCAAACTTCTTGAGTTTTATGTTTCGAATCTTTTGAAATATGTGTAACTAATAATTTTTGTTCAAAAAAGTACAAAATAGGTAATTTAGCTTACAGGCAACAATGAGCAATAGTAGTAACTTTGTGGTACTAAATTTGCATGTTGGTTCATAAAAAGTGGAAGGTACGTACTGAAGCATATTTTTTTGGTGTAGCATAAATCCAGGCCATCTTCACTCGTACAATCGTCAAGGAGTGAAGAAATAATATAATTTTCATAAAGTTAATGTTTGTGAGCCATCCTGAAAAATTAAAATTTCTATGGTGCCATACTACACTCTTCATACAAGACAGCAACCGTTTTCTCGCGATGTAGCTCACAAGATACAAACAATACGTACTAGATTTTCTAATAAATAACTATAACATTCTCAAAGACAACACTAGGTAACAATATTCATATATTTACTTATCGCAATAACACACATCAGCAGGATCAAAAACATTTTTTTTTCAGTTTTTTTTATTGGTGACGCGCACCAACTTATTCAAATGTCCAAACCACTAAAGAAAAATCCTATATTGATTATTGTGACAAGTGGTGCCATCTAGATTTTGTTTCTTAAACTAATATTGGAGGCTAAAGTGTAGACTATAGATTACAGTGCATGAAAACGGATGGAAAAAACCCGACAGAAATTAGAATGGTGAAATGACCTATTTGCCTGTTAGTCTACACTATGCTACAGAGGGTTAATTAACACGTAGTACTATAATTTATTCTGAGCTAACACTAAAAAGCTACTCAGAAATAGCAAATCAAATCTACAATCTTATCTACATATTTTGTAGAGGTTAAGCCAAACCATGTCCAGAAAGAAAAGTAGATACATAGGTTATTTTTATATTTCAGTAGCCACGAAGAGCGTTAGAAAAATAACAATTTTGAGTGTAAATCAATCGCGATATTAGACGATATAACTTTACCGCGATCAGTTGCTAGTGTAGTAATGAGTATCCTATTGTTTCGCATAACTTTTTTAATACCTACTAATTTACTTTGGCATAATTAGTTAGGCATAACTTTTATAGACATATTATTAATTTAACATTTAAACAGTATCCGGCATACTGTTAAGATAGGCATAATGATCTTTTGGGCTATATTATTTAGGATTATGGAGTCGCATAAAAGTTATATGGCATATAATTTATTCATGTATTAAGATTCAATGTAATCTAGATACTATACTGTGACAAGTTAAGGTGCTGCAGGGTGGCCCTTGAGCCCCCCGTAAGCCGCGAACATGTTTGTTGTACATAGGTAATATAATCTAAAATATTATGCTACTAAATAAAATGCTTGGTTATCGTTATGCTATCGTTTAGATATGGTACGATTATGCCTATACATTGACGCGTAATTATTATTATGCTTGCACATTATTAGGAAAAGTAAAATTATGCCACACTAAATTATGACATGATATTTTATACGTACCTATCGATAGAAAACCGTTGCAATGATTCATCACTCGATTTGTGCAGAGATACAAATCCCTCTATTGTATGAAAAGCTTACCAGCCTCATGTTGCCTCTTATCTTTAGAAGCATTTTCTCACTAGAGCTGAGGTTTAAAACTCTTCCAGTAAACCGCCCTTCTCTTTCCTCGACAACTCATTGTGAAAATTTGTCGCGTGGGAGTCTACAGTAGTGAATAGGGAGGTTGATTAATTGTCTTCCAGGAGAGGTTTAAATCAATCCATAACAATCTATAACACTCAAGATTCTATTAAATATAAGGACCTTGTTAAAGATAAACAGCTTTGTTATAGATCTTTTGATGCTGGCTAATAAATAGATTATTGGCCAAGGAATTCTTTCGGTTTACGGTGATCTTTTGACTGTAATATTGATCGCACGTTAAGCTTTAGGTCCTGACTGTAATTGATTAATAGCAGTCGTTAAGCCTTGGCCCGTGGGTGGCTTGACAAACTCTGACCCCAGAGTCCAGCACTAACTCATACGACAAGCATTGATTAAGTGCCTACAAAAAATTCAAGAGCGACCTTAGATTTATATTTTGAAATGAAGAAGATAAAGCTCTGTGTCATTGGCAGAGGCCTATGTGCAGCAGTGGACAAATTCAGGTGGATGATGACGATATTGGCCACTAGATTACACATTCATCATTATCATCAGTCGGTAAAAGTCCATTGCTGAACATCAGCCACTTCCATTGAGCGCGAGCAATTGCTCGCTGTTGGTTTATCATCAGGGGGAGGTTCCTTAATCAATACGCTTAGCAGGTTGCATCAAACCATCACAGTAGTTGGTGATAATACATAAGAACAAACAGCAAATTTAGATTAAAAAACTAATCTAAAAACCACGCTTTTTTTAATGCTTTTTTTAGAATGCGTTGTCATCTATTTGTGAGTTACCCTGCCTGAGTGTTTCAGCTAGATAGCTAATCGGGAAGGGCTTGAAATATGAGTTACAAAATTTCACCCGGAACGACAGACAGAAAGTCAAACAAGAAAGTGACTTAATAAACACGAAGTAAAATTGCTCCAGCCCATATCCTGAAGTGCAAATAGCTACACACGATAAATAGAATAGAAGAATAGAATAGTTTATTATCATAGATTGTACAAATTTTGCATTAATACGGTTTATAAAAATGAATAGCACTTATCTATGGATTCGCCCAAACTTTTTTTTAAATTCTTATTAATACAAATTCAAAATAGAAACAAAATCATTAAAAAACAATTAATTATTACAATAAGCGTAGCATTTTGGCAGAGGTGCATTGTCCACCATCGTCTCTTATAATAATTCGTAATAGTATAGTTTTTAAGGTTATGCTTAGTCAAGAGTAAATTATTACAATAAGCGTAGCATTTTGGCAGAGGTGCATTAATAATAAGCGTAGCATTTTCGTTAAGCGTAGCATTTTGGCAGAGGTGCATTGTCCACCATCGTCTCTTATAATAATTCGTAATAGTATAGTTTTTAAGGTTATGCTTAGTCAAGAGTAAATTATTACAATAAGCGTAGCATTTTGGCAGAGGTGCATTAATAATAAGCGTAGCATTTTGGCAGAGGTGCATTGTCCACCATCGTCTCTTATAATAATTCGTAATAGTATAGTTTTTAAGGTTATGCTTAGTCAAGAGTAAATTATTACAATAAGCGTAGCATTTTGGCAGAGGTGCATTAATAATAAGCGTAGCATTTTCGTTAAGCGTAGCATTTTGGCAGAGGTGCATTGTCCACCATCGTCTCTTATAATAATTCGTAATAGTATAGTTTTTAAGGTTATGCTTAGTCAAGAGTAAATTAAAATAGTACCGTTCAGGATAATGGGTCTATTGGCGAATAGATTTTTTGACCCGATTACGGCAAAACAAGGGATGGGTAATTTCGTTAACAGTCTATGTATACATAAATGTGTATGTTCCAACACAGCGTCGCCCCTATTGGGCCGATTTTGACAAGCGAGGTGTCAATCGATTCATCTTCAGGTATAAAGTGTCAAGGGCTATTTTTTTACTCGACTACGGCAAGGCAACGAAAGGGTTATGTGTTCAAACTAAAACTTGGTCCTATTTTGACAAGCGAGGTATCAATCGATTCGTCTTCATCGCAAGAGTTTCGTAGGATTTTTTTAACCGAACGTACTGGTTTTATTTTTTATCTTATATCTTGTTATAGATATTTGCGTTCATAAATACTCAAGATGCTTAGCGAAGTGATATATCGTATATACTATGCAGGTATTAAACCCGCAACGGTTAATCCAACACAAAACAAGACAAGGTACCATTCCCAGTTCAGAGCAAACCTCCGCAGCACTGAAACAATCAATCTCCAAGAAGTAAATTACACCTCAACATCGTATTACAACCGTAAGTACGACCAACCATTCAAATCCAGATGAAAAAATACTTCCACGCGTTGATAACCAACGCCATCGCCGAGAAATATTACGCCAATATCGCGGCAACCATTACCTGGGGACTGAGCAGTGCGAGACAAAACGAATCGCACTGGAAACCTGCCTGGTAATCTAAACCTTGTGTTAACGGATCAGAGTTGGTAATCGTTTGTTGGCCAAAGACTGGTAGTTAACGCGTAGCACGCATTCGAATTGTCGTTTTCAGTACTGCAAGTTTTAGCAGTATCTAAGTTTACGATGTTTTCCTTCAACGATACGAGCGATGTGGAAAAAATAAATTACCAATAACATACAAGATACATGTAATTTCTATCATCAGTGTTCGCTACGTTACTGCGCAAATTAGGCGTTCCTTACTTGCTTGCCGTATGAAGTAGCTGCTACTGGCATCTGTTAGAGTTTATCATAACAAGGCTTACCCTTTATAGGGCAGAAGATCCTGGCTTGTATATTAAAAATTAAACACTTGGATGATAAACCAAATGTTTATTATTTATCTTTGGGACACTTTTTTCTAGAGATAATTATTTTGTCCATATTTTGGACACTGCCCCTTCTCATGTATGAAATTGTGCTAAACATGGTACAATGCATAGAGGAACTTCTAATTTATGTACTCTTTGTCTTATAAAGAACGAATGAACAATGTGTCTTCATCTTAATAGAGGCAATAAGAAAAGTTTTTTTGGACACATTCTTAGTTGTCATAAGTCAAAGTTTAAATGAAAATAAAATTGCATTGGCCTTATTCAAGGAAAGATTGTAATAGAAATAGAGAAAATCATTATGATTAACTCTAGAAACAGAATATATTATATATATATATATATATATATATATATATATATATATATATATATATGTCTTTGTGAACATCTTCTAATTAATCTAATGAAATCACCTCAAATATAACACTTAGTAATAAACCAAAAACTAGAAATCTCAAACTAAGACATGAAAATTACCAGAACCTACGCGGGCAGTGTCCAAAATGGACGTCATAGTTGTTCGTTTGAATACATGTGAATCTAATTCTCAAAAATCAGAGCTTATACCCCATATTTACAACATTTGGAACATTATGTAAAAGAAAACTTATCTTTTGGTTTATTGTTTTTGAAGCTTTTCTTAAATAAATACACGACACTCAAAAATCACCTATTTCGACATTTATGTTCGATCACCTGATAAAAGTTGGCCATGTTTTTTGTTTATTTTTTTACGTTTCGTTATTGCTATTTATAGGCTCAACCATAGAGCTAAAAGTGACATCTGTCTAAGGGTTGGTTTAGCCGCGAAAAATCTAAATTTATGGTGTCCAATATATGGACAGAGCCCTATAAAGGGTCGAATGCTAATTCAATACGAGCCGGGACCGACACCAAGCACGGAGCGATGGAAACCGCACATAACTTAGAAAAGTAATTGGTTTGAAGCCGAGATCCGAACCCGGTAGGTTTCTAACTCGCACTAGTGTACCACTAGGCTACCATCGCTCTTTTCGTCATTCTCGCTATTAGTTGATTCCCTAGTTAGTAATTGTTTTTTATTGTAACTTATAAACTTTTGCGATTCGAACACTAGTTAAACGGGACTTAATCTCACTGATAAAGGCATTATAATAAACTCGACGTTTCGATCGAGTTGCATTGATCGTGGTCACGATAGCTGGTGTCAGCGTCGAGAAGGAGCGTTGTCTCCAACTACCCGCATTTGGTTTTGTAAACATTCGGAATTGTCACGACACGCAACACTAACGACATCTGCAGATTTGTTCTGATATAAACTGCGACGCGATCACTTGCTTATCACGGGATTCCACGACATAATCATTGATCTATTTCCAAAAAACAAACACTTTCAGAGCTAACTTGTAGATTTAATCTGTCCCCATAGCGACATTTAAACAATGGCTGAAACAACTGAAGCATGTGTGCGTGAGACGACCCACAACTTTTACGCACACAAGCTGTGCTACTGTATCATATTGGGATTGCCAGCTCAAGCCAGGTGGAATCGTGATCGATTGCCCCTTTGTCGCATCGTGGAGTTACGCCCCGATATTACCGGGGACATTTCTTGGGCCGTCACCGCGCTCGCCACCTCAGAAGGAATTACCCATCTGATAAATTGTGCTGTGGTTCCGCGGGGCTACGTGTTGAAATGGTAAAAATTGTCTGCGGACTTGAGTGTGGGGTAGTTCTCAGTTTTCGGGTTCATTGTAATTTTACTTTTGTTTACACACGTAATGTTTGTTTCATACGAGTGCAAAGTTCTAATAATAACATTCAAGTAATTTAGTAGGTAACTAGTGACTCACCCAGGCTTTGCACGGGTAGCACACACACCACGGCATTTTTCTTACTATTAGCATTTTTATACCAGTCAAAAATTCTAAAAAAAAAACGCAGCATCATGGTGCTTTTTGACCATAGATAACTGGATTATTACTCACGAACTTGACAGACTTGTTATTATTTCGTTTCCGCGGCAACATGTCATTCCCGCTTACAGCGAGTAATCGTAATTTTTGCAAATTTTCGATACCTTGGGTTAAATTATTGCAATTTTCGTAAGGATCTCTCGTTCATTAAATAATACAGCCTGTGTTACTTGCTGATAATGTAGCTTTCCATAGGTGTAATATTTTTTTTAATAGGTTCAGTATTTTATGAGTTAATCCATTACAAACAAACATACAAAAAACCAAATCTTTCCTCTTTAAAATATTAGTGTAGATGTTCCTGCCTAATTATGCTAGTTGTGTGCATTATCTGTAAGAGTCTGCTTGGGGTAGCATACATTATCTGTAAGAGTCTGCTTGGGGTAGCATACATTTCCAGATATTCAATCGCTAAGCAGTGTGTTATTTTTGTGGTGCAGCTTGAATATAGCAATGCTTCCAGTGATATTACTGAAAGAATGAGACTTAAATTCCAATGTCTTAAGGTGACGAAAAGCCGGGCAGTGCCGCGCAAGATCTTGCAACCAAAATTCTGGTGGCACTGCTACTGTTATGGGCAGGCGTGGTGCTTAACATCAGGCGAGTGACCTGCTCGTCTCGTCATTTCATAACAGGGTTAAATAAGAAAATAAAAGATACTTACTGGATTTATTTTGAAATATATCCATACCAATATATAAAAGTGAAACGTTGTCTGTTTGTTTGGGGAGCTTTCACGCGATAACGACGGGACGGATTTTTGGTGAAATTTGGAATGGAGATAGCTTATACCCTAGAATAAAACATAGGATACTTTTTATCTCAAAAAACTATAAGTTTTCACGGGAAAATTGGACAATGTGGATTACTCGTTAGGAACGGTTGTCATGGAAACGAAATAACAAGCCTGTCAATAAACTTCAAGAGCATTGGGGCTATACCTACTTTTACATTGATTTTTAATATCTTAGAAGAACAAAGGATTCATTTTTTCGCGATAAACAGTAGTGCGCGCGGACGAAGTCGCGGGCGGGAACACTAGTACCTAATATTTATGGTATTTGTCTCAGTTTCTATAAAAATAACCATGCTAACATAATCCTTCGGATTTGTCTCAAAAGCGCGAGGATATAATAATATCCTACTTATCTGCACTAATATTATAAGGAGGAAAGGTTTGTTTGTTTGTAATGGATAAACTCAAAAAAATACTAAACCAGTTTTTAAAATTATTTCACCTATATAAAGCTTCATTATTAGCAAGTAGGTATGTATATGTACTTTATTTTTCAAAAAATTGAAATCCCTTATTAAATTGCAATAATGAAACACAAAGTATCAAAAACTTGCCTATTAAAATAATGATTACTCGCTGTAAGACATGTTGCCGTGGAAACGAAAAAATAATAAGTCAGTCAACAAACACCACGAACGTTGCTGCCAAAAAAAATGTATTATGCTTACGGGCGTTTTTTTTTAGATTTTACGACGGGTACTATAATGCTAAAAGTAAGAATAATGAGGTAGTTTCCAACCAACACAAACTAGTTGCATAACGCCTGTGAGCGCTACCCGTGTGAAGCCGGGCGAGTCACTAGTATTATAATATTTTGTTAATGTTATGTATTGCAAGATCTACACGCAAAGGTCTACATGAGTATTTTCACATCTTTAATGTAAGTTTGTCTGAAATGACATAACATGTATATCCTCGTGGTCATACTGGTATGCCAAACTAGTATGACTACGAGGAATCGGCGGAATTTTCAACCATAAATAATTGATAAAATAATTTAAGATTTTCTACTCCTGAAATGAGGTACAAATATCTAGATACCAAATATTTTTGGCATAACATCACAGTTTTTAAGCTTGACTTTATTCCTCTATCAAAACCAAATTACCGTCGTACAAAAAGCAAAAAGGAATTGGATGGATGGAGTATTATTTAGCAATCAGGGCCAACCGCCGTCTCCGGCTTTAAAAGAGAAATAATATACCGAATGTAAATGTAGATAACTTTATTTTTTACTAAAATATGATGTAAATAACAAATCGAATGTAAAAATTACACCTAATTTTCTTCTTCGTGTCAATGGGCGTGTTACCTCTGGTTTTACCATTGGCGACGAACGCAGAGCGCCAATTTATATATTATTTACTAGATATGCTCGCAGCTTTGCCCACGTGGTCATTTTGTTTTAAAGTAGCCCATATATGTTATTCCAGGACCAAAATAACCTACAAAGTACAATTTACTACATTTCTTCAAAATACGTTCAGCCGTCAAAAAGATTTCTATAGATTACTCGGCATCTATGAATCGGATTAGAAAACCAAGTACCCCAGTTTTTATGTCAAACTCGATGCTATCTAACAGTAAAAAAAAAACTAAAAAGTAGAAAATAATTAATAGTTTAAAAAAACAAAAAACACGCTTTATATAGAAAGCCAAACTAAAAAATAGAAAAAAAAATTTAATAGTGTAAATAAGAAAATAATGTTTTATTTAAAAAAAAACATGGGGTGCATGGGGTATAGTTATAAATATTTCATTGACAGATATGAGAAGCACCCCACGCTTTTTTTTAAATAAGTCTTTTTTTCTTATTTACACTATTAAAATTTATTTTCAACTGTATTTTTTTTTTTCGAATTATTGCATTGTCATCGGTATTTTGACAGGTGTGCAAAATTTGAATGAAACCTGACCGTTTAAAGTGGGTCAAAATAGCGTCCAAAGGAGTCGGTTACAAACATACAAACATACAAACGTGAAGCTAATATAAAGCGTATAAAAACCACACAGCAACTGGTCCAATAGTTTTTACGTGATGCGCGTACAAACTTACAGACAAACAGAAAGATACGTTTTAAAATTCTTTGCACAGTTTTTTTGGTACATACTGCTTTATTATAAGAATATATAGATTAACTTTTAGCCAATTTTTATGAATATCCGCTGGCACGGTAGTCGGCCATTGGAAAATTACATTAGATAAGCCACGCTAGATTGTGGCCGATCCGAGCCGGTCTGAGATACGTAGTGGTTAAATTATGCCAAGTTGTGACGTAACATGCACACAGTCTAGAAAAAAATGGTCAATATCCAATTCTGTACCACGTCCTTCAGCTCCTATTCGGTGCCTCGGCACTGCCTCGGCTTGGCCCGGCACGGAGTAGCGACGGCTGCTGTGCCGTCGTTGTTGCCATGCCGGAGTCGGCTAATGGAAAACGCCGAATGCCTGAAATAAAACAACACTTTGTATAGTTTGGGACAAAAACTTGGCAACCTGCACTGCATTATTGTTGGCCTAGTTGGGGCAATATGTGCCTATGTTGTGCATTGTTATATAAATAAACACATGATCAATAAAATTGGGCCAAAAAGAGATTCAACGTAAGGTGCGCTATCGCGTTTGATTACTTTATGAATACGTTACTACAAAAAAATAAATAAGTTTCACTTTCCTTTAAAATTGCACGATATAGTGATTAAAAGTGAATGGCTATATTTTTCAGTGCTTTTTTGAGATGGGATATTATACGGAATTTTGTACATATAGCAAGTAACAGAAGAAACCGTAAAAAAGAAAAAGAGAAACATGAAGAAAACAACAGGTTCCAGCGTTTTTATTATGCTATCGTGGCGTGAACTCGTTACGAGAAGAACACAATTTACATGAATTAATTCTATATGTCCGTAATTCCAGTAATATTAGCACAATATTTTCCCGCCCGCGACTTCATCCGCGCGGACTACTGATTATCGAGAAAAAAAGCATCCTATGTTCTTCTAGGATATTAAAAATCAAAGCAAAAGTAGGTATAGAACCAATGCTCTTGATGCTTTTTAACAGACTTGTTATTTCGTTTCCATGGCAACCGTTCCTTACAGCGAGTAATAATCATTTTCCAGTTTTTCCGTAGAAACTTACAATTTTCCGAGATGAAAAGTATCCTATGTTTTATTCCAGGGTATAAGCTATCTTCATTCCAAATTTCAGCAAAATCCGTCCAGACGTTATCGCGTGAAAGCTCCCCAAACAAACAAACAGACAACGTTTCACTTTTATATATTGGTATGGATGTATCGGATTTCTATGAATATATTTATTTAATTGAAGATCTAATGAGTGATGATTTCAAATAATTGATTTCAGTTGTAAATTATATATTACTGACCATCTTGCTCGCGAGTGTACTAACGAAATTACTCTGCATATATTTTGGAACGTTGATCACAGGATCAACGTCCTGTGCGCGGACGTACAGAATGTAATTCAAAGTTCTGAGTTAGGTACAGACCTAATTACTACAAGCTGTAGTAATAAGCTGTGTATGTGATTGTTTGTATGTTTGTAATGGATAAACTCAAAAAATACCGAACCGATTTTAAAAATTCTTACGGCTAGAAAGCTACATTATCTGCGAATAATATGGGCTGCATTTTATTTTTCAAAAAATATTCCTGCGAAAATTACAATAATGGAACCCAAGTTATCAAAAATTTGCTGTCAAAAAGCACCACGAGCGTTGCTCATAGTAAGTGTAATTCCACCTCCTTGGCGTTGCGTTGCTGCCAAAGATTTTGAATTACGCTTACTGGCACTTTTTTTTAGAAGTTACACTGGTTAAATGCTAAAGTAAGAGAAATGCCGCGGTGTGAGCTCTACCCGTGCGAAGCCAGAGCGAGTCACTTGTTTTTTATATACAAAGAATGCGAACCTCATTCGTGGCGGCTGTAGTTCCTTTATTGCTATTTCACAGATAAGTTGGTGGCACTGTAGAGCACATACACACTAAGTTGTCCTAGCATAGTACACATTGACAATATGGTGTACTGGGGTTGTAGTATCAATTTCTCGTGGTTCGACAGAAGTGATCTCGATAGATTTTTGCGTCTTCTATCAATTAATTGTAAACTAGGCCTTCTGATACAAATTTCTCAGTCTCCGTGTTTGATTGACGCTACGGACATTACGTTCAGGCATTCAGTTTGCTCATTTGTAGGAACGAAGCCTAATGAGGTCGTCACAACTTGTTCAAAACTCCCTTCTCTCGCATCTGCCTCACCCCCTTTTCCCCACTCTAGGTAATAGGCGTCTCGTTTACTAAATCACCAGCGCTCACTTTAATTACGCAACCAGATTTCTTTCCTCTAAACTTTGTTCGTATCTTTTTGGTAGCCTGTCGTGATAGTCTAAGATCTTACCGTGCGATTTTGGAATCCTTACAATGTATTCACGCATGCGTTGTCAAAATCAAAGTATTTTATTGTAAGTAGGTAAAATAACTAGCTTAATAGCTGAAAAAACACACTTGCCCTGCCAAAAAAAGAACTTATGCCAATAAATTATATATTGTTGGATTGTGCTTATCAAGTCCTTCAATTTGATACTGTAACACTCGAAAAATTTTCGCATATGGAAATCGATATACTACCCAAAAAATGAGTATAATGTTTTCAGGGTTCATGAATGTTTCTATGTATGTATGTGAGTTTTTTATTCCACCATAACTTTTGAATGCCTGATCAAATTTGGATGAATGGATACCGATAGGGTATCGTTAGTATCCTTTTATCATCCCGAGTAACATATGATATACGAGTTACTTTTTTTAAATACTAAACAATATGGCGGCAATATGGCACATTCCAACATATATAATTATTGGCATAAGTTATTTTAGGCAAGGCAGACACGTGTGGCTTGTTTAATAACTTATATGAAATTATAGATTACATCGATTTAATAATTTTATTTATGCAGTTGATAAGGGATATCAAAACTATCTTCATTGTAGTATGTTTCAGATACATCAAGCTACTATCGACGGAAAAAAACGAAACGTCATGAACGTAAATGTAGCGGGCGGAGTTCTGCCGCGGCCGCGGAACTCTACGAAGCAGAACTAATTTAAGATGACGAACGGAAGTCAACGTGTAGCTCTTCGTCATTTTGTGGATGTGAATTGTACGGAGATTTACTCAATGTCTGTATTTCGTATGATAAGTAGTTTGACAAATGTATCCAAAACATTTTTCCTTTTCCTATCTCAGATAGATCTATCGTAGATCTTGTCTTTTATGACAAACTTTTGTAAGCGTGAATACAATTTTTTCTAGGACGGTTTATCCAAATGTAACACTTTTTTTTTCAACGCACTTTAACGTTTCTGACGCCTACAAAAAACACAAAATGGATTAAAATAAAATTGTGTAAGTACTTAGATAGAATGGATTAAGTTATATCGATGTATCAAATTATTTTTAAGGTTTAAAAATTTAAAACGCGCTAGTTTTACTAATGAAACTTAAATTAGTCGTCTCTTTTTTACCCGAGGAGGGTTATGTGTTTGGGTTGTATGGATGTTTGTTTGTATGTTTGTACGTTTCTTAGGCGCGTCTTACGGCTAAAAAACGTACAAAAGCCTAAACGGCTTGATGGATTTTGATTAATGAGGTAGCATTGGATTAGTCTTGATCACGAGAGTGCTATAGAATATATGAAGTGTCAAGAAAACCAATATGGCGGCTTACAGCTGCCATATTGTATTTCCGATGGAACATAAAATGACCAAAACCTATCGAGTGAGGTATCAAAATAAGTCTTTAAAAGACCATTTCAAAAGTATCTAATTCTTATAACTAAACAGTAGCAATTTTCAAACAAGATTTTCTCTAATGAAGAGAAGTCTAATGTTGCAATTGTAACTATTAAAAAAAAGTGGAATATGTAAGTAAAAAATAAACATAAAAAAATTGTATAAATACTGCGCCCCGCGGTTTCACCCGCGTCCTTGAGGAACCATACATTTTCGGAGATTTATTTATTTATTTATTTATTTAGGCTTCCCATTGATAATTACATTAAAACTTACTCTATTTATTTCCAGGTTAAGGATATATTGCTTAATATCCTATCCATTGAAGGGAAACACAGCATGCATTTTACCATATATAACTAAGTAACTGCTTTAACAACCAATAAGGAATTTAAACAATGGATACAAGCATCTTGCAAAATATACAATAAGAAATACTTAAAATTAATAGAAAAGTTAGAGAGTGCTGGCCACAGTGGCCACCATTTGATTAATTTTTGTTCTAAATTTAGCAAGAGAATTCCCGAAAATATCTAATATGTCACTGTAATGGTTAATAAGTCTGTAGTGGTTAATAGTTATTTTTATTCTTATTCTTCTTAAAACAGTCCTTGGAAAAGGAGGCGCGAATGGAGTTATTGGCTTTCGCGGATACCGGAACGGTACTCTAAGTTTGAACCTAGCTAGTATGTCTGTACAGTCAATAGTATTGTGAACAATTTTGTAAAGTAAAATTAAGTCCATTTTATTATGGCACTCGGATAACATTTGTATTTTGAAATATTTTAGTCTATTTTTATAAGATCGAATTTTATACGCTTGCCCAACAGAATAAGCTAAATGCCACAAAAAACCTTTTTTGCACCCTTTCCAGTCTTAGCGTGTGCACGGCATAATGAGGCCTCCAAACAGAACAGCAGTATTCTAAGATACTGCGAACTAGGCAGTTATAGAGCAATACTTTAGTTTTTGGTCTTCGAAAATCTTTGCCGTTACGAATCAGAAAACCCAGCATCTTCGAAGATTTTTTAATAATGTTGTCAATATGTGGAATTAAAGTAAGTTGTTGATCAAGTATCACACCCAGATCTCTCACTGTATTAACCTATCTTCAAGTTTGTGGTACCTATTTTATAATTATAATTAATGTTATTAATTTTCCTACTAAACGTTATTTGAGAATATTTGGCAATATTTAACATCATTCCATTTAGCTCACACCACTTTCCAACATTATCTACATCTCTCTGTAGTATTTCAACATCAACAGAGTAATCATTATGTGGATTCTGTACTAGACCAATCTATTAAGCTCAAATTGAAATCGCCAACAATGCATGTTTTAAAGTTATGTGCTTCTGATACACGATTACAATTGTTGAGGAAAATGTTAAGCATTGATCTATCAACTGGTGGAGGTCGATAAACTGCGCAAAGAGCAAGCTGTTTATGTATATTTGAGGTCGTGATATCCAGAACCACTCATAAGTCCTCACAGTCGCTCTCCCAGCCATGCATACGTTTCGTTGTAATTTTATTATTTATAGCAATTAATACTCCTCCACCATCCTTTTTCTTGTTACTTAATTTTGATGTATCTCTATCTCTTCTGTATACCTTATATCTATCATCAAATAGTTATTCATTTAATACATTACCATTCAACCAAGTTTCTACCAAAATTATAACATCGTAGTTAGAACAAGCCAATTTTTTCGTGAATATTTGAGTTTTGGATTTAAGGCCTCTTACATTTTGATAGAATATATGTATTGAACCAAATTTTATTTCGTTGAAGACATATATCACATGCTTATTTATATAATTAAAACTAAACCTAACTTATAAACACAGTGCATGTCCAGTTAAAATCAGACTCGTCTGTTTTACGCATATACACTTTTCCATTTCTCACCCACACAAATTTATACCCCTTTTCTTTGGCAGCCAGTCTTGCTGCTTCGTGAAGAGCTTTGTTTTGAGAGGATAGGTGCTCACAGACAAATACTGGCTTCTTTTCTTCTCTGATTCCAATGTGGACCGTATTTAACTTATCATGCAAGCTTGATCTGTTATATTTTATCACTGCAGCTAAAACAGCGTCGCGCAGTCTTGGCGAGCTAAGTTGTACAATGATGGACCTTGGCCTAGAACTTGATGGATTCATCTTAGCCACCCGGGAGCAGTTTAATATATTACTATCCGCAATATCACACCCCAAGAAGCTGCAGAGCTGTGACGTTATACTAATTAAGTTTTCTGTCTTGCTCTCTGGAACACATTGTATTTCAATGTTACTAGTGCGATTCTGTTGTTACATCAAATTGTATTTGTAACACATGTCAGCTCCAGTTGCTCGTAAGGTTACATTCTCATCTTGAAGTTTTTGCATTTGTTGGATATTATCTACAGACTTTTGCTTCATATCATCATACTGATTGCCAAGAAATGTTACAGAATCCTTGAGCTCAGATATATCAGCCTTTACAGATGTCAACTCTCTTGATAAATCAGTTGAGATTGAAGTATCAATCTTTGCTAGTAAGATGCTCATCTCGGTTTTAAAACGATCACGCACATCTTCTCGGGTTAGTGGTTTATCCGAATCTTGCAAAGGAGAAGAGACAGCAGTTCTCTTTTCGGGCCTGCTAGTTTCTCCGGCATTAGATCTCACTGGAGTGTTTTCAATTTTTTCCGCCCTTAGATTTAGTGCTCAAACATAGAGGACATTTCCATTCACCTATGTCGTTTCCGCCTTTATTAATACATTTTATGTGATATGCCTTATTACATTGGGCGCAGGTCAAATACTTGTTATCTGCGATACGCAAATTACAACACCCCCAAGATAATGATATATTCCCTTTAAACATTTTAATTACTCCTTTATAAAAAATAATAGCAATCAATTTACGATCTGTAAAAATAATTGTCCTTTCTATTTCGTATTAGCTGCAATAATCTGATGTTTATTTATTCGCAATATGTTTCAATGTAGATTGTCATGAACATTTAGTCAGGGTATTTTTTTTAATTTCTTGTCGAGGGTAGTTAGTTTTTATAATTCACAATCTCAGTTTATCATAGATTGTTTTCGTAAATATTACTTACAGTTTTGCAAAATTTTACTGGAAAACGTGATATGTTATAATTTGAGATCTCATTTTGGTGGTTGAGCAAAATTCAATATGTAAATGTAACTTTTTGCACACAAAAACTAATATTAAACTGGAGTCAATTTGTAATAGACCTTCTCGGTTGTCACAGCGGTGTGAGAATGATAAAAAGTGTTAATCCAGATAATCAAGTGTCGAGCCTATGTGCTAATCCAGGTTATAAGCTACGCCCGTACCAAATTTTAAACAAATCCGTTCAGCCGTTTAAGGGTGAAGAAGTAACAAAAAACACACACACTCACACACACACACACACACACACACACACACACACACACACACACACACACACACACACACACAAACCTTTATAATAATTAGCGTGATTATTTTTGCGGCGGTCAACTCGTTTTTAATTATTTTTGTTCGCAGTCGGGTTTTTTATTTGTATAATAATTTTACTTGTTGGTCAAAACAAATATGTATGAGTTTTAAACATCCATTTCGAAGCTCAATCGAATATATCTAAAAAGTTCGGTTTCGATCCGACGAGTGGTTTTTGAATGAAAGTGTAACTCCGTTTGTATAAAGAATGATAAATAACCACCATCTTTCGCAATCCCCTTAACTTCTAAATAATAAAAATAATAATAATATATTCGGGACATTTCCACACCAATTATCTAGCCCCAAACTAGGATACCCTGTGCTATGGGCACTAGATAACGGATAAACATACATAGATAAGAATAATACATCCATGACTCGGAAACAAACATTTCTGCTCATCACACAAATGATTGCACCTTGCAGGATTCGAACCCGCGACCGTTCGATTTCGTACCTAGGATCTCTAGCCACGAGACCAGAGTCGTCACTTCTTGTTCTAAATTATAATTAGTTAGTTCAATAAAATATTATCAACAGAATGAAAAATAAGGAAAAAAGAACAGTAATAAATCAATCTATCTAACAAGGAAGTCAACGGGAAAGTGAAACATCATAAGAATAGCACAGTCCAGAAGGCTCAAATGGGTCAAACGATCGGCAAAAGAAATTAGATCCATTATATCTGAAGAACAAAAGAGTGTCGTTTTTTTTTGGTTTCCAATCTTCCCTTTTATTTCGGGCACTTTCCGTTGGCGTTCATTAATTTTAAATAGATTCCGATGGAGCACCTAACGCCTGATTCAATAAACTCTGGACTCAGCAACTGTACTCTGCTAGGAAAACAAGTCCGCGCGACCGCCTGTTGACGAACTTAAATTGTGTTTCAGCAGCGACTAGTTGTTTGCTCTGGAGATGAGACGTGAAATAGGAGACATCTCCAAAATATTCGACGGAATAATTATTGTTTGCTAAGAATCGTGCCCGATTTTAGGACTGTGGTTTTAATTTCCTTTTTTCTTAAGAGGTCGCCCACGCCACGACCTGTGGAGCACGTGATGCCACAGAAAAAAGAAATAGTAGGTACTCGTAGCCACAGAGTTTTGTAAGTTAACATTTTATGCACGTTTACGAGAAGGTCCCTACTCAGTTTATTATTTGACTAATTAAATACAAGTGACTGAAAAGATGAGCATAATGAAGGTAGATTTGTATTACAAAGCATCAGTGCCCGTATTCCCTAACTTCTAACTTAAACTTGCAATCAACATTATTTAGATTATTGGGATTACTAATTAGTTTAAAGGGATTACGCAACATGTCTTGCTCCGCTTTCATGTCTTTTCAACCGATAGTTAGCAATTAAAAGATGTCACTTACCGAAAACCCATACCAATATATACAAGTGAAACGTTTTCTGTTTGATTGTTTGCTTGGGGAGTTTTAACGCGATAACGGCTAGACGGATTTTGATGAAATTTGGAATGGAGAGAGCTTATACCCTGGAATAAAACAAAGGATACTTTTATTCCCGAAAATGGTAAGTTTCCACGAGAAAACTGGAAAATGTTGATTACTCGCTGTAAATAACGGTTGCCATGGAAACAAAATAACAATTCTATCAAAAAACATCAAGAGCGTTGGAGCTATACTTTTGCATTTACCTAGAAGAACATAGGATGCTTTTTTTCGCGATACTTTAGTCTGCGCGGACGAAGTCGCGGTCTGGAAAGCTAATATTATATAAAGTAAATCTCATAGCAATCGCTAGCATCAATATCAATTCTGATCTGCATCGTTCTTATATCTTCGAGAATACACCTATCAGCTTTCAAGTATCGTCGTTCAGTCGTCGTTATGCCCAGTGATTTCGTAAGTTAGTGACCTAATCCAACACTGCACTTTGCTAAACATATAATTGATAAAGTTGTTATCGAATTAAAAATCTTTCGTAGCGAAGCATTTGTTAGTCTTCACTCAACATTAAAAGGCTAGTAATGAAGAGGACAAAATACCTAATCCTATTTTAGTTTATCCACTCAGTTAAACAATCAAAATTCTTGAAATTCACTCGGCAATCTAATATAATAAAACTAGTATGCAACCTACGAGTATTGTCAGAATAAAGAATGTCACTAGTCTGGTCTGGGATCCATGGCTATGTTATGTGAACGTAAAATGAAATTATTTAGATATTTTCCTCGGCTTGCTCAGATTCCTTCGACTTATCTTGGATTTTATGTTTGTGTACGATGTAAATTAAGGTTTCTACATTTTTTTCTCTATCTGTCGTTAAAAAGGAATAAAGTAATATCATTAAACGTTTACATACAATTTGCTTTATTTTATAGGAAAGGGACGAGACGAAGAGGTAAAATCTTTTTCCAAAAGGCTTTGGACGTCCGCTTCGTTTTGTAACTTTGAACTTTCATGGAACATTTGTTGTAATGGAGTCGTTTATCGTGAATTATACTCATATTTGACCACTCGTGCCCACGTGAACATCATAATGTTGAATTTCAAAGCAGTACCAACCATAAGAAAACTTCAGCAATGAACTTCTGAGAACTTATAGTACAAGAATAGTTAAACACACATTCCTTTCTCTTGTCAACATAAAACAGAAACAAGCGAACACTGGTTGTAAATAAACTTCATTGCGTACTTGAATGAATTAATCTCGACAAAGCTTCATTTATGTACAAACTCAGACTGAATCTGACTAAAGACGTATGTACGAAAACGGTGTAAACTTTAGAAGCTGAATATTATAGGAATCCACTGATGAGAAGGGCATTTGAATTTCATACGAATGAACGCAAACTACTTATAATGGACGCAGTCTAAATATTGAGGACACAGAAGGATTGTTTATGAAACTATATATTAGTTGATATATATCAAACGCCAATATGTCCACCTTATACAAAAATGTTTTTATTATGATAAAGTAAACTTATGAAAATTATGTATTTTGCGATGTGTTTCAATTTCTAACAAGTCCACGTTTTTAATACGAAAAGCATGCTTATAAACTGTTTCGTTTCAATAGCTTGTAAGTCCCGAGGAACTGTTACATTAAAATCCAATACGTGCAAACCAACCAATCAGATCAATCTGCCATTAGGGCATTGTGTTTTCAAAACTGATCATATTTTGATGACGTTCTGCAGTTTTAATTCAATTTGTTCAATTTACTGAAAATGGACTCAAATATAAAAAAAACGAACTCGATAAGGTCAAAAAACAAATAGACTTAAAACCAGGCAAAAGAAAGCGGAAACGAAGCAGAAATTGCATGTTTACTTTCTTTCTACCATGAAGTTAAAACATTGAGCGTAGGGCTGACCCAACCTGTACTATGATTTTTTGCGTGATTTTAATGCCTAAATTTATTTGATTCATTAAACTTCCTTCGCTAAACTAATAAATCTTTAAATTAGCAACGTATACTTGTGAACTTTACAACGTTTATTGTTTTGTTTCTTCTAACCAATAATGTAAGTTAACAAGGCCCATGAATACCTTAGTACTCCTAGATAACATTTTCATCAAATTCAGATATGGACATAAGTCATAAGGTCATAAGGTCATAAGACATAAGTCAGTCATCAAGTACGTCTATTGGTTTAGTTCAAAATTAAATATGTCCAAACTGGTTTTATCGTTTTCGCGGGTTTGAACAGTAAATCGTTACAATTTAAATGTTGCCATGGATAATTAATGACCAATGGATAGAAAAAAAACTTTGCGTCTAGGAAAACCATCGTCAACATATGCAAATGAAAACATTATTATCTCCTCTTCACTTATCAAGGACATATTGGCGTTTGATATTTATCAACTCATATCATAGCTGCATTCCAAACTTATCTAATATTCATCCTATTCAGAAGGCATTTATTTTAAACGCATTCCAAATTACTTTGCCTTCAATCAAGTACGATAAAAATAAGAGTTTCAGAGTGACCGATTGTTCGGGAAGTTGATCGTCGCGCGACTTACACGAACTGCTTGAGCAGTCTTAAAGTGTGGTATACTTAAATAAAATATGTACAATCGTTAATATTATATCATGTGAGAACAGTACGAAAGGGAGACGCAGGGGCAAGTGTGCATGAGCGGCACCGCTGTGCCCTATATAATTATATGAGTGCCGGTACCGATTGGTTGTCTCCTCTCGTACCCGCACTGGCGGAGTAGCCGAGCTGATGCGTAGACAAGCAGTAGTCATCAACTGCTCGGGTAGTCAAATTCATCTACTCGAGCTTCAGTGTGTTACACGCATTAGGATATAAAATAAGTATAAAACAATAAATCCATCCATTATTTATATTTTCCACATATAGCACATGTAACTACAATACAAAGCTTAAATCTCAATCAAATACCTTCCAAAGGATGACCACAGACACATTAACATTTAGCAACTTATTAGTATTTCACTTTATAAGAACCAAAAAACAATCTAAACACACTTAGTTCCACATAAAATTCTTAGCTTTACAAAATCCAATAGAAGCCACACTTATAATACAGTACATATATAGTCTCCGTAAGGACTATACATTATGTACTGTGCTTATTACTATTCCTAAACATATGCCGAACTGGCTGATTCTAAATCTCAAGAACAATTGAGCTAAAAATGTTGAAGATCCAACAGGTTGCCTTGCTGGCGCCTTTTTACAAGGCGGAAAAATGCCTCACGCTGATTGGCTGGTACGGCCAAGGGTGCCAACTGCTTCGACCGATATATTATGACATCTAGACGGAAATACATAAATAGTTTGCATCATTACATTATTATACATAACTAGCTGTACCCGCGGCTTCGCACGCGTGGTTTTTTCTTTGGGTTCACAGTATGTACCATAATGTGCTATTCCAGGACCAATATACCAATATTTGATCAAAATTTCTTTAGCCGTCAAAAATACTTTTATCAATTGCTTGGCTTCTAACTCACCAGATTGAGATACCAATTACACCAGTTTTAAATCAAACCTTAAGCTATCTAACAATGAAAACCGTATTGCAATGTGTCCAATAGTTTTTACGTGATGCGTGAACAAACAAACAAACAGACAGAGCGACACGATTAAAAAAATAATTATATTCGTGTTCAATACCTTTTTTGAGCACCCAAAGCATTTTTTTTATTCTTTTTACAGCCTTTTTCATACCTATTGCTTTATTATAAGTATAGATATATAACTGTGTCAATTTGCATATAAAAATCCGTCCAGTAGTTTCAGCGTGATACGTGTTCTTTTTAATAACTTTCAACCCCTATATTCCGAAAACCCTTTAATTTTTTGGGATGAAAATTATCCAATGTCCTACTTCATATGAACTCAATCCATGTTTCAGAAGTTTCTGTGCAATGCGCGGTCAAGATGTGGACAAACAGACAGACAGACAGACAGACAGACAACAATAAAAAGTAAAACAGTTTTGGCTTCCATATTAAATATAGCGAACCATCCAAAAAACATTATTTATTACTTAAATATTTACATAACTTTGGACCCATATCCCACAGAAGCCCTTTAATCTTTCGGGATAAAACGTGTCCTCAATTTTTAACCATCATATAAATTAAGACGGTTCCAAGTTGCATCAAACAAAACCTTTCCATTAGTTTCAGCGTGGTACGTTTTCTTTTAAATAAGTTTCAACCCCTACCCTGCGAGAACACATTCATTTTTCGGGATGTAAAGTATCCTATGTCCTACCTCGTAGTATGAACTCAAATCATACCAAGTTTCTTTTTAATTCATCCAGTAGTTCTGGTGGCGTGATGCGCGTCCAAGATACAGACAAACCGACAAAAATGAAAATACATACAGTTTAGGCGTCATTATCGAACATGGAGTAAACTCCAAAAAAAAAACAGTATTTTTAATGTACAGAATTTGGATCCATATCCCGCAGAAACCCTTTACTTATTCGGGATAAAACGTATCCTCAATTTTAACCCATCATATAACTTAAGACAGTGCCAAGTTGCATCAAAACCCGTCCATTACTTTCAGCGTGGTACGTGTTCTTTTAAATAAGTTTCAACCCCTAAATAATAACCCATAAATTTTTCGATATGTAAAGTATCCTATGTCCTACCTCGTAATACGAACTCGAATAGACGAACAAAGATACAGACTGATAGACATACAAACAAAAATAAAAAATATACAGTTTAGGCTTCATAATAGAATATAGAGTAACATAAAAAAAAACACTATATCTTTAATGTACAGAATTTGGACCCATATCCCACAGGAACCCTTTATTTTTTCGGGACAAAATGTATCCATAATTTTCACCTATCTTATAAACTATGTCTGTGCTGTAAGGGATCTAATACGAGCCCCTTGGAAACGAAAGCTATTTTTTTTGTAGAACAAAACATTGCAATCTAATCTTAAAAACGATAAATACGAAAATAATGTGACGTGCTAAAATATTTATACAAACGCAAAATAGAGGTTAAAAATGTCAAAAACTAATGGGAACCTATAAATATTCAAATTGATTACCTGTCAAAGGAACATGTAACATAGACCATAATTTAAAATAATATCAAACAGGACAAAGAAACACAAACACTCAAACGATAATAAATAAATAATTTAATGGCAAAAATTCAAATGATATCTGATTTAGTATAGTTTTAAAAACACTTGAAACCATTCGAAAAGTTAAGTAAGTTTCTGCGTATCTTTCAAAGCCGTGGGAAAGGAACAACAGATTTAAGACAGGAACGCATTAAGGAGAACAAAGTAAATAGCGAATAAATGTTATTTGTAAAAAAAACATAAAACCAATAATACATTAGATGTTTTAAAACATAATTAATAATTACTGATTATAAAATAATCTATAATAGTTACTGATTATATTGTTCAGAATATTAACTTATATATGTATTGTGTACTTTCTAAAATAATATAATCAAAAGTACCATCATCGGACTTATCGCCAACGACAGAATTATTACCAGAAAACCTTAGAGTGAAGAAGATAATAGACTAATTATCTTTTGTATAGTATTATAATAAACTATCAAACTAACTAACTACCAAAATACTTATAAAACCAAATTAAAATAACAATACATGATAAAGTAAACTCTATTTAAAATATTTCTATTATTAATTAAAAATGATGACTTAATGCGACCCTGTATGCCCAACACAAGTCAATATAAAAGGGCAAACCTGGATGACAGAGACCATAGTAGGTTAGAACGCGACGTGGTCTCCATATTAAAAAGAGACAAATACGAGTGATTTAAATAATTAATAATTCGCGTTTATTTACTATTAAAATAAAGTGTAAAAGTATAGTTTTTTCAACATACGTGTCCAATATGTAAAGCGAATTTAGATGCAGTGTTAAGTGAGAAAATGGGTGAAGCCGTACATAGGCACGGCTACATACAGAAAAATTACAAAGCTAAGTAGAAAACTTGGTGTTGATCGATTTTCTGGATAAACTCTTATATTCTAGAATACATAACTAAGTATATACTTGGTGCTGTCATGATTCTGAATAAAACTCTCATGTTTTAAATTAAAAATATAGAAATTGTGTAAGAAAATGTGAAAAGCTTTCACATTTTCTTACACAATTTCTATATTTTCCTAAATGTTTATTTTACATGTTTTCTCCTTTAAAACAGCTCAACCAAAAATATAACAGAACTACCTTTAACCAAATACGTTAATTTTCAGCAAACTGTTCATTTAACTTAGACGATCACATAAGCCATTTAAATATTAAACTTCTATAAGCAATTATGATTATAACATTTCAATAAACTTCAATTTTATGAGTAATCTAGACGATCACATAAAAACTTTACATCTATTCTTTAAATCAGCAATTTTAATAGCATCGTTTCACGGAACTTTACGTCCGTAGTAAAATAGGAATTATTCAATAGCATTTTTACTTAGGCTAGGCGACTAGAACCTTACAGTGCCAAGTTGCATCAACATCCGTCGAATAGTTTCAGCATGCTAAGTGTTCTTTTAAATAATTTTCCACCCCTATCCTGCAGGAACACTTATTTTTTTCGGGATGAAAAGTATCCGATGTCCTACCTCAAACTATGAACTCAAATCATACCAAATTTCATTTGAATTCATTGAGTATTTTCGGCGTGATGCACTTTCAATGTGCAGACAGACAGACGGACAGACAGACAGAAAGACAAAAACTAAAAAAATACAGTTTTGGCTTTAGTTTTGAATATAGAACGGCCCCCAAAAAAAATTTTAAAATATCTTTAATTTACAGAATTTTGGACATTATCACGCAGGAACTTTTTATTTTTCGGGATAAAAAGTATCCTCAATTTTAACCCATCATATAAACTATGACTGTGCCAAGTTGCATCAAAATCCGTCGAGTAGTTTCAGAGTGGTAAGTGTTTTTTGAAATAACTTTCAACCCCAATCCTGCGGGAACTCTTTCATTTTTCGGGATGAAAAGTAGCCTATGTCCTACCTCGTAGTATGAACTCAAATCATACCAAGTTTCATTTAAATTCATTCAGTAGTTTCGGCGTGATGCCTAGCCAAGATACAGACAGACAGACAGACAGACAAAAATGAAAAAAAATACAGTTTTGGCTTCAGTATCGAATAAAGAGTAAGGTCCAAAAAATAATTCTAAATATCTTCAATGTACAGAATTGGACCCGTTACAGTTTTATTATAAGTATAGATTATATACCAACAGTCGATTTTTGACGTATGATTTGACGCTCTTCCGCTTTACTCTTCGACCATAGATTGCACTGAGGCGCCATCTGTACCGAGGTTTGCAATAAGTTGACAATTCATTTGTTTTGACGGTGACGTTTGACGTCTCGCAAGGAGTGGAGTCATCTATCAAGTTAGGTTTTAGCTAATTGACAAAATTCCTTCAAAATGATTTTTGACGGAAATTTGATTAGTTACCGACCGAGCAGAGGGTATTGTGTTATCAGTGTATGTATGTATTTTATGTCTGTTCTTTGTGGCACTATATAGACCTAACGCGATGACAGATTTTGATGTTTCTTAGTCAATCGATTTGTCTTAACCTTGCAAGTGCTACTATAGTAGACATGACATTATAATGACATGACAGTAATCAAAAATCAATATGGCGACAACCAGATGCCATATTGTGAAAAATAAAAAATAAAATATTGTATTACTTATTTTATTATTTATTTTTAAATAAAGTCGACGAACTATATTAGGTGGGTATTATTGAATAGCTATTTAAATAAATATTTAGGTTTCTCTTATGATTTTACATTTTGAAAGACCATTTAGGATCTACTCGTATAATTTTTTTAAGTTGGTTAGCAACCATTCTCATTTATTTTTTTGCCTCATTTTAGTTTTGTTGGAAGACGGGTTTTTGACAGTTTTGATTAGGAATGTCTTGTTTTGTTAATTATGATCACCGAATAGCGACCGAGTCACAGTGTACCATGAATCTGTAAGTAGAGGTTCGTGCAGTGTACAGGACCGAGTTTGACAGCTCGAGCAATCAGTTACAAAACACCTACAATCCACCATTAAACAAATTTTGTGTTGACTACAAATTGTAGGCATAATATATACATATACACAACACATATATACATATTATTATACGAGTTAAAAGCACTGACCTAAGTAGGCACTAGGCATTCTGCGATTAGAATACTTTAACAATAAACATAGATGTCTATTTGCAATTATAGGCATGTAGCGACCTAAATAGTGGTGGTTTCAAAATGTTGGCATTGTGCTACTATTTACTTACAAATATTTAAGTCTAATGGGCGATAAAAGGCACCGTACTACGAAACCCGGTGGGTTTATTTAATATTGGGTTCCCACTACTCGATTACATGACATAATATTTTATCCGTGCTGCTGTATGCTCGGTGCGATCGTGACTGCTCGGGCAGTATGTCTTGATTTCTTGCCTATAGCTTCTGTGGCTTTGGGAAATGCAAGGAAGTTAATAGTTCGTCATTTCGTCACTGCAGTCACTTGCAACCAAGGAAGTTGTATGTACTTACGTACAACTGGAACGATATCTCTCATATACAAAAGTGGTCTTACCGGAAACGTAATTTAAAAAAAGAAGCAAGTATAGGAAGTGGAGATACGGAGGATCGGAAGTCTCTTTCTCTCTCGTACAAAGTTTCTGAGTTTTCGCACAGAGTAAAATAAACTTGCGAGATAATCATCACAAAAACAACTGTACCAAACAGGTCACCTACTTAATATATTTATATAGCATCCTCTTTGGTCTGATGAGATTTTTAATACTATTCTGGAAATTAAAGAAGTTCTTGTCATGTTTGTCTTACGAAATATTTGCTGTTATCTGAAATTGGCACTATTAATAAGAAAGAGACAACAAGGGCTTCCGCTCACGTCCTTGTTTTTTTTTATAAATCGTTTTTAATGTCAAATAATCGATACCCCGCTTTATCTTTGAAGATATCGTTCCAGTTGTACGTAAGTACATATAACTTCCTTGTTTGCGACTGATTGAAAGAGTCAAAGATAAAAAGGTATATGAGCATTTTTTGCATTGTCACTTTTTATATTTTTTTGCTTTGTCATCGATTTGTGAGCTACCCTGAAAGTTTCAGTAGGATAATTAATCGGGAAGTGCACGAAATTTGAATTGCAAGATTCCAGGACAGACAGAAATACATAGATACATACAAGTGAAATTAAATAAAAGCTTTTAAAATACAAGACAAATTTCAACCACTAAAGTGGTCCAACAAGCTGCAGTAAGGCAGCTGTTGATAAATTAAATTGTCGGGACTCGTCGAGCGTAGAACAGAGTGATACTTTATTCTATCTAGGTTTTTCAATAAATATATTTAGTAATTTGAAATACACTTTCAGTCCTGACCTGAAACCTGAAGTGACTGCAGATAAATAGATTTTATAGATGGTAACTGGAGGTTTCAAAGCTCATTTCTATTATGTTGCAAGTAGGACCAGTGAAAGTAGATGGTTATTCGACGTGGAATCTCGTCTCGTCTGCAGAGTTATAGATGATAAAGTAAGCTTTTTTTAAAGCTAAAAATAAAATAGTGTGGCTAGTCGAACATTTCTATTACTCAGACTACGTTACGCCCCACGATTTCATTTTATTTCAAGTTTTTAGTTTTTTTATTTAGTTATTTCTAAAGTGTACTGTGTTCTACTTGTCAAGCCCTTTCATTTGATACTCATATTAAGAGTATTGAAAAAAGAGTAATCCACCATTTTGTGGTGGCGGCCATCTTGGATTTGGAATTTTCTTGGTGTATTGTATTCTACTAATTAAGCCCTTTCATTTGATACCCTTAAAGAGGGGTTTGAAAAAAATATGTAAACCGCAAATTTGTGGCGGCGGCCATCTTGGATTTACAATGATACTGAATATACATAATTGTATTGTCATCAGCATTAAAGGCGTGTACCAATTTCAGATCAATCGGTCAACAGAAAGAGGGTAAAATTTCAATTACTAGATTTGACCCAAACAAATAATCAAAAAAACAAAAATCAACAAATAGGTCAAGCTAAATAAAACCGTTTAATATAAATAAAAACAAGCGCTCTAAACGCAGCACCCAAGCTTGAGCTTTCACTCCAAGTATTTAGCTTTCAATACGACAGTATAACTAGTATTAATTAATTGTTTATATGATTTTTGCGTTAACGCCTGCTTAGCGAGAACATGTCTAATAATTTTCTAAACGAAAAATTTGAATCACGGACGGTTTTACGTTACCGTCCCCGTAAGACGGATTAAACTAAACGGATTTGGATGAAGTTGTACCTGTCCCGGTAGCCGAATTGGTAAAGGCATGTGCCGCGCAGAGGCACGGAATAATGCGAGTTCTAACCCTGTCCGTGATTCTAATTTTTCGTGTAGAAAATTTTTAGATATGTTCTCGCTAAGCATGCGTTAATCCTAAAATTGTATAAACATTAGATTTGGGAGGCGTTATCATTACTAGTCGTGTACGGTTGTTCAGTTCAGAATACTGCCAATAGATGGTGTTACCGTTCAAACAAAGACAGATTTACAAACTAAGCGGAAAATTTGAATGATGTTGTACCTGTCACGGTAGCCGAATTGGTAAAGGCATGTGCCACGCTGAGGCACGGAATGCGAGTTCAAACCTCGTCCGTGATAAAAAAAAAACATTTAGAAAATTATTAGATAGATATGTTAATTAATTACCAATTTGGCTACATGTCAGTAAAATTAAATGAAACATTCTAAGAAACTCTTCAGCAAGTAACTGTGCAATGCTGCCCTAGTTTCCAAGAAGTGGGGTATTATTGTTTCCTCGAGCGCCCACTCGCCACTTAGAAAAATTACAATTACTCCGCGGCAAGATCAGATGCCACTCTAAGGCTTTGTTGCCGTTTTACTGTTGCTTTATTGAAATAGGTTGCAACTTGTGTTTTTATGGTTCTTAGAAATGTGTTATGAAAATATGTTGCAACTAAATTATTTCTTCAATGTTTTTATTTTGTGTACTTGTTTTTTGCCATAAATAAAGCTATGTCTATGTCTATGTCTACTAGATAGTAGCTTTGTCTGCTTAGTACCTACATGTTCATCATCATCATCATCATCATCATCATCAGCCCGTATACGTCCACTGCTGGATGTAGGCCTCTCCTTGAGAACGCCACTGAGCCCAATCTTAGGCTCTCCTCATGCAGTAGCTACCGATCGCCTTTCGCAAGTCATCACTCCACCTGGCCGGCGGGCACCATAAACTACGTTTGCCTAAACGCGGTCTCCACTCTAAAACTCATTTACCCCAGCGGTTGTCGGTTTTGAGTTATGTGGCCAGCCCATTGCCACTTCAGCTTGCTAATTCTTTGAGCTATGTATGTACCTACATGAGTACTGGACGAATTGGAATGAGGCGTAATACTGTGAACTCAGAAAACTGACTGGCTGCACAAAGTGATACACGATGTTGTTATATGTTTTATATACAAGCACATATTAAAAATTTATATATAATAGCTTCTATTATAGCTAAGAAAAATCTCGTTTACCTCAGCTTTGAAACATGAAAAACTGCAGCTAAATTAACAAATCGGTTTGAAAATACGATTCTCACTCCCCCCCTTTGCTCAACTCCTCCCCCCTATATAGCTAAGAACCATGTCGATTACATCAGTTTTCAAAAATAAAAAACCGCATCAAAATTGGTCCATTCGTTCGAAAGCTACGATTCGCCCCACCCCTCCCCCTCCATCACCCCTTTATAGCTATGAAACATCTCGTTCACCCTAGCTTTCAAACATAAAAAAACCACAGCTAAATCGGGCCATTTGTTTGGAATCGACGATTTTCACCCCCCTTTTCTCACCTCCCCCTTCCCCCTTCTCATATATCTAAGAACCTACTCGATCACATCCGCTTTCGAACAGAAAAAACACATCAAAATAGGTCCATCCCTTTGGGAGCTACGATCATCACCCCCCCCCCCCCCTCCCCCTATTATAGCTAAGAACCATCTCGTTTACCTCAGCTTTCAAATATAAAAAACCGCAGCTAAATTGGTCCATTTGTTCGAAAGCTACGATTTTCACCCCTTTTTCTCATCTAGCCCCTGCCCCCACCTCCCCCTCCCCTCCCCCTCCTCCACCCCCTTCCCCCTCTTATATCTAAGAATCATGTCGATCACATTAGCTTTCGAACAGAAAAAACCGCATCCAAATAGGTCCATTCGTTTGGGAGCTACGATGCCACAGACAGCCACACACACAAACACACACACAGTGATACACACCCTAAACTTATAACAGCCGTCTCTTTGTTCGGAGGTTAATAAAACATAAAAATTATTTGATATAAGTTCTTACTATAGCGTCGGCTTGAGTGATTAATATTGTTATGAATGTGTGTATGACCCCCGACAGAATATTCTAGCATAGATTATTTAAAAAATAATAATAATAATACAACACAATCTTCATTATGCAGAAAATTGAATAATATAACAATCTTTTAGCATAGGTAGGTACTATTTATAACGATATTATAGAATTGTAGGCAAGTAAACATACAAGACAGATGCTAGAAGGTGGGTTATAAAAAATAACTACGAAGACGCGAGGGAGAATCGAAGCAGAGCTCCCGCCTCGTACTGACCTATCACGGGCGTGTCGGGGCGCCCCCATACGACGTGAAATGTACATTAGGCATGCAAGTAAAATTCTAGCATGCTAATGCAAGCAAATTATAAACGTTCCTCAGGTACAACATTTCCTGGCATATTACAACGGACTAATCGCGTACAAATTAATATTAAAGTTATCTTCAGGAGTGTCTGCCAAAACTGTTGTGTCACAATCGGGACAAATTCGTTTACAAAACCAAACGGGGGTAGTTGGAAATAACGCCCGCCGTTCACGACGCTGAAGCCCGCGTTCTTCAGTCCACTCGTGACTTCCGTCAAAACAACTTGATCGAAACGTCGAGGATATTCAAAATGATATTTTGATTTTAATTTGTTCGCGAATAGATCCGTTAGATTCATCTAAGAAATATGAATTGAATTCGCGAAAGTTTAAAAAGTTCCTGGCATATGCCACCCGTGCCGTTAACCGCAAAGCATGCCATATTTCACAATAAACGTTACAAAGACGCGGCCATGCCAGTGACATTGTCTTGGTGCCTTAGTAATGCCTCGAGTAAATCTCGCCTAACTGCTTCAGAGTTGATATAGTGAGCCTTTTTATAACTTCTGCGTGGTTACATGGTTGAGTGAGATCGCTAGGTGGTAAGTGTTGGCTACGTGGTTTGGTTAAGATTCATCGGCGTGGTTACAGTCATGGTTGAGTGAAATCGCTAGGTGGTTAGTGTTTATGGTTACTTGGTTTGATTAATTCGATTAAATACTTATTATTTCCTGAAAACTATAGTAGCAATATATAATCATTCTAGAACAAATTGTCACTAAAGAAACAAAACGTTTTTTTAACTGCTTTACTCCAAGAGGGGATGATATATGTTTAGGGTATGTACTCGTATATATGGGTGTGTCTGCTGTGGGATCGTAGCTCCCAAACGAATAGACCGATTTTAATGCCGTTTTTTTCTGTTCGAAAGCTGATGTTAACGAGATGGTTCTTAGGTATAATGGGGGCTGAAGGAGGGGTTACATAAATTTATAATTTGTGCTTGTAATAATCATACAATTAACAAAATTGTTTGCTAGCTACAATAACTAATAATTGTTTTAGCATCAAGACCTCCATTTATACTTATTTAGTGCAATTAAATTTATAAATTAAATAAATCAATGCAGAAGTTAACGACAAACAAGCTAACATACAAAAAGTCTTAAAAGTTCCAGTCTCTCCAGGTCCACCTTACAGCATACTTATAAAGTTTGCCTTGCAACTAACACCAAGCTTTGCAAGTTTCATCATCAATACTGTAGTATCGTACGGCCAGCTTAGACCTAAACTAAGTTTCTAGTTGTAAGTTCTTACTAAGTTCTCCAAATTATATATAACTGAAACTGTTGACGTAGAACTGAACTTTCACGCTGTAGTAATATTATGTAAGTCAACATTATGTAATTTGGCCCGAGCAAATTACTAATCTAAACAAGACATAAGTTCAAAAACTAAAACCCGTCTAAGGTCGGTTAAAGACAGCCGATGACACTCTTGAGATGAAGACGAATCGATTTATACCACGTTTGTCAAAATCGGACTAAGTTTTTATATAATAATAATATAGCATAACCCTTCCTTTTACCATAACATCGCCCCTATTGGTACGATTTTGACAACCAAGGTGTCAATCGATTTGTCTTTAGGTATAGAGTGTCACAGGCTATTTTTTAACCGACTTCGGAGTAGAGTAAAAAATAGCGGAACAAATAATGGAACATCCACATACCCACATCTATATATAGATATACATACATACATATATAGACTCTTAAACTCATTATCCTTCCCTTGCTTCGTCTTAGTCGGGTAAAAAACTGTCAAAATAAAATTACGTGTAGAAAGATAGATAAACACTTTATAGAAACACTACGAAAAAAATGCTTAAAAACAACAATACCAACCTAAAATTAATGTGCTACAATGGGCGGTGTTATCGCTCAAAACGATCTATTCCAGGCAACACCGATATGAAGTAAAATTTGTAACGATAAATAGACGGTGGCTTGCGCTTACTGGAGACAAAAATTCTAAGTCACATAAACACAAACATACATAAACCAAAATATTATAATGATATTTTACTAGCTGTTCTCGCGGCTTTGCCCGTTTGATTTAAAAGTATCCCACACGTATCCCAGGACCAAAAGCACCTATAAAATACAATATATACTACATTTCCTCAAATTTCATTCAGCCGTCAAATAGTTTTTTATAGAGTGCTCGGCATCTAATCACTGGATTAAGATACCAAGTAGCCCAGTTTTTAAATCAAACCCTAAGCTTTATAACAGGGAAAACCGCATTTCAATCGGCTAGCAGTTTTTACGTGATACGCGAACAAACATAAAGACAGACAGACAAACTGACAGTAAAGAGACAGTCTACATAATCACACACAGACAAACTACATGACCCTCATCAAAAGAAAAAAAAAAAAAAAAAGGCTGTGCGTGCAAAGCCGCAGGCGTCAGCTCGTTGTAAGTATATGACGGCGCATCACTTGCGCCATCTACTTTGTTGCGCTGGAACAAGGTTGACGGCTAACCTCGGACAGCTGTCAGCCTAGCGGAGCGTCGTGTCGATGGGCAGCGCGGCCATATTGGAACGTGAGATTTTGCACGTGAGGCGCGCGCGCTATCGGATCTCCGACGAATCGCTATTGTTCCGCGTAACCTTGCTACTTTCTCTTGAAATTATAATAGGATGCGACGCAATTAGAGTTTTCCTACTTATCTAAGTGTTGATTTTGTCTAAGAATTAATGAGTTATATTAAGAGACTTTTTCGAATTAAAGAACATTTTATTGTAACCTGGTCGCTACTTCGTTCTCATTCGCCCAAATACCCACGTGAGACGCTATGGCCAATCCTGATGAAGGCGGGGGTCCGCCTACATATAGATAAATAGGTACAGTACCTACACTATATAAAAACTAGTTGCATTCTCGTAAGTCTACATAATACACACAGACAAACTACATGACCCTCATCAAAAGAAAAGTATATCCAGAAAACCTTACCTAAATCACAGTTCAAATAATAAAGTCAAACTTCATTTTTCCCCAACTACCCTTACCCTTTACACAAGTGAAATGTTCGGGAGGAGGCTCTACACGATCTTATCGAGCGAATGCTAAGTAAGAGCAATAAAATACCTTCCCCATCCTTTATTTAAAGAATTGCTCTCGGTCCATAAATTTGTTAAACGCTGAAGCTGAATTTCAGTACCATTTAGTTCTTCAGTGGACTCTTCCAGATGTTGGTTCTCTTCAATTTTAACACGTTTGACCAGGCTCTGCTTTTTAAGGGTTTTTTGCATAAATATGCTGGGTCAACCACAAACTTGATAAATGTGAAACTTAACATCTATGTTTTTGAGATCTTTATCTCTCTCAGACTAAGACAAAAACATGATTAACAAAATTTCATTCGAAACATTTTCTTATCAAAAATTACGTTTTTTTCGGTAATGGTAGCGATTTGGACATACTCTGAACTAAACTTAATTTCTTCAAACGTAATTTAAACCTTGTGGGCTTCGTAACAAGGTATTTTTGCCCCTGGCATCTATTCCTAACTCACTAAAATATCACTAAAGCCTGTCAGCGTAAAATCAACTTTGTTTCCACGCGGTGAGAGTCCCGATTTGTCCAAACGCTGCCTCAGAACGTGTCCGATTTTAACCAAGCGCTGTTAGACAGCGTGTTAAAACATGTTTTAATTACGTTATTTTAAGCGGTGTAGCTTAAATTGACGTAAGTTAAGAATATATGCCAGGGGCAAAAATACCTTGTTACGAAGTAGACAAGGTTTGAATTACATTTAAAGAAATTTAGTCTCTTTTAGTTTAAGGAGTAAAATGACCGAATTGCTGCCTTGTTTACATTTTTCTACTCAACGGCTTAAGTTTTATCTCTAAAATAAATCTCACAGCAAGAAAATATAGTTTATTATCTAAGACTAAGACAAAATTTACCTAACTAAATTACTAGCCAGCCAAAAAAAAAAAACTATTAAGACATACGTCATTTAGTTCCGAGCTAAATTGTGTGTTCAAACAGCACTCGCGATATTCAACCTTGTTACGCAGGCACTTCAGTACTTATTGCGGGTAGCGGGTGCCAGAGTGTAGGGTAGGTGGCAGGGAAGTGGGGAGTGGGAAAATGTAACCTTGGAGCCTGGCCTTAAGTCACTTTCTTGTTTGTCATTCCGGGTGGAATCTTGCAACTCAAATTTCGAGCACTTCCCGATTAGCTATCCGGCTGAAACTTTCAGGGTAGCTCACAACTAGACGACAAAGCAATATAAACAAAAAAAAAACTTTTTTATTTTTAAACTTCATTTGCAGCTTGTTTAACCGTGTTATGCGTAAATAGCCTTATAGTTATTGCATTTTTAAACTTTTTTACGTAGTTTTATCATCAATTACATCTGTTTCTACCACTTGTTGACCGAGCGAGCAAAGAGAGGTCAAGTCTCTGCTTTAGGATCAATCAATTTGCTTTCGTGAGTCAGTTTGTTGGTACTCCTACACAGATCGTGTTTTACAGCCGATGTGGACGAAACTCTGTATACAGGAGTAACGAATTTTTCGAAATTTTCAGGCTACGGAAATTTTTGATTAGATTGGCAATTTTTGATTACTTCCTCCAAATAACAAGCTTAAAAGCTAAAAAAAACACGCCTGCCCTGCCAAAAAAGAGCTTTTGCCAATAAATTATATACTGTTGGAATGTGCTTATCAAGACCTTCAATTAGACCCATATTTAAAATTGCGAAGAAAAAAATATTTTTTTGAGTTTGATAATGGTGCCATACTGAAAATGGTGCCATTCTGCCGCCATACAGAATGTTTTCAAAAAAATATGTAGCCTATGTTACTCGGGGGGATGAAAGGATTCTAACGATACCCCATACGTCTACATCTGTGCAGGCATTTAAAAGTTATGGTGGAATAAAGAAACTCACATACATACAAACATACATGAATGCTAAAAACATAACACTCCTTTTTTGGGCAGTCGTGTAAAAAAGGGCAACAAAAGGGGGCTACTGAATATCTCCGCCATATGAGATCCGCTTTCGATGGTTCTTTTTTATTTGAAAGGTAGGTAGTAACTTTATGTTGGTTTCATATACATTAGGTGAAGATCCGATGAGGATATTCGGCGCGATGAGCAGAGCAGCTCCTCAAAATGCGGTAACTTGGACAATTTTATGTTTATACCAGTGGAATCAGCCCTTTACCTACTTGTTAGAGCACCTTGGTTATTAATGTTAGTTTTACTATAAGGTCACTAGATGGCACTACTTTGCACCGCTGGCACAGAATACTTTGCCGAAAGATAGTTGCAAAAAAAATTGTGCTCGCGAGGTCTACTGTTCGCAGAACTACTAGTTTAATTTGTTTGTTGACAGATTTGACAGCTACCTACTTCTACTGAACCGATTGTCAAGAAACGCATAAATTCAGCTCCCGTTACAATACAACATTATGATAATTTCAACCTCCGATCGTCAAATCCTGAAACTGTTGTAGTAGTACGTATCGCCTACTTAAACTTAAGCGTGGGGTGCTTTTTAAGATATTATCGAAATGATAATCCTTCTTCTCATATCTGTCAATGAAATATTTATAACTATTGACCCATACACCCCACGTTTTTTTTTAAATAATCTTTTTTTTTGTTATTTACACTATTAAAATTTATTTTCTATTTTTTATTTTGGTTTTCTATATAAAGCATGTTTTTTAGTTTTTTATACTATTATTTGTATACTCTTTACATTAGCTTCACTTGTATATTTGTATGTTTGTAACCGACTCCTTAAGATGCTATTTTGACCCACTTAGATTCAGATTTCATTCAAATTTTGCTCACCTGTCAAAGACCGATGACAATGCAATAATTAAAAAACACTCTTACCTAACTAAAAAGTAAAAAATAAATAATAGTTTAAAAAAACTAAAAAACACGCTTTATATAGAAAACCAAACTAAAAAATAGAAAATAAATTTTAATAGTGTAAATAAGAAAAAAATGTTTTATTTAAAAAAAAAAGCGTGGGGTGCTTTTTAAGATATTATCGAAATGATAATCCTTCTTCTCATATCTGTCAATGAAATATTTATAACTATTGACTCACGCACCCACGATTTTTTTGAAATAAAACTTTTTTTTTCTTATTTACACTATTTGAATTTATTTTCTATTTTTTAGTTTGGTTTTCTATATAAAGCGTGTTTTTTAGTTTTTATAAACTATTTTTTATTTTTAA